>CM066032.1:1739853476-1740199612 GCA_033557465.1 Ichthyophis bannanicus | reverse complement strand
GGTATAACACATATATCTCACTGTACTACAAACTAATAGAAACACAGAGAAACTATACACTTCTGCATACACACCCACATACTACTGACGTGGCAACAGAATTGGGCAAGGACAGTCATCTCATATCCATTATTTAGGTCAGGTGCAGCATGCAGCAGCCATAAACACCTCAGATGGCCAGAAGCATTGTTGAACCGAGGAGTGTTTGGAATGTCTGCACAGGTACAGACAAGTAATAACAGGTCAGGGTTTAAATGCATAATGTAATGGGGATGAGATGCAAACTGATGTTGGGGCATGTGCGAACGCTGTGTGTTATGTGTTTATGGGAATTTGCTATTCTCCATGAAGATCTGTACTGGGTAGCCTCATGGGATGCCATATATTTAGACTGTGACGGCAAAACAGGGTGCCTGCAATGAGTGAGACATGACAATGTTGTCTGATGGGTTACATATCAGTATAAGGGCTGGATGTTGATGTACACATTAACCATGTGCTGGTCCTTGGAATTGGCCTGTGCAAGGACTAAAATGTTCTTGGTGGTGTCATGTACTGAGCTGATGTTGGGGAATGACTAGAATGTGATGGTGCTGACAGACGTTAATCCCTGAAGCATTTACTGTTTGTGGGATTTGTGGGTAATACCTTATAAAATAGCTGCTTATGTGAGTGTAGTGAGGATAAAGTGGCATTGGAAACTGCCAATTGAATGTGGGATGTCAGAGACCTACTACAGAAAAAATGGTTGTTTAAGCAAAGAACAATGTCAGAGTGGTCTACAATAGAGCTGTTGGGACACATAAACATCAGACTATGGTGAGTGAGCAGAACTCTAGCACAGGCATTGTGAACGTGGATGCAGCAATTAGGACATGGAAAACAGTCATAACAACTAGACAACATATGATTTCCGCTATCTCATTTGACATAGCATATGGATCCATACAGGCTGAGCTTCAGTATGTTTATTTTTACCTTGCTGTAAGATAATGTATGTATACTGTACAGATTGGTCAGATATTCTATCTACCCACTGGCCAGGTACCTATACAGTGTTGTGTCAAATTCCCTAGTTGCCTTTTGTGGCTCCAATAACACTTTTCGACTAGGTATGTTTTCTTTGGTGCTTGCTCTATGATGATGTATCTGGTTATTTTTTAAAGGAGATGTGGTATTCTTTTTATGTTATTTCTCATTGGGCTTGACAATTGCTATCATCCACCAGTATGTGAGGTCTTTGTGTAATGCTCTAATGTTTGCATTCGGAAGGGGGTAGGGTGATGTGCCAATGTTGGTAATGTTTTGATACGTGGGTGTATATGGTCTCAACATGGCAAGCTTTTGTTGTAGTTAGTCATATGTGTTTAGGTTTTATTTTGCAGCACAGTAATTGTTACGGTTTGGTCCTTGTTTAACCATTTGTTGAGAAATAGACATGCGTCATACTCATTACTGTATGGTTGCATACAACACATATTGCAGGTATGACACATGATACTGGGGACCATCACACGGTATGGGACATAGGCCCCACAATTTAACTGGGACACACATGCACAGCCTATGCAATCTGTTGAGGGATTGTGGCCTTACAGTAAGGGGACATGGTGTTTTTCCTTTTCTGTCTGGATTACAGTCTATGTTATGTCTTACAGAGGAAATTGAGGAATGTTCTCTCCAAACAAGCCATCAGGTTCATACTGTGGTTGAGACCCCTCTGTAGATCCGTATCTATGGTTGACCTGACATATTTTCGCACCTCTCTCCATATGCTATAATTTGACACCTGCAGATGCAGACTGTGGGAATGCGTTCTTTGTGCTGTTACATCACAGAGGAGGGTTGCATTGCTATATATATGGTATGTTTTGTTTCTTCAAACATTTTAGATGTCATGCTGTGGTTTACCAGACAAACATGGGTGTCTGCAATGAGGGAGACTGTTGCAAGGGCAAGTGTTGATCTTTCTCATGACACAACATGGTGGCCCTTATACAACATTCCTTTTAGGCCCTCCTCTGATTTTAGTCCTGCATCTGTGGGTGGTGTAAATGACCTTCGGGTGTATTCGGTTTTGTGCGGAAATAGTAACACCATATATTATACCCCACACCATTCTTTCAGGAAAACAAATCCACCAACATTGAGCCATACATGTTGATATATGTGGTGGTTATGTGTTGTGTGAAAACATTCACCACACAACAAACACCAACTAGTGACTATGGTGTTTATTTTGGAAATTATGACTGGTCCCGTACATGTCCACCACCCACCTTCAGCACATGCGATGTGCAGAATACGCCCATGGGAAACCCTTAAACTCCGCCAATAAACGCCTGAGGGTCCAGGGCTCTCGGTGGGTATACCTTGGGCAGCCCTGGGGGTTCCGTCGATGTTCCTTCCCTTGATTTGCTGCCCCTAGGGTGGGTGAGTCTGACTGGGTAAAAAACAATGTGGGGGGTCTCCCCTATGGGGGCCCCCTCCACTCTCACACAGAACTTTTGGTGCTGCCCCATTAGGTTGGGAGGATGAACCGCAAGTGTGTTGTCATCCCTTTCACACAAATATCATTGGCCCTGTTGATTGTTGCGAAAGTCCCCACCCTCCTTCATCCACCGCATCCCTCCCCTTCCTACCCTCGCACAAAAAAAAAAAAAAAAAAGCGCCTCCCTCCTCTTCCTCTTCCACACATTTTTACTGTAGTTCCACCTGGCACTATTGGAACAATAACAAGGAAAAACCACCAATATGGTTTTTTTTTCCCAACATAATCCATATCTATATATTGGGTGGGCACAGAAACCACAGAGATGAATTGAATTGGGGTTGGGTATCGTGCGTGTGGTGCTCGAGGCGTACCCCGAACCCCATTGAAAAACACCCTGCCATACAAAATGTATTTTTTTGGTCTACGGTTCTATTGCTTAGCTTGATTTTCTTGTTTTCTGGGGGCACAGGTGGTGTGTTCCCGTTTTGGGTCCTATGCACAAATTGTTGCCCTATATTGTTTTCGCCATGTTGTAAAGTATTTTGGTTCGTGCCTCATTGGTATGCACATGATTTTTGTCCCCCCCCATTTCTATTTCTTTTATTGACCTCCCCCTAAATCTGGTACAACATTAATGGTTCCATCCCCCACACATGTTGTTGAGAATACATCCACCCTTACACCTTTTTGGTTTTTGGACCATAAAGTGCCCTGTTTTATGTTATGTTTTTAATTAATGCGCAATTTGAAAGATTGGTCTCCTAGACCCATACTAAATATTGGCATTGTTGGAATTATGTTTTTGGCCTGTGACCCATTGTTTGCCGTGGATTCAACCCATGTAGCCCAGCACCTGTGGCCCACTGAGAAGAAAAAGCCAACATGGTAGCACTGTGCCAAATAGTAGGTCACACACAACCCAAAACGTTACCTGAATTCGTGGCACAAAATTCCATTATGGGGCTTTTGTGCAATCACAGATGTGGCCAGGTTTTTTTGGATTAGGAATTGTTTTTTGGTGTGTATTTTCGTTTGGGAAAACTAGATTGGGGGGGAAAAGGTTGTTCTGCTGTTTTTTTTTTTTTTCGAGGGACCCACAATCTGTTAATATTTGTTGAACAGGGCACATGGCCAAACACACAAACAGTTTTTTTGTGCATGGCAATAACCAACAACATGGGGACATGTGACCCACCACTTTTTTTTTTAAACATGGGTTGGGTTGTGGATTGGGGTCCACAGGTATGGGGAGTGGCTGTGCAGATGAGAGGTGTTAACTGAAAAGGGAACCATTGTGAACCGGGGAAATTACTATACATACCTGCCGTCCAGGATGTGCCGTGTCAAATGGGCCTCCGGCAGTCCACGGAGCAATAGATGTGGCCCAAACGTGTTGCCAGCGCTTGTTTTCCAATGGTGTGAGTGATGGGAATAAAGGGCACCCACCACCTGTACCATGCGCATGTGTTTGGTCTTTCAGCCACCATGTGCTGGGGCCGCACCCTCTATTTTCTATATCGAGTACCTCTTTTGTGAAGGCTTTCAAACATCCCTTGGTTTTTGGGGCCCCTGCCTCTGCAAATTGAAGCACGCACCTACTCCCCATACTGCCATTCTGGTGGGGCCACTGTTGTGGCCGACTGCTGAGCCCCTGCCAAATACAGAGGTACATAGTTTTCAATTACATGCGAGAATGTAGGATAGAGTTTGTCTCTCTATCAATCTGAAGCGTAGAGACTCTTTTTCGCTGTGGAACCAGGCACAGGCTAACATTTTTCTCTTCCCAGTTTGGACAAAATTTTGTGCAGGCTGTGGACCCAAAAGATGGTCCTGCATGTCCCTCCCTAGGATGTGCAGTCTGTAGCGTCGGTGGGGTAATCAACCCACCCCACAGGTTGGGATAAATCCTCCACACCCTCACCCTCACCCTCAACCGTCGCCCTTCTCACCCGTCTCTCTCTCCATCTCTGTATGTTTTAAATGCTCCTTGCAACACAGAACAGCACTCCACTTAAACAAAACAGAACAAGACCAACAGCATGCAATACAGACTTGACCAGAATGTTACAGTTACAGGACACAGTTAAAAGGACACATTACACCAAAGGGAAACGAAATATTATCTTAGCAACCAAGGGGAGGAAATCCTACTATGCCTCCCTGGAATATCGTACACTGCCTCTCTCCGCTGGCCGTACTCCCTGGACTGACATATCTCCCTCCTTCCTCTGGACTACTCCCACCACCACAAGCCTTCCTCTACATATAGGAATTTTTGGTTTCTCATCCTCACTGTGCTTCTTTATGTGCAGTAAACGTTCCCACCCTGTCTTCTGTTTCAGACTGTATCTATGACACCCTCTCTCTATCTAACTGGTGACTCCTTTCTCAAACCCTCAACGGTGATGGCACGTGGGTGCAGGCCTATTTATAGTGTATTGCCATGTGTCCTTTCCATTGCACCATGCGCATTTGGGCTGGGGCGTGACGCTCGTGGTTGGGGCGCCGTGCTCAGCCCAACGCATGGCGGGCCGTACGCGGACAAACGCACATGCGCCCTGAGGCCAACTGTACTGCGCATGGGTCGCAGTACGCATGCGCACTACAAACCGACTTAACCGCATGGGTTGGGTCTGTGGTTTTGTGCGCATGGTTCACGCCGGCGGCACATACTGTGTGGGCACGCACTGACCGAACGCCCATGCGTAGAGTGGCGCGCACGCGTGTGCCACCAAAACGGGATCGCATGCGAATTCCAAACTGCGCATGGCAGTGTGCGCAAACCACACACCCCAGAATAACATATATTACCCATCAAAACATTAACCCACCGTTGAGGGTTGTAGAGGAAGAGCAGGAGGAGTGTGGTTGGTGTGGAGAAGAACGAACGTCTATGCAGTTGTACTAGCGGATTGGTATTGGTGTTGTGTATTGCTTATTATATTGTGTTGTGTGTGTATTGTCAGTTGTGTTTTTACGTGTGGATTCTGTAGAGTGTGGTTTGTGTGTTTGTTAGAGTTTGTGTGGTTGTTAGAGTGTGTTTCGGTAGTGGAACGGGAGGAGTGTATGGCAGCAATGTATGCTTATGCATGTGTCCTGAGTGGTGGGCAGATGCTGCGGTTGCCGCGACAGGGGAGATGGTGTCCACGGGGCGCAGCACAGGGCATGGGTGTAGTCCCGCAGCAACTCAGACCTGCAGCTGTGGAGGTGGTCCCAGCCATGAGCTGTGCGATCACGGCACAGACGGCGTGCCGAGGTGCAGGCTCGGCAGCCACGCCTCTACAGGCCCAGGGCACAGCTCAAGGGCATGCGTGAGGACCAGGTCATCTCCCTGTACCGACTGAGAACAAGGGCTATTAGAGAGCTTTATGAGGATTTAAGACATGACCACGAGCCCCTGACTGATCGGTCCCATGCAATACCAGGTTTAGTCAAGCTCGCTTGCTGCTTTACATTTTTTTGGCCTCTGGCTGTTTCCAGTCATCTGTTGGCTGCAGTGGGTGGCATGAGCCGCACATCCTTCTCACGATGTCTCCACCACGTACTGAGTGCCATGGTCAGCCGGGTGGGGAATTACATAGCCATTCCCCACACTAGGCAACAATGGGGGACCCTGAACCAGGCCTTTGAGACATTAGCAGGGATACCACACGTGATTTGAGCTATTGATATCACACATCTTGCCCTGGTCACGACTAGAGACATGGAGTTGGCGTTTCGCAACCTCAAACACTACCATTCCATTAATGTTCAGGTTGTATGTGATGCTAATCAGAATATACTGAATGTGGTCCCTAGGTTTCCAGGGTCCACCCATGACTCCTATATCCTGCATCACTCGGCAATCTTCACACAATTTGAGGGCGGACGTTATGGGGACTGTATTTTGCTGGGTGAGTATGTCATGTGTCGTATGTATGTATGTGTTTGTAACTTTCTTTATGTCTACTCACATAGCTAGCAAACTCGTTTAAACCATAAACTTAGATCAACATATGAGCAGATGTTTGTTTGGGGACTGTTGTATCTTTAGATTATTACAGCGGGTATAGACGTACACATACAGCAGCTACAACCAAACATAGACCATCAGACTCCTCGCATTATATGATCCAGACATTCACATGGTGTGCAGGTGACAACACCCCTGTGCATGTGGCTAGGCTGTTGCACAATCCCTCATAGTGTGTGGTAATATCAACTGCACACATTCTGAGGGGGGGGGGGTTTGGCCCTCATATGCACGTATCATGATGGGTCATTGCCAAATAATGCTTGTATGTCATTTAACCTTGTTGATAATTGCTCATCCATACAGGTAACCCTTCTCATGTGTGTGTGGGGTTCACACACTCACTCTGGACTGTTGTTGCTACCCAGAGAGCCAGTATATAATATGAGGGGGTTTTTGGGAATATATGATGTATGCTTTTGCCCTTTCCAGCTAGCAGCACTCGTGTGGATATGTATGGTCACGCATTTGGCCTATGTCACAGCAGGGGTGTAACGAAGTATATTTGGTGATAGTACCTTGGCCTACTGTAGATGATCATGATTTTAGCCACATATTGGCCAGTGATCCTCATGTAGTTTAACATATTGGAAAGGGGATGCCTGAAGCTGTGGGCTATGTGTGTGCATACAAGAGTTGTATTGTTTTTCAGCTACACATGACGGTAATGTACCGATGTGTATCTCTATGAGGTTAAGACATGAGTAGTACAGTGTGCAGGTTTGCAGACCCCACCTTCAGTGGATGTTCCCAGGATAGACACAGTGCACAGGATTGGTATTTAAACAATTTATGTTTAGCAATATACAGCATAAGGGACACAGAGTATGAGATCTAGATATGTTGCCCGTACAGGACAGGATGCATCTAGGTGATATGGTTTCACATTATCACCAGCCTCCATGGCATACATGTTCTGTTTTTTTCCCACCCTCTCATGGCAGCATATTTTACCTAGGTTACTGTTCAGACATACAATATGAACATGTGACACGTGAATCGTTACTATCGTCTCTCATTGGCAGGGGTGCCAATGTGGACAGTCAATGCATTACAATACCCATGTCGAGCACACACACACACAATATGTTACAGTATAGATGGAACTGTTGGGGTATTTCCCATGAGTGTACTTACTTTCTAGGCTATGTGTTCCTTTTCTAACAGCATATGTGTTTTTTACAGCTCATTAATTGTTCGGTTATATGTTGATGTCAGGATTTGTTTTGTGTAGGGTTACTACATCTTAACATATGTCAGTTATGTTGAATATTGACACGCACATTTCTTTTTATTTCCAAGGTGATGCAGGATATGGGTGTCGCCCCTGGCTGCTGACCCCTGTACGTCAGCCACGGACACGTGCAGAGCGGAGGTATAATGAGGCCCAGTCCTCCAGCCGCTCAGTCATCGAGCGTACCTTTGGCGTGTTGAAAAGTCGCTTCAGGTGTCTGGATAGGTCAGGCGGGGCCTTACAGTATAAGCCAAGGACTGTTGCAGAGATAATCATAGCCTGTTGCATCCTGCACAACATTGCTCTCAGGCACAATATCCCTGCAGAGATTAATGAGGATCTGGAGCAAGATCCAATGTGCCCCCCTGTACGTGCCAGTGGTGACACACAGGATGGCACAGCAGTCAGACGGAGGTTGATTGGAGAGATCTTCTCATGTGCGTATTACCTACCCACACAGCTTTTTAATCCTATGTGTGTTATGTTTACAGCAGTTACAGTTTATGTCAGGATATGATTTGTATGTGACACCACATTAGTATTTTAGTGCTAATTCACAACTCACATATAGGCATGTGTGAGGCACAAACAATGTGGCCAGTACACAACAGCATTTGGTGCCAGATGATGTGGGTGGTTGCTCATACGGCTGTGTGTGATTTTTAAGGTTAAAATTACAGTTAGTGGCTGCCTGTGTTAGCACCTGTTGTTGTTGTTGAGCACAAATGATGTTTTGTGATGATATGGGTGGATAACAGTGTTAGCCATATGGTGAGATGTTCACAGTGTGAGACCAGTCCACGTTTGGGGACATTAGTCCAGTGGGTTGAATTTATATGTTTCACCTTTGGGGTGTACATTTGGTTCTTACACTCCTGTCAGCTGGCTATGTGTTGCTTTGTTATTATGGCCGTATCAGGACATACATATCACAGGACAGATGCTTAGTAGTAGTTTCTGCGGATATTAGGGTATCTATGTGTAGGGTGTTAATGTCACCCTACAGTGTGTCGGAATGTATACTGCACCAGAAAGCCATGACATGGACATGTTATAGGATGGGGATCTGAGCATTGTCCAGCCAGAGAGGTAGTATTGCCACATTTACATGTAGGCGAATTGACCTTAGGTACAGTGCTACATATGTACACAGATACAGAGGATAACCTACCCCATATCAGCGAGGGGTGCGTTACAGTGGGCAGGATGAGCACAGAATGTGTTGGTGGCTTATGGTTGTGCAGAATTCTCAGGGAGTACATGGCATATCTTGCTGATAAATTCTCAACATATGCCATCATGCCTCAGCTACAGGCTGGGTATGTGAGCAGTGTAGGATAGTACAGTCCACATTACATAGATTGCATAGATAGTCGGACAGGGAAGGGGAGGATTATGTTGGCAAGGAAAACCAGACATATGTGAGAGTTGTTTCTCTGAGGTACACATATTGGCTATCCATGCGTTGACATTCTCAATGACACACAGTGTGATGGCATGCAGCCATCATGGTTTGCGTAAAAAATATACATGCCATTGGTGTTTTAATGACATGACGCACACATTGACAGCTATCTGTGGAGATCATCAGCAAATAGCTGTCACTATGATTCAAGGTATGACATCTACACACCAGGATATGTATTTGTTCCCTGCATACATGAGACACTCGTGCATATTCCATATGTGTTTCCAGAATTGTAAGCGACTTTGCATTCAACATTGACACACCCCTACACAAAGATAGGGGGCAATTGTTGCCAATATAGTGGATCTGTGTGACTCGTCTGTACTTTGTGATGAGGTGCAAACATGGTGGTTTCTGACATGTCTGTTGATCTTTCTGTACAACAACACAGAGGTACGATGGGGACAGGATTGATTATGGACACCTGAGGATAGCCTCCTACAACTCTGTGCTGCCTCTCACATGTGAGAGATCTATACATTGTGATAGGGAGCAGTCAGACATTAGGTGATGGTGTGGGGTATGAGAGTTGTGGACAGGAAGGTGCAGTGTGTGATACTCTTGTAGAACATGACATGTTTGTTACTGTTGTGTTTCCCAATGCACAGGACATAGTTTATTCAGATGCTGTTGATGTGTTGGATTGGCATGTGACTGAACATCACCCAATATGCTTTGCGTTGGGGTAGGTGGATGTACAGGGAGATTGTGTGTGCCTGGGGTCATGTGGAAAACATATCTTCATTGCTCCATCATATTGGGCAGATGGTGTGTTGTTTTGTGTTTCACTTCAGGCTCCATCACCCATCCCTTGCTGTTGTCACACATATCCCCATGTGTTTGTGTTCAGCATGTCCTGTGCCACACTGTATATGTGACAGTTACAGCATATCTGCATGTGTGTGTATTTAAGGTTTGTATTTGGTTTGCCTGCACTTGCTCCCTACCCCAACATTGTACCATAAGCCAACAACAGGGTATTATTGCCGGTTCACGGGGCCTTTATATGTCTAAAGGTCCACTTGGACACATACAGGCCATGTGTTGCAGCTGGACTGCAGAAATATGCATACTTTGTGTGTGGGTGATTACAGGTTGCCTGTGTGATGAGACACTCTTCAGGCATAGTACATTATCATGTACTGTGAGGGACTGTGCACCTGGGGGGCAGTTGTGACTGTGGTATGTGTTCCGTAGTGCTGTTTACCTTATGCGTATTATCAACATGTGTTGTGTGGTGTGCGACAAAATGTGTCTTGTGTTCTGAGTCACCACTGATGTTCACCTTTATTTATTTTCAGATATGACCATAATGTGGACATGCATCAGCAGCGGCTTGACCTTTTGTTTGTACACGGACTGCTGAGATTCTCTGCCTTCACTGTCACCTCTTATTGCTGTGTAGTGGTTCATGGGATTGCTGACATACACCTGATGCACACACAAGGTAAGTTGCACATTTGTTAATTGCAGATTTGTATCTATGTTTACCTGTTGATGAATCATAATTGTCTTATATGCATATAATGTTTCCTCTATGTGCACATAAACAGATGCATGTCGTGTGTAGCTGTGACACACCTGTGTGACACGAGCATGGACATGACCATACCCATGTTTTACCCATGTGTGTGTTTCGGATTAATGATGTCATGACCAATGTTTTGTTGAGTAATGTACTGTGTGGTTTCACATACCTTTCTTGTGCATTTGCAAAGGTGTAACGGTGTGCATTGTGTGGTGTTTTTCATAGGTGGCTCACAAGAACATACGTATCCTCTCATGACACAGGGCTGAGTACATACCGGACACATCTATTACAGTGCATCTGGTGTCACCATCACCCACCTTTTGAAGAAACAACACCATAGACATTTTACACCAGAAAGTGCCCCATTGGATGTTTTACCTCTGCGAGTGAGACATATGACTGCGATGGACAGTATTACTATTAAGCTACTTAATTCTCCATTACAGAGGTGTTCTCTGCACTGTTTGTGTGATGTTTCTGCAGGGAGTCCTGCTCATTGTTGAGAACACACATGAACTTTCAAAGACAGTGGAATGTTGACATGTCACGCTTGACTATTCCTAGCCATATTTGGTGGAACACTATTAACCTCACCTGTTGGATTGCACATAGTATTGTTACTTTTGGCAGTGTTCCCCCCGTGTGCAGCAGCAAATGACATGGATAGTGCAGCTGATCCATTCGAACACAGTTTTAGTATTGTTACGTTTTGGCCCTGGGTGTGACATGCCACCCAGGATACCCTCATCTTTTTCTTCCTAATCAAGCATACACCCATGTTTGCGCAATACAGCCAACGATGGAGCACTCCTATTGTGTATGTCCACCTGCTTTCCACATGCACATGCTACAAGTGTAACCTCAACAATGATTTTGGAGACACACGACCATCTTTAATTAATGTGGTCAATGTGACAAGGGTGTTTACGTGCATGTGTGGCATCACTGTCTCATGTTGCACTGTGGATGGTGCTTTTGCATATGACGGACTATGTTTGTGAGACAAAACATGTGGACCTCAGACTTCTTTGTGGCTCCGTATAGGATGTTTGGCCCTCATTTCCTTGTTCAGATGCTGCTTATTGTGTTTGTTGGATGTGCAGACGTGACAGTCTGCATGTATGTCAACACCTTGCATTTCCCATGTGCACAGTCCAGGCTATGCCCTGTGGTAGAGACACTCACATTGCGACATGATGTTTGCAGTGTGGCAATGTGGGTCACCGTTGCACTTCGTCAATTGTGCATTCCATGTATTATGTTATATGTGGCCAAACACTGTCTACTCTGAAAAGGTTGCAGGGCCACCTCCTTCATGGTGGTATATGTATAGGTTTGGGAAGGTAGTTTAGTTTGTATTTTGTTTGTGTTCATGTGCCTGTCCTACCTGTTGCATATACTCATTGTGATTTTGAGGAGAGTTTGTGTCTACATTGTTGCAGCTTTGATTCCTAGCTCAGACATTATGTGAGACCACACACATTACTATCCCAGCGTGATTTTCACAATAAAACAGCATTTTCTCAACATAGGCTTTTTTGGTTTGGTTGTCTCCTGTGTTGCAAGATGGATATGGTTTGAGGGACACATGATGTGTGTTGTGTCCTCAATATGCAGCGCCAACTCTCTACATGCACTCATATGTGCATTACACCTTTGCAGCATGCAGAATCAGGTAGGGGCTGGGGGTCTGCTGCCCAGTGCATTGTATGCAGTGGCTGCACATTATATCTCATGCTCTTCATTTGTGGTGGTTGAATTAACTTTTCTGTGTGAGTTAGATTTATGCCCTATTAGAGGGGTTTCAATATTCCATCAGAGATGCACTCACCTTCATATTATGATGGCACTGACTACACTATTTGTGATGTGTATACCAAATAAAGATATTTATTCCACATACATGTGGCTCTTTTGGTGATTGAGCAGGGTGATACAAAGGCACACATTGCATTGCCTGTTTCTCAGTCCTGCGTCTTTGTGACCCAGGGACTGCATTGTTTATTTTGTCAATATCATTGGATGAGGATTAACTGGTCTTTGTTCCACGGTAATGAGGGGTTACATGACTTGACCTAGGCCACATGGGGTGCTAGTGGGAATTGATCAGTGTTTGCTTGGGTCCAAGGCCATTTTGTTAACAGTAGGTTAGTCCTTCTCTCTTTGATCACATTAACACTTGTCTGGGGCCATTTGCCACACATGTACATGTGCCACCTGTGCTCGCATCCTTGTACAGTGACAGCTGTGTATCTGGCAGACACATGTAACCTCACTGGGTATTCACGGTTGCCACACAGTGTGCTTAGTATGCTTGGCTCAGTGTGCTCAGTGTGTTACTGTGTACTCAGTGTACTGTTTCTGGGAGTGGCTACAGTCATGTGTTTCTACTCTGTATGTTTTTGTTTTGATTAGCACATGTGCTATATCCTTTGTTTTCTAATCTGCTGACTGTACCATGAGGTAACAGCAGGTTCCTCACCTCTACATACACCCTTCTTCTCTCTCCTCACTGTACGTCAAGGTGCATCCTGTGTGCTGCTTAGCCATCACATATTATTTCGTTTCAGAGGTGTCCCACTTTAGGGTGTTTACATGGCAACACATCAGGGGGTTTTGGTTTTCTGTGATTCAGGTGTTGTGTGTTACACATGATTACATGTGGAACTTTCTCATGTCCTGATCCAAATTATTAACATATTCCACATACCGTCCTCTGTTGCCCTTGTGGTATATTTTTCCCCTCTTTTGCATGCTGTATCCACTGCAGAACATTTCATTGTGTGTGCACATGTGCACCACATCACAAATACAGACTGCAATTGTATGAGTAATTAGCAGCTCTGCATGTGCATTTCATCATGCTTACTTTTTGGTGTTTGCTTGTCCTGACAGTCAGCAGGCGGTTTGTTTAATGGACTGCACTCTTTCTTTCTGCAGTCTTTGCTAAGGAGCTCACATTGTTGGTGTGGCATGCCGGTTTAGCCATTGTGATTTGTGGTAGTGGTCATTAGTGTGCTTCCTGTGTGGTGTCTTATATTTGTATGCTTTTCCATAAAAGGTGTTTAACATTTGTTTGAGGGTCATATATGTACTGATGTGTGCTGTGAGCATATTGTACCCTCAACTGGGTTGTCCATTTTAATGGGTGCCACATGGGTTGGGGATGATTTCTGCAGTTCAGCAACTGATCTTCATCCCTCTTTTACTTTTGTATTGTTTTTGTGTTTTAGCTCTGTGCAGTGCTTGTGTTACGTGTGGGTTGCCACATACCTCCTTTGCCATTCCAACTGAGGGATGTTAGTGCTACTGGGTTACGTTTCTGGGTTCATCTCTACATCCTTGGGGCATCTTTTGCCATGCCTTTGATTGACACAGCTTATGGGTTACATACAATAGTGTCTTGGGAGTTGACAGCCTTTCCACATGGCCTTTGTGGAGAATGAGGTTTTTCATTTCCTAGCAACGTGTGTGCCTTCTGAAACACCATAAAAGGTGCATTAATATCTGGCACAAGGGGGTAGTTCTTTTGAGACAGCATCACAGATTGCTGTACAGTTGCACACAGACAGTTGACATACCTCTGCCAACCTTATTCACTGGAACATTCAAACCATGATCACCCCTCCATCATTCACTATCTGCACAAGTTGTCAGCATTCACAACAGAGGAGTATTGGCTTCTTCCCCAGAGCATGAGTTTAATGGAGCTGTAGTACTCCAACGGGAATAGGGCAGTTTACAAGATAAGATACACTCTAATCCCCTGTTCATATCAGTCGCCTGCCCCTGTCTGCAGCCCCTCCCTGCCAAATCAGGTATGGCAGACCTTGGTCAACACACCGACTTACATTTCCCATACGTTACAATGCACACTGCTGCCATCTGGGACAGTGCTCTCACCTTACCCTGCCTCATATAGCACACTTGGCTACACTTTCACCAACATTGTAGGGTGCCATGGCGGACATTGCATTTTCACATGTGCCCTCTGCATTAACCTATGGGCGACGTTCTGTTACACTGCTTTGCGAGTGTATTTGCTATCGGTTATGATTCTACATATATACAATACGGTACTCCTAAAACAATATTACCCCTAACAGCTACTGCCTCAGCCAGCTATCTTCATTTTGCACTGTTGGGTATCGTACCCCTGATCCCTGCAGCATTGGTTGGTGTGGTAACCATTGTGCTGCAGCTTTGCTCTCTGATTTGCACATCAGCACGTCACTTATGCCTTTCAGTATTGACATGACTCAGAAAACAGTAGCGCAACGCTCTCTGCCCAGCATACCACCGCCTTATGCCACCCATTATATATCAGCCTCCTAACATTACACAGCACACAGCAGTCTGCATTAGTCACTGTGGGGATTGAACCCCTGATCCCTGCAGCATTGGTGGGAGCTATAACCATTGTGCTGTGGCTCTGTGTTTCTGTTTGCACATCAGCGCCCCACTTATACCTTCCATTATGCGATTGCCGCCGTAACCGGCGCACCGCCTTCTGCCGCCCAGTAGTAATATGCCGCCAGATAACATCAGCGCGACGCTTTATGCCGCCCAGCATTCAAATGTCGCATAAAAACATCAGCGCGCCTCCTTATCCCGTCCAGTTTTGATGTGTGCCAAAACAAAACTCAGCGGGCTGCTTTATTTGGCCCAGTATTCCTCTGCCTCATAAACTAACACCTCAGCGAGCCATTGCGCATTGTGTGGTTTCGAACCCCTGCTCCCTGCACCATTGGTCAGTGCTTCAACCATTGTGCTGTGGCTCTGTCCTTCTGTTTGATCAGCGCGACACATATGCCTCCCGTTCGGCTCTCATTTGCGGTAAGGTGCGGAGCGCACACGGGCGCCGCGCACCTTAGCGCATCTGTCAATCACGGCTTTTCTTCTTCAGGACGGAACGCCCACTCCTTATACGGCACACTCACTCTACCGCGACCCGCACTTTACCGGCCTGTTAGTAAACATGCCCCTATGAAGAGCATAGCTGCTGGAAAATATAAAAATACAAAACACCACATACCTTTTAACATTCTTTGCTGTCTTCATTTTGAAAGAGAGAGTTTATTTATAAAACCCGGTTTCTGCTCCTATTTTTAAATACAATCATAAATTCAGAGACAGAAACATTACATAACCAATATTTTTAAAAAGTAAGACTCATATCTACTCACCATGTTGATGTCTGAAGAGGTACCGATCTTACAATCTATAGAGACTATGTGATCTTTTATGTCAGCTGAAATGTACTGCGCCTTTTTAAATGAAATTCTTTGATGGGATTTACAGCCCCCAGACTCTTTAACTGAAACAGCTCTGGATCTCATAATCTTATCATATGGCCTAGCTAATTCACACCGATGTTTTTTTTTTTTCACAGACAGTACATTGTAATAGATGCTATATATTGTGTATGTAGACCTATGTGGCTAATACACATTCCCCCATTCCCAGACGCTCTTCACATTCTTATCATATGGTCTATTGTGTAGGCCACACCCGGATAATTCACACTGTCCCATTTTTTCCAGACAACCCATTGTAGGTTTAATTAACTAGGAATTCCTAAAACACACAACACAAAGCTGTAGGTTCAAAATGTTTTATTTCAAATAAAATGTTTTCATCTTGTGAACTGATTCATTTGAGCATTACAAGGTGTTTTTTTTAAAATATAAAGGCATACATATAATTTTTGTTCATCTGTATGTTCAACTAATAGATTCTGGAAATACAAACATTTTCATAAAAAGTCAATTTTTACAGAACTCCGTGTTTTTTTAAAGAACGATCTATAATCTCTGTCTCAGATTAAACCTTCTACTAGCTCCATATCACAGTTTGCCACAGATCTAAGCAAAATATTGAGCAGTTGTCCTAGATTTCTACTGGTATTAAAATCTCTGATGAGTTCAAACAAAAAATTCAAATTATCATAAACTAGGTCAGTTGCTTTCATTTTATGACCAATAATCATGGCAACATTTACAATAGGTCACAAACTGTTACAGGTTTTATGGATTTTCTGTTGTATTTCCTTGTGCCCCCACCATAGGCAATCATGATGTCTTTGCCCTGGAGCATTTATTAGACAAGCTGCATAGTCTCTATGCATAATGTCCTGCCAGCATTTCTTGATAATACAGCACACCGTTGCTTGTATAACAGATTTAAATGTGTTTATTTCTTCAGGTTTTGAGTTGTCCTTTTGGCTGACTATGACATCAAATGCCTCCCTTTGATATGTACAGAGAAAGCACAAGCAGTGCAGATTGATTGCCTGTATGTCCTCTAGCTCTTGTAGGAGCTGAGATTCGTTACTTCCCTACAAAAACAAAACAGGGTCAGTGTGAAATGAATTACCTCTTCTATAATGCTTCTCTACAAAAAAAAATAGTTCTCTTACCTCTGCTGATCCTAGTTCTTCCACTAAACAGGTTGCTTTTGCATCTGCCATGGTGTAATATAATTCTATGTCCTCTGGATCTGTTGCGTTGTCATCCGTTAAGTCACTATCAGTGCCTGTGTCACAAAGTTGTTGAGAGTCAAATAATTTTTGGGCATCTGGAAAATATTCAATCTCTGCTAATTCATGTTCAGACTCTGCTGGACTCTCCTGTTGTTCAAATGGATTTTCAATTGGTGGATAACCCACAGCCGCTGCGTCACGATCCTTAAGAAAATAATTAATGTTATTCACCCTTTTGGAAATTCTGCTTGGTGTTCCAAAAAGAGTCATTTTTTCTTTTTGAATCTCCATGTTAGAATTTTCCCCAGACAGCCTTACACCAGGAGCATGCTCAGAACACCTGGAGCATTTTCAGAGCAAGTCTCTTGTTTCGGCCAATCACGCGTTACCATATCCTAGAAGCATGCTCAGAACAAGTCTCTTTTTTCTGCCAATCACATGTTACCAAATCCTAGAAGCATGCTCAGACTTGTTTCTCTGTATTGTTTTTTTTTTCAAAGCCACACAAAAAAAATAGCTGTAGTGGGATTTGAACTCAGGTCTCTCTCTCTCTCTCTCTCTGTATTTCAGCCTGAACTACAGGGCTGTCAGAATTCTTCTCTCTAACAGTGAGGTCTTAAAAGCAAAGTTCTATCACATGGACAGCACTGGTTTCTCTAACAAAGATGTGTTAATTCCATTTTAACATTTGGAAAGAAAAGCTTCTATACCAAGTGCTTTGTCTCTGCGAAAAGCCTGTATACCAAACACTGTGTCTCTGCATCGTGTTCCTGTTGCTACCAAAGGGTTATTTTTAACAATCAGGTCTAAATAGTCTGCAATACACACAAAAGCATTGCACTGCTTTGTGAGAAAGAACTCGGGGGCAGGGGGAAAGAAAGCATTTTTGTTTGGTGATTTCCAGGATTCCTGCTTTTGCTGATGTCAACATAAACCGGAAGGAAAACACATTTCCAGAGTCAGTCACTCTGTTTCTGCTGATGTCAGCATAAACCAGAAGCAAAACACGTTTCCAGAGTCAGTCACTCTACTTCTGCTGATGTCATTGAAAAGCAACACTGTCCATTTCCGATGACACCCTGTTTCCGGTGATGTCATTTCCAATGATGTAGGCTGGGGCGTGGTTGAGGGTGGGAGGACATGGGTGTGGCACAATCCCGGAAGTGAGTGCTGATTGTCTGATGTCTTCCTTGGGGGTGTGGACATATTTCCAGAGTCAGTCACTCTGCTTCCACTGATGTCAGCATAAACCGGAAGCAAAACACATTTCCAGAGTCAGTCACTCTGCTTCCACTGATGTCAGCATAAACCAGAAGCAAAACACATTTCTGGAGTCAGTCACTCTACTTCCGCTGATGTCATCAAAAAGCGACACTGTCCATTTCCGATGCTACCCTGTTTCTGGTGATGTCATCGAAAAGTGACACTGTCCATTTTGGATGACACCCTGTTTCCGGTAATGTCATTTCCGATGATGTAGGCTGGGGCGTGGTTGAGGGTGGGAGGACATGGGTGTGGCACAAACCCAGAAGTAGGCGCTGATTGGCTAATGTCATCATTGGGGGTGGGGTGGGGGTGTGGCACAAACGCGGAAGTGGGCGCTGATTGGCTGATGTAATCCTTGGGGGCAGGGTGGGGGCATGTCAAAGTGGGGCTGTGGCCACGCCTGGGGGCATGGATGGGTGGGGCTAGCTCACCATTCATTTCTATGGGAGGGGGTGTGGCTTGAGGTGGGTCATACACCGGATGTGAGCGCTGATTGACTCCTGTCATCCTTATCTCACCTGTCAATCAGTTTGATGAGTAGTGTACCCATTATACTACTTGTGATGGTCATATGTTTGCACATTTGGCTATAGTGGGCCCTCTCTGTTATTGCCTGCCTCATCATACTGGCATATGGTGACACTGTGGACATCCATACAATCCAGATGTTGATCAGGCTTTCAGCTCCCCTCTTCACTACTACTGCCCACACTAGCTCCCCCCGTGCACCCCTCACACCACACACACACACACACACACATGCTCACTTTCTGCGACAGCAACAAGATTCTGCCAGGGGGCTGCCCTGCACCTCTAGATATCGGCTATGACATAACATATACACATGGGGTACCAGTGCTACATATCTGATCTCATGTTCGCACTCCACAAGGTATCCTTTCCCTGCACACATCCATACTATCCCTGCATCAACAATCCATTCTTTATGTGCATAGTTTTGTTTGGGTCCCATGGATTGTCTCTTTTGGCACATAAAGTGCATAGGTGCATAACCTGATTGGACACTGTTGCTCCTCATAATATTGCTGCAAGTGTGTTTAGATATGTTTCTTTACCCTAAAACATTCCCTTGGTTCTGCTCTCAGTACCTTATGACTGCATCTTGTATTTCTCCTGGTTGAGGTGGTGTCACTTTAGAACTTATTTGTCACATCCATTCATGTGTATGGGACGTATTGCAAGATAGAGCTGGATTTTTTCTAAATGAGAGCTTAATTACCTGGTTTCAGCAGGTCTAATGTGGACGTTTCTGGATTAAACCTGATATGTTCATGGCCCTTTTGGGAATAAGCTTTCTACGTCTCAGCAGCTCACCATGCCCCTGTTCTGCCCTCTCCCGCCAACATTCTTAACTCCCTGTGCTAATGCCAAGACATGCACGTCAGCAGTGTTTTGGAATTTGGTGGGGGACGTTTTTGCCACTTACACATCCCTACCACATGTGGACAGCCCTTATTTGTTAATTAGAATGACCCCCTTAATGGACTTTCTTCAGCTCAAAATTAATTAATCTGAAGTCGTTAAATATTCTATTCCTGATGAGGATTACCAGCTGCACCTGAAAGTGAATAGAGGCACCTCCTTCCCTTTAATAGGTTTAAGAGCCTAAAAAGCTAAAATTATAACTGGGGTTGGTGATAATTGGGGTGGGTGGTAGAGAGAAAATTTGATAAAAGCTGGCTTTCTACACAATGCCCTGACTTGTTCTTCTAAGGCAAAGTTTTACCAATTGCCTGGCCTTTCAAATTGTCCCTTTGTTCTGTCACTTGGGTTTAACACCTATTTAAGACAACTTCATGTGCTTTTTGCCTCCAAAAAGGAAGGCCTCTTTGTAAAGGTCAATAGAAACACATTTATTTCCTTCTACTCCAAGACTATTTATTCTACTTGTATGCTAAGCTAAGTCAGGGTGTGGTTTGTGAAATGCAGTTGGTTGGAGAAGGGATAGGGCTAAAGAAGGGGTCATGGCTTTATAGAAGGTTCCCTGTTCCATGTTGAGTGGCTACAGTTTTATTTAGGAGAATGAAATCCCCTGTACTAACCAGTCCTTTTTTTAGAGGTTCAAAGGAAAATTTTAGAAAGGCTTTTTTTCTGTTGACAAGCAGGATTTAGTCAGGCACACAAATGGGTCATGCCATCAGATGGCATTGGTATGGAATTGCTCTTCTCTAGCTCAGAACTTTATTGTAAGTTTCTTAGCATGTGCAGACCTTCTTTCATGTAGTAGTTTCAGCACCTCAGTTTTGTTTTGTTTTTGGCTCTGCCATAAGCACATTTATCTTCTTCTTTTATTTCTTTGTTGCCAAAGTCAGGGTTTCAGCTGTTCCCAAAATACAACAGAAAGATCCAAGACTTCGACATGCATTCTAAGTGTTTTCTTTGCTTTGGGTCCTGACTACAATCAATGAGCATTTTGAGGCTGAGAAGACTGCTTCTTTGAAAATCTCACAAATTACCTCTGTACATAAAACAACTACTTCTGTGCAGTCAATGCAAGAATCTTTTTAAGATCTGTCTTCAACCTCCAGGTGCAGAGACTCTAAAAATCCAGGTACCCAGGGGGATCTCTGTAAAACTTCCAACATGAAGGATCTACCCTTTGAGCTTCCCAGGCTTAGTGTGCAGTTGCTTTTGGAGCATGTGCAACAACCTGAGGGCAAGTGGTTACCTCAAGCACTGGAAAAGCACATACCCACCTGTGCAGCCAGACTCTGTCAGTTCTAGAACCACAACGCAGTGTCAGCACGCACAGCATGGATCTTCCAGACACTCTTAAAGATACCTTTAGTGCTGACTTTCAACCTTTTGTGCAATTGACTGCATGAACCATTGCACAACATTCATTCCAGTCTCCTCCAGTTTTAGTGACTGTAGCAGATGAGTCTTCTGTCTTGCTCCAGATTCCAGAGATTCCCATGAGGTTGAAAACTACAGACGGTTAATCTAACCTCTGTGGTGAGTAAATTATTGGAAATGCTGCTAAAAGAGAGAATAGTGAGGTTTCTGGAGTCTAATGGCTTGCAGGATTCGAGGCAGCATGGGTTTAGCAGAGACAGATCTTGTCAGACAAATCTGTGAGTTTAATTAATGCACAAAAGTGTTCAAAGGGAGCTCTTCAGGATCCCTGATGTTATGGTGCTTGTCCATGGCCTAGATTGATAAGCCTGGACATTTTGCCCAAAGGTGCTGATATCCTTTTCTCTCTTTTAAATATAATTTAATTTATCCCTCTATTATGTTGTAGGTAGAATGAAGTGTGTGGGTTGAGCTGTATTTTGTCATCAATCTGATTAAATTGGATATTAGTACATTAGAGAAATAAACCAAAAACTAAGGAAGCATACCAGCCTTCACAGGCATACCAATCACAACAAGCACAAGTAGAGCGAGACCCTCTTGCAAAACCAAACAGAGATACACAAGAAGCAAGAGTGGAGGATGAACACAGATGTTTTATTGAATCCCCAACGCATTTCGGCAGATGCCTTCTTCGGGGGGAGGATACTTAAATACATATAAAACAAAACATATTAAAAAAACATATTAAAAACATACTGAATCAAAAACCAAAATTAAATGGGCATAACCACCGTAAGTGTGCAAATTAATAAACCAGTGAACAATACAGTGAAATAGAACCACAAATATGAATAAATATGTAGAAAAATATATAAAACTATATAAAATAAAATAGACGCAGGGCAAAAAACGAAGTCTCAATAAATGTAAAAACCAATATACAAACATGCAAGATATTACTCACATTAAAAACCTTGTGGGTACAAGACCCTGGTGGTAGATCCTCTTATATTGTAGCTATCACCATGAGTTGGAAACAATAGGCTCTTGTAAAATAAAACTGTAGTGTAACTAATGAAACTGCAAAATAACAATTAAAATTGACAAAGAGATCTGTGAAGAACATGAACACATTTACTAAATTGAAATAAATTAAAACCAAAACTAAGTGCGTGCCCTCTAAAACATCAAGAAAGGGAACAAGCAACTCTTATGGTCAATAACTAAAGAATAAAAACATTGTAGTGCTGTTATAAATGTAAACAATAAACATGGCTAATGTGAGCCATTGTGTAGCCAGGGGAGCCCCATGTTAAAGATTACTTTGTTTGATTGAAATCTTCACCTGAACAATGAAGGAGAATAGTAAATACTTCTAAAAAATACGGTGAGAGCACCTACAAGAAACTAGCTAATCTCATATAAATAAATAATCGGCACACAGTCAACTTTATAGGAAATAGTTTAAAAATGGTGTTGTTTATGAAACAATAAAGTACAAGACCTTTAAAAACACGTTAGCAGAATAATGTTTAAAAGCTACCAAAGACAAAAGCAATATCCTGCCCGTAAAAAAATCGTCTCTAGAGGCCAAAACATGCAACATTATTTTATTTTATATAGTTTTATATATTTTTCTACATATTTATTCATATTCATGGTTCTATTTCACTGTATTGTTCACTGGTTTATTTATTTGTTAATTTGCACACTTACGGTGGTTATGCCCGTTTAATTTTGGTTTTGATTCAGTATGTTTTTAATATGTTTTTTTAATATGTTTTGTTTTATATGTATTTAAGTATCCTCCCCCCGAAGAAGGCATCTGCCGAAATGCGTTGGGGATTCAATAAAGCATCTGTGTTCATCCTCCACTCTTGCTTCTTGTGTATACCAATCACAACAACATAATCAGCACACCTGCAAGCTATCACAAAACCAAACAAGCAACTTCAAAAAGAGCACCATCACTATTGGCATCCACACTATGGAACTCCCTCCCAACGAGCCTAAGGGAATTAGATGACCTTACAGACTTCCGCAAAGACCTCAAAACATTCTTATTTATAGAAACATATGAGCATTCAGGCAACATCCCCTATCTAAACAGATACACTACTTCCTCCGCCAACTATACTCGCACTCATCCTATCCATACATGCAAGTTTATCATACCAAGTTATTAAATACCCTTCTATTAAATGTTAACCCTCAATTGTACTATCTAAATACTGTTAAGTGTACTGTCTAAATGTTTGTTGTTAAGTTTACTGTCCAAATGTTTACACATAACCTAATGTTAAATGTAACCCTCCAATTGTGATGTGACACGACCACCTTGATTGAAGGATAAGGTGGCATACAAATCTGTCTAAATAAATACCATAAACTGTTAGAGAAAACAGAATATTAGCCCAGTAGGTGAGTACTTCTGAAAGGTCCCTTTATGAGCCCACAGTCAAAGTCCTGAAAGGAAATTTCAGGAATTCACATGAAAGGGAAACATTTTAATTTAAAATGATCAAATATTTTGGCATAGTCAAAAAAGGATTGAATAGAGACATTGGCTTCCTTACCCATTATCAGGCGTAAAACCTTGAAATGAAAATGATCACTTATTGCCAATTGGGGTCATTTCGAGGCATGAATTGTGGTGATGGACGTCCCAGTGGGACGTCCATCCCCGCTATTTGGGCTCTTTCCTGATCCCAGCTACCTTCCCCGCACTTTGTATGGGGAAGGTAGACGGGGTGGGAAAGGGGGGGGGGGGGTGGGGGCAGCATTAGGGCAGACAGTGGGTGGTCATTGGTTCCAGATGTACAGGGCCAATTCCAATGTTGGCCCTGTATGTCAATTCCAATGTTGGCCCTGTATGTCTGGTGCTGGTGGCTTGAATGATGAACTTATTCCACTTCGGATGTGGAATAAGTTCCCCTAGTCGGCGGGGGATGGTGGGCCCAGGATGTGGAAAGGGCAGGGGGGGCAGAGGACATTCCCGACAGTCCAAACTTGGCCTTAGTAGGCCAGATTGGGGGTCAGGCTGCAAGGAAAGCACCTTTGGAGCTAGAGGCCGGAGACACGGCTTTTCAATGAAGCCATGGTGCTATGTCAACTGGACACCATGGCGCTGCTGCTCTATTGAACAGCACTGATTGAGCTATCCAGGCAAGGCCTGTACATGCAGGCTGGACTGAACTGGGGTCCCAGCCTACACATACCGGTCTGGTTGCGATTCTGATCCCATGAGGCTAGACGTGCCCCATGGGATCAGAATCCCGGCTCCCTCTGTGTGTCCGGTTCCGACCGGGCACACGGAGACCCGACACTTCCATGTCAGAATCAGACCCAATTTCTCTTATTGGAATTTAATGACAGATGCAGATAACTTAAGATCAGAGAAGACCTATGTGATGTAAATTGTCACTGTATCCCACATTTTGCTTTGATATGTAATGACATATCGACAGTCAGAGTCTCGATGAGTTTGTATTATTTAAACCCATTGTAAATGCATTATTTCTTCATAGACCTGATGAAGAGAGTTTAACTCTCAAAAGCTTGTTAAAAAATATTGTTAGTCCAATAAAAAGGTATTACTTGCAATTTGTTTGTTGACCTTTATTTGTACATATCCAAATGAACTAACATGGCAACTATAATTGCAATGCTATATGCTATCCCGCTCTCTGTTGGTATACCCTAAGGGTCTGTTTTGGGGGCCTCTCTTTTTCTCTCTCTACACCCTGTCCCTTGGTGCACTCATCTTGTCCCATGGTTTTCACTATCATCTGTATGTTGATGATTCTCATATCTACCTCTGTATATCTGAAATCTCTCCAAGAATCCAGACTCGTATTTCTGCCTGCTTATCTGACATTGATGCCTGGATGTCTCTGCCATTTGAAATTGAACATGGCCAAAATCAAGCTCTTTATCTTTCCCCCTTACCCCACCTACCCCTTCTTCCTTTCTCTATTTGTGTGGATTTATTTAATTTTTTTAACATTTTTCTATGCCGCTTTGTCCTTCAATCAGAGCAGTTTACATTGTAACAAACATTTTACATAGAACAGTTGAACAGTAAACAGTATTATTGCAATCTACAAAGAACAGTTGAACAGTAAACAGTATTATATTATAGTCTACAAAGAACAAGGAACAATTGGATCTTATCTAGGGGCAAGGACTTGAAGGACTAGAAAGGGGGACTGTTACTTCTGGAGAGAAATCTGCAACTCTGAGTATATACTTCTGGTAATTTTCTAAAAAGAATTCTTTATATTAAAGCTACTTAATCTGTGAACCCACTGTTTTTTGTTGGATCAATTAGGGCCTAGTAGCAGCAATTAAAGTTTGAATTTAAAACACAGAGGAGAACGTTCTGGTTACATTTCATACCCAGCAGAGGACTTGTATTTTAAATTTAATAGTCACTCAGGGCCAAGTAACAGCAAAGTACTTTTAGTTTAAATTTAACACACAGAAGAGAGCTTTCTGGTTACATTTGGAACCCAGAAGAGAGCTTGTAGTGTACATTTAATAGTCACTCAGGGCCTAGCATCAGAAAAGTACTTTTAGTTTTTAAAACACAGAAGAGAGCTTTCTGGTTAAATTTAGTACCCAGCAGAGAGCTTGTAGTTTAAATTTCATAAGAAGTTAGAGCCTAGCAGCAGCTAAGAGCTATAATTTAAATCAAATCAGAATTTAGCTTACCTCAGCAGCACAAGACAGGGTACTGTGTAGCAGCCCTCTTTTAATAAGTGTTATTTCCCTCCCTGCCCTGGGATAATCGTAGCTTTACACATCTTAAAAGACAGGAGGTGCTTTCAGGTGAAGCTCATTACCCAAATCAGTCATACACTAAGGACCTGAGATTAATTAAGCTTCAGGTGAACAAGGTATATTAAACGTATTAGGTACAGTTTTATTGGTATAAATACCCATAGCAACCCCTAGTAAGTAAGAACTTAAAGATCTAGACACAAACTTAAAACTAAGATGCAGACAGCAGTCCAGCAGGGGGATGGGGGCTTTCCAGTCTTTTGCATTGAGTGTCACATGTATGATTTTCTCCCAGTTGGTGAGAGGTCTTACGTGTGCACTAGGTGCAAGGAGCTCTTTGCTCTCAGGGAACAAGTCCGTTCTCTAGAGGCTAAAGTAGCAGACTTGGAAAACATAAGACAGACAGAGAGGTACATAGACGAGACCTACAGGGATATAGTCCTGAAGTCCCACCTCCAGTCTGGCAGCACCCCTGTTGCCATGGAGGAGAGAGGTCACGTGACAGGAGAACATCACCCTGGTGTGTCAGGAAGTGATCCTATAACTAGGACCTGTCCTCCAGGTGATGTAAAACCCTCTCGCACCGAGGAAGTTTCTCCAGGGCCATGTGCCCATGAGGGAAGGGTTAGGACAGCCGTTATAGTTGGTGATTCGATCATTAGGCATGTAGATAGCTGGGTGGCTGGTGGACGTGAGGATTGCCTGGTAACATGCCTGCCTGGTGCGAAGGTAGCAGACCTCACGCACCACCTAGATAAGGTCTTAGATAGTGCTGGGGAGGAGTCTGCTGTCTTGGTACATGTCGGTACCAATGACATAGGAAAATGTGGTAGGGAGGTTCTGGAGGCTAAATTTAGGCTTTTAGGTAGGAAGTTGAAATCCAGAACTTCCAGGGTAGCATTCTCCGAAATGCTTCCTGTTCCACGCGCAGGACCCAAAAGGCAGGCAGAGCTCCAGAGTCTCAATGCGCGGATGAGACAATGGTGCACAGATGAGGGTTTTGGATTTGTTAGGAACTGGGGAACATTCTGTGGAAAGGAGGGGCTCTTCCGAAGGGATGGGCTTCACCTTAACCGGGATGGAACCAGGCTGCTGGCATTAACCTTTAAAAAGGAGATAGAGCAGCTTTTAAACTAGATATTAGGGGAAAGCCGACAGTCGCCCAAGAGCGGATGGTTCGGAAGAATGTATCCTTGAAGGATACTACCAAAAGCAAAGAGGTTCCACAAAAGAGTAAAGTAGCCCAAATGCCCTCGAGTATGGAGCAGACAGAGCTTAAAGATCCCAATTTACCCATGTCTAACAATAGCCAAATTAACATGAATAAAATACATTCTCTAAAATGCTTGTATGCAAATGCTAGAAGTCTAAAGAATAAGATGGGAGAGTTATAATATATAGCACTAAATGAAAGGTTAGATATGATTGGAATATCAGAGACATGGTGGAAGGAGGACAACCAGTGGGACACTGTGATACCTGGGTACAAACTATATCATAATGATAGAGTTGATCAAATTGGTGGAGGGGTTGCTCTCTATGTTAGAGAGGGAATTGACTCAGAAAGGATTAAAGTTTTGCAGGAAACAAAATCTGCTGTAGAATCTATATGGATTGAAATTCCATATAAAAGGGGGAAGGCAATGGCAGTGGGGGTGTACTATTGAGCACCTGGCCAGAATGACCAAATGGATGATGAAATGCTCAAAGAAATCAAGGAAGCTAACAAAAGTTACAGCACAGTAATAATAATGGGTGATTTCAATTACACCGGTATCGACTGGGTCAGTGTCACGTCAGGACATGCTAGGGAGATAAAGTTCCTAGATGAAATAAATGACTGCATCTTGGAGCAGCTGGTTCATGAACCACCCAGAGGGGAAGCCATATTAGACCTAGTCCTTAGTGGAACACCAGATCTAGTGCAAGAGATAAGGGTGTTGGGGCCACTTGGCAATAGTGATCATAGCATGATCACCTTTGATTTAATTAGTGGAGGAGGGATAGTAAGGAAATCCACAGTACTACCTTTTAACTTTCGAAAGGGAGACTATGATAAAATGAGGAAAACAGTTAAGAAAAAACTAAAAGGAGCAGTTGCAAAGGTTAAAGACGTACATCAAGCTTGGGTGTTGTTGAAAAATACTATCTTGGAAGCCCAGACCAGCTGTATTCCATGCTTTAAGAAAAGTGGAAGGAAGTCCAAAAAACTGCTAGCATGGTTTAAAGGTGAGGTCAGAGAGGCTGTTGTTGCCAAAAAAGCATCTTTCAGGAAATGGAAAAAAGATCCAAACGATGAAACCTGGAAACAGCACAAGCACTGGCAAGTTAAATGCAAGGCATTGATAAGGCAGTCAAAGAGAGAATTTGAGAAGAAGCTTGCTGCGGAAGCAAAAACGTGAAATAAAGACCTTTTCAAGTACATTCGTAGCAAAAACCCCGTGAGAGAGTCAGTTGGTCCATTAGATGATAAAGGGGTTAAAGGAGCACTAAGAGGCGACAAGGCGATAGCGGAGAGACTGAATGAATTCTTTGCTTCGGTCTTTACTGAGGAAGATGTAGGGATGTTACTCATGACTGAGGTGGTATTTAAAGGTGCGGAAGAATTGAAGGAATTATCGATATATCGGGAAGATGTCTTACAACTATTAGATAAACTGAAGAGTAGCAAATCACCTGGGCTGGATGGTATACATCCAAGGGTGTTGAAAGAACTGAAATATGAGATTGCAGACCTGCTATCAGTAATCTGTGAACTATCATTAAAATCATCTCTAATACCTGAAGATTGGAGGATCGCCAATGTAACACCAATTTTTAAAAGGGTTCCAGGGGTGATCCGGGAAACTACAGACCAGTGAGCCTGACGTCAGTACCAGGAAAAATGGTAGAAACCATCATAAAGAATAAAATTACTCAGCATGTAGATAGTCACAACCTAATGGGAGACAGCCAACATGGCTTTAGACAAGGAAGATCTTGTCTTACTAATCTGTTATGTTTTTTTGAAGGAGTGAATAAACATGTGGACAAAGGTGAGTCGGTTGATATTGTGTATCTGGACTTTCAGAAAGCCTTTGACAAGGTCCCTCATCAGAGAGTTTTGGCAAAACTAAAGAGTCATGGGAAAGGAGGTAGTGTATTATTGTGGATCAGGAACTGGTTAAAAGATAGAAAGCAGAGGGTAGGGCTATATGGCCAATTTTCCCAATGGAGAAAGGTGAATAGTGGTGTGCCCCAGGGATCTGTGCTGGGTCCGCTGCTTTTTGACATATTCATAAATGAGCTGGAAATTGGAATAACGAGTGAGGTTATCAAATTTGCAGATGACACAAAACTATTTAAAGTTGTTAAAACCCAAGAGGATTGTGAAAAATTGCAAGAGGATCTTGATAAATTTGAAGACTGGGCATCAAAATGGCAGATGAAATTTAATGTGGACAAGTGCAAGGTTATACACCTAGGGAAGAACAACCCAAACTATGGTTACACGATGCAAGGTTCCACATTAGGAACCACCACCCAGGAAAAAGATTTAGGCATCATTGTGGATACCATGTTAAAACCCTCGGCCCAGTGTGCAGCGGCAGCCAATAGAGCAAATAGAATGCTAGGTATGATAAGGAAAGGAATGGAAAATAAAACAAAAGATATTATAATGCCTCTATATCGTTCCATGGTGAGACCACACCTTGAATATTGTGTGCAATTCTGGTCGCCGTATCTTAAAAAGGATATAGCGATTTTAGAAAAGGTTCAGAGAAGAGCCACCAAAATGGTAAAGGGGATGGAAGGATACTCCTATGAAGAAAGGCTAAAAAGGTTAGGGCTCTTTAACCTGGAAAAGAGACGGCTGAGGGGAGATATGATAGAAGTCTATAAATTAATGAACGGAGTGGAACGGGTAAACGTAGATCGATTGTTTACCTTATCAGAATATAGAAAGACTAGGGGACATGCAATGAAGCTACAGGGTAAACTATTTAAGACTAATAAAAGAAAATATTTTTTCACTCAACGTGTAATCAAACTCTGGAATTTGTTACCGGAGGATGTAGTAAAGGCTGTTAGTGTAGCTGGGTTTAAAAAAGGTTTGGACAAGTTCCTGGAGGAAAGGTCCATAAACCATTATTAAGAAGTGACCGAAGATATCAATGCTTGAACCAGTACAAGTATTGTGGAACTTGTGTCTCTTGGGGAAACTGCTAGGTACATATGACCTAGATTGGCCACTGTTGGAAACAGAATACTGGGCTTGATGGACCTTGGTCTGACCCAGTATGGATTATCTTATGTTCTTATGTAAGGTAATCTGAGAATTAAGTATATGGTCATGATGATATGACAACTATTTACAATTTTAAGCATCATATTTTATGTTCATTAGTCCATTGTTTTAGGTCAACAGTCAGTAACTTGGATCATGTATAACATGGATAACATGGATAACACTACTCCTCCCTGTTTTCTCAGCTCGCAACCTCCGGGTCATTTTTGACTCCTCCCTCTCCTTCTCCACACACATCCAACTGACAGCTGAAACCTGTCGTTTCTTTCTCTATAACATCAGTAAAATGTCCCCTTTCCTTTCTGAAACACAACTAAGACCCTTATCCATTCTTTAGTCACCCCCCTCCCCCATTTAGACTATTGCAACCTCTTCCTTGCTGGTCTGACTCATCTCTTTTCCCTTCATTCTGTTTAAAATTCAGCTGTGTGGCTAATCTTCCACCAGTCTTGCTATGGTACTCTTCTCAAGTCGTTTCATTTGCTCCCTATCCATTTCCATATCCATTTCAAACTTTTCCTGCTAACCTACAAGTGTATTAATTCTGCTGCTCCTCATTACCTTTCCTCTCTTTTCTCTCTCTACACCCCTCCTCAGGAACTCTGCTCTTTTAGCAGATCACTTCTATTTATGCCCTTCACTTACACTGGCAGCTCCAGACGTCCATCCTTCCATCTTGCTGCTCCTTATGCCAGGAACAAACTACCTGAGTCTGTACGTCAAGCTTCATCTCTGTCCCTTTTCAAATCCAGGCTGAAAACTCGCCTCTTTGAGGCTGCTTTTGGATCCTGATCCACTTAGTCTCCAGCTCTCCAACTATGTGTTTCCTTACCATTCCCTAGACATATTTATTTATTTATTTTATTTAACATTTTTTATATACCGTCTTTCTACAAATCAAAACGGTTTACATAGAACAATAAAAGCAGTGTATTTCAACTGCTTACAAGGAACGAATAACAGGATACAGAATAAAAGCATATCCTTGTCCCCAGCTGTTGCTTTGTCTGTCTACACTAGATTGTAAGCTGTAATGAGCAGAGACTGTTGCGTACATGTTTGTAAAGCGCTGCATATACCTTGTAGCACTATAGAAATGATTATTATTACTATTAGTAGTAGTAGTAGTAGTAAATGGGATGTCCACATTGGGATGGTCACGATTTCCTGGCTATTTTACTAAAAGCTCACTGAACATGGAGCCTTTTGTAAAATAAATATAGGTCAGCAGAAAATATACTCTCACTTGATTTGCAGCTTGTCATGCTGTGAAGTCTCTACAAAAAAGGTGAAAAAGCAAAAATGGCCAAAATGAATGACTGATGAAACTCTGAAAATTGCCCAGAAATGCAGAGAAGCTAAAGCCAGAGGAGAGAGAGAGGCAATCGCAGAACTCAACAGAGATTTCCAACGTGCAGCAAGACAAGACAAGGAGAAGTACTACAATAATGAATGCAAAGAAATAGAATCAGAAACTATTAGAGGAAGAACAAGACTGGCTTTCCTAAAGCTACAAGAGTTCAAGGAAAAATTCCAGCCTTGAACTGGAATGCTATATGATACTCAAGGATCCATGTTGAATGATGCTGAGGTAGAAAGAATAAAGAGTCATACCATACAGATCAAGTGGACCAACAGGCCTTTCCACCTGTATTTTATGATCAGGAACCATTGGTGATGAAAGAAGAGGTCAAAGCGGCATTGAAAGCCTTATCAAAGAACAAAGCACTGGGCACTGATGGCATTCCCATTAAAGTATTACCGCAATTGGATGCAGCTGTTACCATACTTACAAACTCTTCCAGGAAATTTGGAAGACAAATTCATAGCCAACTGACTTGAAAAGATCTGTGTTTATACTAATACTGAAGAAAGGTGATCTGAGTGACTGTGGAAATTATCGCACAATCACGCTGATCGCACATGCCATAAAGATTCTACTCAAGATTATTCAGCAGAGATTACAACATTACTTGGAGCAAGAACTGCCTGAAGTGCAAGCAGGGTTCAGGAAAGGGTGAGGAACAAGAGACATTTTATTTTATTTAGCTGTATTTATATCCCGCTTTTCACCGGGTCAAAGCGGTCAATTGGGAGATACATTTAACACGAGGGGATATGACACACATACGCTAATACTTACAGGGAACATGGGCAATGGAGGGTTAAGTGGCTTGCCCAAGACCACAAGGAGTGCCTATAGGACTTGAAATCCCAGTCCCTCCGGTCTGAGATTGCTGTCCCCAGGTGGGACTTGAACCCCCAGCCCTACGGCCTGAAGTACCTTGTCCTAACCACTAGGTCACTCCTCCCACATCATCATGGATGTGAGATGGATCCTTGAAAAGACAAAAGAATACCAAAAGGATATCTGTATGTGTTTTATTGACTACAGCAAGGCTTTTGACTGTGTAAACCACTGGAAACTTTGGGCCACATTTAGAAGCATGGGTATACCAGAACACCTGATAGTTCTCTTGCACAACCTTTACATTGATCAAGATGCAACAGTTCAAATGGAACTAGGAGAAACAATGGTTTAAAATCAGCAATGGTGTTCGACATGGCTTCATACTTTCCCCCTACCTGTTTAAATTATATGCAAAACAAATCATCAGCAAAGCAGGACTGTATAAAAACTACCAAGGTATGAAGATTGGTGGAAGACTCATCAACAACCTTCACTATGCTGATGATGCCACATTACTGGCTGAAAGTTAAGAGGATCTGAAACATTTGCTTCTCAAGACCAAGGAACATATTCTTAAAATGGGCATGGGCATGTTAAGAAGACAAAGATCCTGACAGCTTGCAAAATCAATATGTTCATTGATGGAGATGAAATTGAAATAGTTGACAACTTTAACCTGCTTGGATCAACTATCAATAAAGAAAGGACAAGCAGTCAAGAAATCCAATGATGCATTGGTCTTGGCGGAATGGCTATGAAGGACCTAGACAAGATTCTCAAGAGCAGAGATGTCTCTCCCCATACAAAGATTTCACTTGTCCAAGCATGGTATTTTCAATAACATCATATGGATGCGAAAGTTGGACAGTGAAAAAGAGACAGGAAGAATCAATGCTTTTGAATTATGGTGCTGGCGATGAATACTGTGTATATCATGGACTGCCCAAATAATAAGCCAGTCAATACGAGAGGAGATCACACCTAAGCTTTCCTTTGAAGCTCAGATAACAAGACTTTGGCTATCATACTTTGGATACACCATGAGAAGAGAGATATCATTAGAGAAAGGCATCATGCTTGGTAAGGTAGAAGGTAAATACAAAAGAGGAAGGTTGGCGATGAAATGGATCAATAAAATAACAGCAGCTGTGGGTGCCACTCTAGCAACAATGAGCTGCCTGACTGAAGACCGAACATGGTTTATGTCAATTATCCAGAACGTTGCCATGAGTCAACAAAGACTCAAAGACACTTAACAACAGGAAATTTACATATATTTCCATAAATATGCAACAGGAGGAAAGATTTTGGGAAAACACACATTCAAAGAGCAGCATCACACAGCTTCTATGTACAGATGCCTGTGTTTACACATGTAGATATCGTCTTTTGCAACTTATACATAAAAATGCTATATTTCATAACACTGTACATAGAACATAAGCCAATTAAAGAGTCAAGCTTCTGAAGTCAAATGTTTACATTTTTAGGGACATGTAAGTTACTGGAGGGCTAAGCCCAGTTGCCCCTTCAATCACTCCTCTAAAGTCCTGTTCGAAACAAGCAGTTAGCTGACACCTGTACATGACCTGGCAGAGATGCAAAAGTCAAGAAGGAAGATCCTTAGAAATATACATGTCATCCTGTGCAAAATTGGGAATAGATCTATAATTTTTTGGACTGCTCAGATCATGGCCAGAACATCCGCTTTTAAATCAGTGCATCCTGTCTCATTTACATGTGTACATGGCAGCGCCCTAAAATTAGCATTTACATGAATAATCCTTTTACATGTGTTGATGCTGCCATGTGATGGCACTTTACAAGAACAATATGCTGCCATATGCATGCGTAAATGCCGTTCAGGGCTTCTAAAATGGCCTCTGCAATTTGCAGAATGCAACGCTTATGTGCATAAGCCATCAGACTTACCCATGGGTATTTAAACCTCTCTATCTGGGGTAGTCTTATCACAGGCATTCTATGTGCACATTCTGTCACAAACATGCCAGAAGACCTTTATAAAAGTACCCTCCCACGGAGAGGAACTTTACAATAGGCCACCTAGGTAAGAAGTCCAAATCTTGGGGCTATTTAAAAAAGACAATATAGGCACCCATGTGTCTTCATAAAATAGTTTCCTAAAGGCTGCAACAGTCATGGATAAATGCATTCATGTAAAAGCACTCGTGTAAATGTATACACCTGAAGTGTGTGTGTAAGCGCATATTTTATAGTAAGCGTGCATACTTGTTGATGCCACTGGACTTTGGCCAAACTCTTTCCTAACAAGACTACTTTAGAACTGCAAAAGACTAGGTGAAAGGGTTCTTTGTGCCTCTTCTATATACCCCCTGGGGTAATTTTAGAAAGACCCTTTCTGTAGGTAAAACAGGGTTTACCTGTGGAGATAAATATAAAATGACCCCTTCAAAGTCCTCCAGTCTTCCTTTTTCAGATTAGACATTCTCCTTCCTTTAAAAGTTCCTACCTGATTCAAAACATGTGCCACCAATCTTTCAAATGTCTCCTCTGAAGTATTCACAGCTGGAGGACAACATTTACTCTTCAATTTAAATGTACTTCCCCTGTTCTCTCTGTTAATGCTCTTTCCAATTACTTTTGCTTGACCCCCTTGTCCCCACAGTGCGTCCCTGCATATGCAAAAAGCTTTTTAACTTAACCTGCTTAAAGACGTGGAATAAATCTCATTGCAAAATCACATACGTGAAATTTCTAAATCTGAAAGGACAGCTCATATTGTAAAAGCACAAACATGCAGTTCCTATCTCTTGCTCGTCACAAGTCGGTGACAAGGGAAGAAGCAGATTCTAAGGGTATGCAGGTAAACATTTTCATTGTGTTTAGTTTCCCATGTCATTTGAAGATTTTTTGTTTTGCTTTATGTTAATTTTCTTTTCGGGAGAAAATGTCATCAATAGCATTCTACAATGTATGTTATCAGTAAATAGTGCATGCTATCGCTCAGTGGTATGCGCTATAGGTGAACAGTGTGTAATAACCCTCAATAGTATATACTACTCATGCACTTCATTTTGCAATAGAGCACGCATACACTAATAGTGCAGACATTCACCCATAGCATTGAGCAACAGAGCACACTAATTATGAAAGACAAGAAGTGGTAACATTTTATGCTTTTCACTTACATTTTGGATTGAATTGACATGAAATGATATAGAAAATATCACTGACATTTCAAGAGCTTGCACATCCCTGGCAAATGCAAAGATTTTCAGGAAATTGACTGGGGCCATTTATGGTTCCACCATGGCTCCTATAACTGACCTGAGACCATTTCACCTTGGCTGCTCCCTGAACTGTAATGGAGCAGTTTTGGCTTACAGGCAGAAGGCATGATAAGAGTTCACTTGAGCTTTGCAGTCCCCCCCAAAAAATGGCATCAGGGAGTTATTTTCAAATATGAATCATATATACGGGCAAAATCTCAGTGCAGCCAATTGCTCTACCATATGGCCATATAGCAGAGCAGTTGCCTGGGTTGAATGAATCATATACTGTATACAGGCAGGATCTCAATGGCTCTATCCAGATAGCCTATCTACATAGGGGGTTATTCTGAACCACAAATAAGCTGTTAACATGTATAAGTTGGATGTTTTCGGCACTAAAACGTCTAGACATGATTCCGAAAGCAAAACGTTTTATACGTACAGTCAAGAAAGATGGGTAATCTAGATGTGGGCGTGAAGGGTAGGAGCATGGGTGTGTCGAGCCACTTAAACGTCTAGACAGTATTCTGACAAAAACGTGTATGTACAACCTAGATGTCTAAAAGGTGGAATAACTGCCTATGTCGGCTAAAATAGCACTGTATTGTAACAATACAGAAGAACATCTATGTTTAAATAAAGCATAGTTGTGTCATAAAAGGATCTGGACAAGTTCCTGAAGGAAAAGTCCATAACTCAGACATGGGGAAAACAACAACATACCCTGGGGGTAAGCAATATAGCATGTTGCTATTGTTCGGGGATGCTACTCTATAAATGCGATCCAGATTGTCTACGTCTGGAAATATAATAGGCTGAAGGGAAACAAATTGAACCAAAGCAATAGCAGTCCAATGGTAGTCCGTAACAGAGGGCATTTTCACAGACAACACAGCTGATTGGTGTGTAAAAATGTCTATGTCATGCAGATAAACTTTATGCATATGATATTTTCCAAACCTAAGTGCAAACCAGTAACCATTCTCGATCTAAAACATCTTCCTATTAAAAAACTAAGTACGCATCGTTATCAAAGGCCAAATGGTCCACTTTTTATCAGTTGCTTATTCAAAGGCCAAATACATTTCCTGGGGGGAATGATAAAGAATTGGGAGGCTGATCTCTACACTAGTCTTATATCTCAACAATGGGTATGTCTCAATACAGGGGTGAAAGTGTCTCCCTTTCTGACCCACTTATTGTGAAGGTGGTTAAAAATAAGTCTGAAGACGCCTTTGGAGCCATATTCACATATCAGAACACTGAATAGTGGTGACTTTCCGGGGGTGTGTCCACGCTGAAGTTACACGTTTTGATATGGTTATAGTACAATGACGTATACATGCAAATTCCCAGAATACCAAACACACGTGTATGTCTCGATTCACATATATGTACGACTTCTGCGCTATATGTGGATACCCGCTACAGTTAAAAATGTGTGCCATTTTCTGTGTGCTACACCTCTTGAATATTTTGGGAGCTTATTTTGTGCAACATATCGGCCTCTACAGCAACACTGCCACTGACACGGTAGATACAAATGGTCTCTAATGTAACTGCGATGGTATGTGTGCTGGGGTCTGTGTCATAAGAACATAAGATATGCCATACTGGGTCTTGCTCTGCTCTCTTCACACTACAACCACGCTGCTGATCGGATGTCGGGGGAGGAAGTGGGAGCCTTGGATCTTACACCTTATTGGTTTTGAGAAAGTTCACTATTCACTCTTTCAGGAGCATCCTCCATTACTTTTCCCGCCACCGAGGTAAGGCTCACGGGCCTGTAGTTTGACACTTCTTCCCTGTCACCACTTCTATGTAGAGGTACGACATCAGCCATTCTCCAGTCCTGAGGAACCTCTCCTGTTTCCAAGGATCTGTTGAAGACATCCTTTAACAGCCCTGCAAGAACCTCTCTGAGCTCTTTCAGTATCCTGGGATGTATCCCATCCAGTCCCATGGCTTTGTCCACTTTCAGTTTAGCAAGTTGTTCTAACCCCTCATCTTCTGTGAATGGTGTGGTATCTACTTCATTCCCATTTTTATATTTGGGAGTCACAGCTGGTCCATCTCCAGGATTTTCTTTAGTAAAAACAGAGCAGAAGTATTTGTTTAGCAATTTCGCTTTTTCAATGTCACTTTCCACGAGTCCTTTCCCAGCACTTCTGAGTCCTGCAATTCCAACTCTGATCTTCTTCCTTTCCCGAATATACCTGAAGAAAGTTTTGTCGCCACCCTTAACATCTTTAGCCATCTTTTCCTCTGCCTTTGATTTTGCTATCCTTATTTCTCTTTTTGACTCTTTGAGTTTGATCCTGTATTCATTTCTGTTGCAAGCTTTTGAATTTTGCGAAAGCTGTGTTTTTTGCCTTTATTTGAGCAGCCACTTCTTTGGAAAACCAACTAGATTTCCTTCTCCTCTTGTTTTTATTTACTTTTCTTACATATTTATGTGTTGCCCCTTTTATTGCCACCTTTAGTTTTAGCCCATTGCAATTCCACTTCTCTTATCTCCTTCCACCCTGTCATCTCCTCCTTTAGGGGTACTCTGCCATTTTATTGAATCAGTGTTTTTGAAGTTTAGGACTTTGAGCTTGCTATTATTGCCCTGTACCATGGCTGTTATCTCAAACCACACCATGTGATGATCGCTGTTGTTCACAGGGGCACTCATGCAGACATTCGACATGCTATCACTGTTGGTGAGCACTAAATCCAGCGTTGAGCTTTCCCTGGTTGGTTCCATCACCATTTGTCTAAGTAATGCATCTTGGAGAGCATCCACAATTTTTTGCTTCTTTCCAGATGTGCAGAAGGAGTAATCCAATCCACATCAGGTAGATTAAAGTCACCCAATATGATTGCTTCCCCCTTTGTGGCTATCTTGGCAATATCTATAATCAATTCATTATCTATCTCTTCAATTTGAGTCGGAGGTCTGTAGACTACAGCAGTATGGATGACAGTGCCATCTCCTCTTTTCAATGCAATCCAGAGCGCTTCTTCTTTTCCCCATGTCCCTTGCATTTCAGTAGCTTTAATATTGCTTTTGACATAGAAGGCTACTCCTCCTCCTTTTCCATTTTCTCTGTGTCTTCTGAATAGATTATAGCCAGCTATGGCTATATCCCAATCATGCGATTCATTAAATGATGTTTCTGTAATGGCCACAATGTCCAAATCCATTTCCACCATTAGGGCTTCCAGATCCGGAACTTTGTTGGCTAAGCTTTGAGCATTTGTGCTCATTGCTTTCCAGCATTTACCTGGCTTGTGCGTATTTTGCATTGATTTTGTTCTGCCCACTTCTTCCCACTTGTTTTTGATGTGTGGTTTAAAAGTGTGTCTGTTTCTGATGTTATTCTGCTTTTGCAGGGGGTGGCTTACAGAGCTTGACCTTCCACATCCGTCACCCCCTTTTTCTAGTTTAAATGCATAGCCACATACTGCCTGAATTTTTCACTTGATTCTTTTCCCTGCAACAGAGAGATGTAGTCCATCAGCACAGTATAGTCTCTTGTTGGTCCATCTGTTTCCCCAGTTGCCAATAAATCTGAATCCTTCTTGTTTGCACCAGGTCTGGAGCCATGTATTAAAGCTGTTTATGCGATGCAAACTTTCTGCCCCCTTGACATGAACAGGTAGAACTTCTGAGAATGCTACAGTGTTAACAATGGGCTTGAGTTTTTCTCCCAGAGATTGGAAGTTCTTTTGGACTGTAGAGGCACTATTTCTAGCCAGACACAGGAAACACAATTGATAAAACAATAAATATGTGTTAAATAAAACCAAAACATCAATATAAAAGCACAGGATTAAAAAACAATAAAACCATCATACATATACACAATTATCAAATGTAACAAGGGGGGAACAATAGTGCTCTGGACCTGATAAAAATGTGCTTAAAAACTAAAATACTAACCTCTTTTGTGATGTATAAGCAAAATGTAACTTCACACTCTTTGTGCAAACAATTAGACTATATGCTAATGCCAAAAAAGCATAAAAAATTATTCACAAAAATATAATGAATAAAACCTTGTATTTAGACATTGCACATTCAATTAAATCAAATTGACAAACAAAGAACAGAGAGAGGAGGAAAAGGACAGGAAATGCCAAACAAGTAAAATTGTCAGTACATCTGACACAGTCATAAAGTTGCTATAAAAAGGGGGAGGGAATTAAAGCTAAAAACAAAAAACAAAAACAGAGTGAGTCTATGGAGAGCCAAAACAAACCGCTCCATGGATAATGGAGTTTAAATAAGCCGTTGCATATGACGGGAGCAACAACCATGCTTTGAAATGATGCTTCTTATAAGGATATTGTCAAACGAATTTCAAAAGATTTTTTTTATTGAGATGAAGTATAACCCTATGCTCATATTAGGTGTTAAAACTGACTGTATCAATTGTGTTTTATTATATGTTCTTAATCTTGGTTTGTTGTTCCTTATTATTCCTGATGTGTAATATGTTTACTTTTTTAGTTGTTTTGCCTGGCTAGCCCCTGATGAAGGGTACGAAACATGGCCTGTGTCGGGCGGCCATTGGTTCAATAAAGGACTCTGTCTTTCCTTGTTCTTCACGCCTGTGACTGTGTCTCTGTGTTCAGCGTGAGTTGTGCTTCTTTGGTGTTGTACTATTTCTAGCCAGGTCATTTGTACCCAAGTGGATGACAACATCAAGTTTGGAGTGTTTGCTTTCCGTTCTAAGTACATCAATAATTTGGTTTGTATTCCTGCCGGCTGAAGAGCCTGGGAGGCATTTGACTATCTTCTCTCCTTTGAACTGGGTTCCCAAGTTGGTGCCTCTGATGATGGAATCTCCAAGTAGTAGTAGTTTTCTGTTTGGTGAGGTTTCTTCATATTTGGTGTTTTAGCAGGAGATTGGGCATTGTCTGACTCATTTAAGGGCCCTTCAGTTTCTTTGGATTAGGCATCCTCATTAGCCAAGGCAGAGAAGGCATTATGCAGGGATATCTCTTGATGTATAGGATGTCTCTGTGTTACAGGTCGCAATCTACCAGAGCCCACTGTGATCCATTTGTTCCTGGAATGTTTGATTCTTTGTGGGAGCGGTGGTGGACTTTGTTCAGTTTGTATCCTAGAAGAGGTGCGCGTCACTGCAGCCAGTTCCTCCCTCAGAAGAGTCACTTCTTTATGCATGGCAGCTAGGTCTTTCCTTAGTAGAGTCAGTTCTTCATGCATGGCAGCTGACTTTAAGCAATATTGCCTATATAGTGGTCGCATACGTGCCATCTATCCTTCTTAAGTTGGGTTAAAGCCCACATCTGCTTCATCTTCTTCTTCTTCTTCCTCTTCTGGGACTGCTTAATCAACATGTCGTGTATTCAGTGCAATAACTGCGGTACTTTCCAGTAACAAATTCCAGAGTTTGATTACACGATGAGTGAAAAAATATTTTCTCTTATTAGTCTTAAATAGGTTACCCTACAGCTTCATTGCATGTCCCCTAGTCTTTTTATATTTGATGATGTAAACAACTGATTTATGTTTTCCTGTTCCACTACATTCATTAATTTATAGACCTCTATCATACCTCCCCTCAGCCATCTCTTTTCCATGTTAAAGAGCCCTAACCTTTTTAGCCTCTCTTCATAGGGGTATCGTTCCATCCCCTTTACCATTTTGGTGGCTCTTCTCTATACCTTTTCTAATAACGCTATATCCTTTTTAAGATACGGCAACCAGAATTCCACACAATATTCAAGGTGCGGTCGCACCATGGAACGATACAGAGGCATTATAATATCCTTTGTTTTATTTTCCATTCCTTTCTTTATGATACCTAGAATTCTATTTGCTCTCTTGGCCGCCGCTGCACACTGGGTGGAGGCTTTTAACATGTTATCCACAATGACGCCTACATCTTTTTCCTGGGTGGTGGTTCCCAATGTGGAACCTTGCAATGTGTAACCATATTTTGGGTTGTTCTTTCCTAGGTGCATAACTTTGCACTTGTCCACATTAAATTTCATCTGCTATTTGGATGCCCAGTGTTCCAATTATCAAGATCCTCTTGCAATTTTCCACAATACTCTTGGGTTTTAACAACTTTAGATAGTTTTGTGTCATCTGCAAATTTGATAACCTCACTCATTATTCCCTTTTCCAGGTCATTTATGACTATGTTAAAAAGCAGCGGACCCAGCACGGATCCCTGGGGTACTCCACTATTCACCTTTTTCCTATTCACCTTTTTCCATTGGGAAAATTGGCCATTTAGCCCTACCCTCTGCTTTCTATCTTATAACCAGTTCCTGATCCACAATAGTCCACTGCCTCCTAAACCATGTTTTTTTTTAATTTTGCCATACTTAAGTGCAAACCAGTAACCTCTCTCAGTCTAAAACATCTTCCTGTGCATGTCTGTGGTACATGTGGCCCTGTGAGAAAAAGTGGTGTGCATGGACATGGGTGCAAAGGCCAGGTGCCCTGCACAGACACCCACCACAGAGCAGGCAGGTGAGGGCATGTTGTTGTCCAGAGCAGGGACTGACTGGCTTGCATGTGGGCATGGCAGGTCCTTCCCCAACACCACATCCCCAGCCCCATACTGTGGTCACTGTACAGGGAGTATGCATGTTTGGCCCCCACAGTTGCCTGCCTGTAGATGTTACATAACATAATATATGATGGCAGATCAAGACTGGTATGGTCCATTTGGTCTGCCCAGCAAGGCGGCAAGAATAGGTGCACCTGCCGCTCTGTTTAGGTCACCCCTTTTGGAATTTAAGAGATGGTTATGTTTATTGTGATGTCATCATGTTGCTATATAGGAATCCACTCGGTCTACCCCATGCCAGTCTGAGTTCTCTCACTGTATTTGCCCCCACCACTTCCATCAGGAGGGCATTCCAAGCATCTACCACCCTTTCAGTGAAACAGTATTTCCTGCCATTGCCTTTCAGTTTACCCCCTTGCAGCTTCATAGTCTGCCCTCTAGTTTTACAGCTTCCCCGTCTTTGGAAAAGGTTTGTTTGTTCCTTACTACACTGTAAGTATTTAAAAGTCTGAATCATATCTCCCCTGTCCCTCCTCTCCTCCAGAGTGGACATATGTAGGTTTTTAAGTCTCTTCTCATAGGTCTTCCGGCGCAGGCGCCAAATTATTTCGGTCGCCATCCTCTGAACCACTTCCAGCCTTTTCATATCTTTTGTGAGATATGGTCTCCCAAACTGAACACAATATTCCAAGTGAGGCCTCACCAGCAACTTGTACAGTGGCATTAGTACCTGTAACTTTCTGCTGGTAAGTCCACTTTGCATGCAACCCAGCATCCTTCTGGCTGTTGCCACCACCTTGGCACACTGTTTTGCCACCTTGAGATCCCAAGAAAAAACCACTCCGAGGTCCTTCACCTGGTCTGTGCACACCAACCTCCCGCACCCTTTTGCATACATTTCCCTTGGATATCTGCTTCCCAAGTTCATGACACTGCACTTCTTCACATTAAATCTTAACTTCCAAGCATTAGACAATTCCTACAGATCTTTCCTCATGTTATCCACTCCCTCAGGGGAGTCCACTCTCAGCCTGTTTCTGTCCCGGACACAGATCTGCTTTGTACGTCCAGGCTGAGCTAGACATACAAAGGCGATCGTGATTCTGAAACCGCGGGGCACGTCTTGCCCCATGGGATCATAATTGCAAACAGGCATGTACGTGCAGGCTAGGACTGCGATTCAGTCCTGGCCTGCATGTACAGCCACAGCCCGACTAATCAGGGCATTTAAATGGAGCCAGGGAGCCATGGTGTCATGCTGCCATGGCACCGTGGCTCCATTTCAAGGCCACGTTGCTGGCCACCATGAAATAGAACTCATTCCCTGCAGCCCGACCCCTGATCCGGCCTCATAAGGCCAGAGTTGGGCTGTGGGGAATTAACACCTGCCCCCCCCCCCCAGCCCCATCCATGCCCCAGAGATGAACAAAATGAACATCTAGGGACATTTCACCAGCCCTGGATGTACGGGGCCGACATTAGAATCAGCCCTGTATGTTCAGGGCTGGCGACCACCCACTGCCTGCCTATTGCCCTCCCCCATGTCGCACCTTCCCTGCCCCCATCTAATATCTCTGCACAACCGGCAGGGTCATTAAATGGGAGGGGAAAGCTGTCACGAATAGCAGAGATGGACGTCCCATTGAGATGTCCACATTCACAATTCGTGCCACAGAATAACCCCCTCTATGTTGTCACTGGTGCCTGATCACCTTGCTGCATGTGTAGTGCAAAGGACACCCCACATAGGGGTGCACCTGCCCCTCATGGGCATGTTCGCTGGTAAATATGCAACCATGCAACATTGCGTGGTGGACAGACCACCTACCGGATGCCTTGGGCACATGTGTGCGTCGGGAGGGTGCAGCACCATTGGTGTAGTGCAACACCTGCCTCCCCTGAAATAGGGGGCTTTGGGGGGACATTTGATGGTACCCCCAAGGCCCAGACTGATCCCCCATGCAGATGAACACACAGAGTGTTAGAAAGTAACACATTTTATTCAAACTATGCACATAGGTGATGGCCCCGCTTTTCCACCCGTAGGTAGGCAGCCTGGGGGGGCCTCATTGTTGATCACCTACGTGGGGTCTCCTGCACCTCTGTGAGATGCTCCACAGCCAATGTGAGGGCCTGGAGGTTGCCCCTGATCCCACATAGGTGATCCACGATGAGCCAAAACAGCCCCGCCTTGGCTACCTGCGCTGCCACCCCCACCTCACTTGGAATATTGTGTTCAGTTTTGGAGACCATATCTCAGAAAGGATATAAAAGACTTGAAATGGTTCAGAGGAAGGTGACCAAAATGATTTGGAGCCTGCAGCAGAAGATGTGTAGAAATAGACTTGAAGACTTGAATATGTATACGCTAGAGGAGAGGAGGGACAGGGGAGATATGATACAGACCTTTAAATACTTAAAGAGTATTAATGAACAAACCTTTTTGAAAGACGGGGAAGTTGTAAAACTGGAGGGCATAACATAAAGCTTCAAGGGGATAAAATGAAAGACAATGTCAGTAAATACTTTTTCACCGAAAGGGTGGAGGATACTTGGAATGCTCTCCTGATGGAAGTAGTGGGGGCAAATGTGGTGACAGAATTCAAAATGGCATGAAACAGACACAGTGGATCCCTTTATAGCAACATGATAAAATCAAAATTACTTAACTATCTCTTATATCTCAATAAATAGGGGTGACCTACATGCAGCGGCAGGTGCACATACTCTTGCCACCTTGCTGGGAAGACTAGATGGACCATGCTAATCTTTATCTGCCATCATATACTATGTTGCTATGATCCATGGTCCTCATGCATTAATGAAAGAGCCCTGCACATGAGACCGGCACCTTTTTTCTAGGTAAAATGCACTGGTAAACTGTAAATGCTGCCAAATTCCACCCAACTCCACCATCAACAATATTCACTTAGACACTAAGGGCCTGAATGCAGAGAAACTCTATCCCCACACGCACAGAGCCTCTGTGCAGGAGAGCTGGATGGGGGTGGCATGGGGGTGGAGAGTGGGTGGAGCATGGGCAGGCCAGGCACCCAGAAGTACAGGCCCAATTTAGGTCACGGCCCTGTACGTCCGGGGATCACCAGGAGGATGCCCTGCTTATTCCACCTCGGAGGTTGAATAAGTGCAGGGAGTCCATGCACTCCAGCCTGGCATCCTCCCCCTCCCCCGAAGCAATGGAGCCACAGGATGTGAGTCCCCGCCACCTGATCCTAGCCCTGGCAGGCCCTGCCGAGGGTCAGGTGGCAGGAAAATTGGTCTGGTTGGGTGTCTGGCCTTTGGCGCGCTTGCTGGGTATCCTGGTGCCATGGTGATGGGACATTTTGGCACCAGCACACTAGCGGGAGCAGAGGGAGGCCTGGCTGTCTTTCTGCCTGGACGTCTCCTGCAGCTGCAGCATGAGCACACCGTGTCATCTCAGTGCCTAATCCTGCTACTGCAGGAGTGTCTTGATCCCATGGTGCAGAATCGGGTACAGCCCGGCCAGTCCAGCGCTTGGCTGACCAGACAGCCCAGACATGCTCCTAATGGGATTGGACTTCATGTTTTTTTCAGGGGCACACAGTGGTACTGGCACCTTTTCCATTTCTTGCTAAAATGTATCCATGTTTCCCAAGCATTTATGAAAGAGCCTAGGCTCTGCATACATCAAACACACAGTGAGTGTCCTCCTTCCGCCCCCGAGGAGAACCAGTGACTTCAGTCAATCCCTGCAGGACCACAGGGAAATGAGGAAGCACATAATACCTCAGCCCCTGAAAAATGAGGGAGCCATGGGTTACAGAGACTAAGGGGCATGTTTACTAAACATTCCTAACTTGCGGGGCCGCGCTAGTGTGCCTGTGCCATATAAGGAGTGGGCGGTTCAGGCAGAAAATAGAAAAAAAACGGTAGTAAGCAACCGGACGTGTGCGCGTCGTGCTAATGTGCGGAGGTCGACATTAGCGCGTGGAAAGGCAAAGTGGCGCGCTGCTGAGTATACAAAACAACAGAGCCATAGTACAACGGTGAAGACACTGACCAATGGTGCAGGGGCCATGGGTTCAATCCCCCAGTGTGTGCAATGACAAAGGTCAGCTGAGGCAGTAACTGTAATGATTAAAATTGTTTTAGGAGGCAAATTAATTTGGAACCGCATAAGGCGGCGCACAGTTATTTATGAGCGGCATAAGGCGGCGCACAGTGCTTTTTGGGCGGCATAAGGCGGCGCACAGTGCTTTTTGGGCGGCATAAGGCGGCGCACAGTCAATATTTGGGCAGCAGAAGGCGGTGCACTGGTCCCCTTGGGCGGCAGAAGGCGGCGCGCTGATAGGCACAAGGTGGCGCGCTGATGCACAAGCATAGGAACAGAGCCACAGCACAATGGTTAAAACACTGACCAATGGTGCAGGGATCAGGGGTTCAACTCCTCACAATGCCCAGTGAAAAATGCCTGCTGAGGCAGTATGTATTATGTTGTGGAGTGCTGTAGGAGGCTGTATAATTTTATTTTGTTATCACTACTAGCAAACGCACTCTCCCAGCATGTTAACATACGGCGGCCCATAAGGCACATGTTACAGTGCACTGTTCGCCAAGGCACCCTTGAATGTCCCCTATAGGGCAGCATGTATGTTGCGACACAGGATAATGTATAGTGCACCCTATAGGGATGGCAACCATAAGGTGGCCTACAGGGCGCCCTATGAAGCACCCTCAGAGGCACCTAATGGGTATAGTAAGCTGAGGGTGGTCTTGCCGGCATAGACATATGTACAGTAAATAAAAATAAAGCAGTGGACAGCCCTACCAAAGGGCCCCACTGTGGGTTTGAACCCATGACCTCTGGCTGCACAGGCAGTGATGTAACCATTGCGCTACAACTCCATAGCTGTAAGCAGGCCCCTGGCTGGCTGCAGATAGCCTACACGTCACCTCACAGACAGTCTGCTGGTGTCAACAGGATAGGGTTAGGCCACCCGTACCCATGATGCACTGCACATGCAAATTAGCTGTCCGCAGATGGACACAAGATGGGGAATGCACCCCCACAGCACCTCGGCCCTGTTGGGGGAAGTGACCGGGTGCACCCACACAGCACCTTGGCCTAGTAGGGGGCACTGACCGGGTGTTTTACTGGCACAGAGTAGCCACACACCGTTACATCGTGCGGGTACTGTGCTCACCCTGAGTGTGCAATGAGGTGGCCAGGACCAGGTCAACAACACCTGCAATGACTGATGGAGGCCAAGCGGGCATTCCAAAGCAGTGTTAATGTGTAAGATAGCTAGTCTCTGCACAAACACCATGGATATCCCTGTCTGCCGGCACCCCCCCCCCCCCCCCCCCGTGGCAAACATGGTCCCCATCAAGGGATCCACACTCTACCTCCCTGCAAAGGTGGCAGTAGAGGGCAACATCAACCCCAGTCCTGCTGAGGAACACCACCCCCCCTCCCCCCCCCCCCCCCGGCAGGCAGCTCCATAAACAGCCATAACACAATAGCAGACAGACATAAGCCCAGGGTATGGTAAGCTGCACTCCACCACCAGATATTCCCCTGCACCCTGCAAGCCATTATAGCAAGACATTTACCAGCTACAAACAGTCTGCTGGTTAGTCCATAGTGCATGTTCCCAATGGAGATACATGCACCCAGAACTGGGCTGTCTGCATATACAGCAAGCAGATAGATCAGTGACTGGGCCCCAAAGAGAAACCCATATCTATCACATGAGAGAACTACTATACAGCACGATATGGGGGATGGGGGATGGGGGGGGCCCTAGCCATGCTGTCGTCACTGCACAGTCAGGGTGAGCGTGATACCCCAGAAGGACATGCTTTGGCCACCCTGTCTGTGTAGGTGGTGGCCAGACACTACAATATCCCAGCCAATGTCCCTGCCAGGGCCCTATGCCCAGTGCAGATGCATCCTGGCCACGCCACCCTGCCCTGGCTATACCCATGGTACCTTGCACCTCATTATGCACATTGGCTGGCCAATACTGGCAACAGTGCTGGCAGTGTGGGCTGTTGAAGGGGCTTGCAGCCAACACCCACTGTATAGACAGACACACACTTCCACACCTCTGCCATCATGGTGCTATGATTGAGGGGGTAAGTAGCCTTGCCCACCAAACTGGTCCTGAGCACGGCAAGGCATGGATATGGTACGCATTACAGCTGGTGGTCACTCCCCAGGGTGGTAAACACCGTCAGAGGCCAGGCCTGGAGCATGCCCCGCAAACACCTAACAGATTGTTTGGATGGGGTCAACTAGCAGTATGTACGTAACGTATGGATATCTGCCTGCCTGTGCTCCTAGCAAACGTCTCAGAGCTGTGTACCGTATACCTCAGGTGTAGGGTGACATTGGTAAGTTATGCAAGTGCTCGTTGTGGGTGCTGCATGCACGGTCCAATGTTCTGCCTTTCCAGGAGACATTGGCCAATGGGGCCTGTGGGTGTGGGTGTGTCTGCCCTTGATAGCTGCTGCTTTACGGCACAGATTCCCAACTCCAGTCCAGGTTTGCATCACACTGTTCGGGTTTTCCTGCTATCCCTCATGAATATGCATGGGCTACATCAACATGCCATGGGGGTGGTGCATAGATATACAGCACAGGCATTTGTATGAGTGTCAGCATGGAACCTGACTGGTGTGTGGCCCACCAGGACTGCATTTGGGTGATTCTGCTCTAGGTACTGCCCCTGTTCATGGTGTCTGTGCTCAGTGGGGTAAAAGATAGATGTCTTACCATTGCATATGTCCCCGCCATGAAAGGTGTGTCCTTACTATCACTGTTTAGTTGTGGGAAAAATATGTGGGCAGGATTGGCAGTAGCCCCAGCTGGGCTTTGAACCTGTGACCTTCTGTTCTTGCATGCACTGTCTGTGTGCACTGCACCACTGTGTAGCCACAGATTGGTTGGATTCCCTGGACTGTCCATGACTGTGGATCCGGCAGGGCCTGTCTGTTGCAGTGGACTGTGCCAGCCTGCACATGGCTAGGCCTCTGTCTTCTGTGGTTAGCAGCCACTGCTCCCTGCACCACATGTACTTGTCCGCCAACATGCTGGCATGAACGTCTCTCAGAAAAAGCAGTTGGCCTGATTGCAATGTGGCAGTACGGGACTGCATTTGGGGGACTTGGCTGTAGGTAATGCCCATTGTTGTGGTGTGTGTGCGGTGTTCGATAAAATATGGGTGTTTTCCCCATGCTTATGTTCCCTGCACTACAGGGGTGTCTGCGCTATCTTTATTTAGTGGTGGGTAAAATATAGGGACTGGGCTGGCAGGTGCCCCAGCTGGGTTTTGAACCTCTGCCCTCTGGTCCTAGAGGTAATGACTCTGTCCGCTGTACCACACTTTGGCCACAGAGACAGTGCAGCCCCTGGAGGCAGTAGGCCTGGCAGGATGGAGTCACAAACCCTGCTCTACACATTTTTACTGTGGGCATATGCACCCTGTCTGGTGACAAACGTGCACATAAACACCAGAAATGACCACGGGAAAATGGGGGACAACATATCACCACGCTGGGCGACAGTGGTATTAATGGGCAACCATAGCAAACACTCCGAGGAAAGCTCCAAAAACGGAAATGTTTTTCGGAAGAGTCTCCGCTCCGTAGACCCTTCCAATATTCATCTCTTTTTTCTGGAGCTTTTCTGGGTGTGTTTTGTATATTTGCCCATCACTATAACTGTTCCCCAGCTGGATTACTATTTATAATAGTTTTGTTGTGGTCATTTTCAGGTTCTATTTGCAATTTTGTTCTGTGCACATATATCACACTGCTCACGTTTTTTAGGTTTCCCCGGTGTTCCTGTACATTGCTGACGGAAATGGTTTCTCTTCCCTTTAAATGCCCTCTACCGCGAGGGTTTCACTCGCGCTAATATTTACATGGAAATTCGGGCCCGATACTGTGCGGGGAGCCTCTCCCCTCCCACTCTCCACCCATTGACCCTGTCCCTCTGCCCCTCCGGAGCCTTCCTCCACCCTCTTTTAGCCGTTCCACGCCTCTATCGGACATTTGCGGGCCCACACTTGTACGGGGCCCGTTACTGTGCCGCGTACCTGTGCGGGGGTGACACGCACGTGTGCGGGGCGTTTAAACGCGTTTCTGCGCGTTTAAATGCCGCGTTGCCGTGCGCTATTTTGCGGCGCGCAGATTTGCGGACTTTAGTAAACATGCCCCTAAGTTGTCCAGACTTTCCCACAGATAAAACACCTCTTATAAAACTGGGTTATACCTAAAGTACACATAAAGAGTACTTTTTGAGTACACTTGCTCAGTAGATGAGTCTGGATTGAAAAATGGGCAGAGTCACAATTTACGCATGGGCTTTATGCACTAATGTTTATGTGTGCTCAGGAGCAAGCCCACAATCCATTTCTGCAGGATTTGTGCTAGTATTTTATAATGACATATACGGGCCCTTTTACAAAATGTGTGCACTTAATGCATGATTAGCAGCAAAACTAATGTGCGGTGAGTGCAACTGTTGTGCACTAAGTCAGAGGGAGTGCTTAGCAAGTTCCTAGCACAGTGCATGATCACATACAAGCATCTTCGGGTTCGCCTAAGGATATCCATAAAGGTATCATTATGTGCACTCTCCCTAACTGCCACATTGTCATTGAGTAGCTGAGTAGATGGCAATTGCCCTTATCCTAGCAGCAATGTGCTTTCCATGCCCACACTCCGTGCCTCACCTGTCCACTCTCCCTCCTAGCATACTTTTTAGCAGCTGGTAACTGGCATGCATGCGCTTTTAGTGTTCTCTGCTGTCAGCTACTGCACACTAAAACGCGCGTTAACCAGTTCGCAGCCTTAATTAAAGGATCCCATAAAAGCTTATGTATCTTTATAAAATAAACAAAAAATTGATGCCTTCTTCTCCATCTCCAAACTTAGGTGCCTGTTACAAAAAAGTGGTTTACTGATTTTTAAATGCCAGTGTTGTATCTCTAGAGTCTTTGCATTTTGCACAGGACGGGCGGAAATACACTTCTCTTTCTATGGTATTTCCCCAGTATTGCACTGCAGGCAAAGTCCATCCAGCTTCTTGAGGTTTTACAGATCAGTTTTTATCTGCAGATTTCTATTTCTAATATGCGGTAATTTATTCTGTACTTGGCAAGATTCTATCCTTATTTAGCATATGTGATCAAGGTGAAGTATTTAGCGAGCACATCTTTTCTTTTTCTGTTTTTACTTTTTTATTCATCATTCTGAAAACACAATTTAAAAAGTATCCATTTGTACAGAAAAAAGTTACAAGATGTAGGACTGAAACAAGGAAACTCCCCCCCATAAAAAGTCAAGATTTAGGGGAAAAAAACCCACTTCCAATATCTAAATAATAAACCAAAAAGTAAAGAAAGGGGGTGGGGGGAAAGAAGAGAGATACAATGAAGCTATATTTAAAAGAAATAAAATTATAACAAGGAAATGGGCAAGAAAGTCCTCATTTATCCTTCCCATTAGCAAACCGCTCTTCCACAATAGAGGGAACAGTTACAGTGGTCGTTTAAGAGAATTTCTTCAAGTCCAAAAAGGTTCACAGTTGTTCCAGAACAAAAAATATATACTTATTCAAATAGGTCAGGTAACATTTACAAGGATACCACAAACAGAACCCTGCTCCTAGGCTTAGAGTTTCCTGACGCATAACCAAAAATTACCGTCTCCTTTCCTGAGTTGATTGACACATATCAGGGAAAATTCTTATTGTCTGATTCATGAACATATCATTCATCTTCCTGAAATAAAGTTGGATAATCCTATTTATGTCCAGTTCAAAAATAAAGTTCACCAGAAGAGTAGATCTTTCCTTTACTTCCATAAGAGCAGAAACATCAAAAGCTTCATGAGTATCCATTTGCTGTTTTCAACCAACCGGCAAGAAATAAGCCTTATTAATTGGTGGAAAAGCCATTTCAGGAATTAACAAGACTTCAGCATGATAATACTGGAAGGTATCCATAGGGAGCATATTTGAGATCTTTGGAAAGTTCAACAATCTTAAATTCAAAAGTCTTGCCTGATTCTCAAACTGCTCCAACTTCCAATGGATAAGAAACGTATCTTAAACCAATACATCAATATTAGATTTAGGGATATGTTTACTAAGCCGGGCTAATGCTTACCCAGGCTATCTGCAACTGAGTCCCATGCTATTCAATGGGACCTAGTTGCAGATAGCTCAGGTTAACTGTTAGCCCAAGTTAGTAGACATACCCTTAGAGTCTTGAATTTCCTTATCCAAAACAGAAATCTTTTCACAAATCTCTTTAAAAGAGTCATCATACATTTAATTAACTTGAGAAACAGTTTGCCTCAACGTATTAATTTCTTGGGAAGTCTTTTGAACATTATTATCTGATTACATGAGTATAGCCTAAATGGACTGCAAAGTTAACACTGATGAACTCACAGTTAGGAAGGAGCCAAATTTTTAGAAGGCATAGTAGCCAAAATGTTCTCATTTCAGGAGCCCCAGCCTGCAATTCTGAACCAGGAGAGCCTCCATCTTCCACCACCATCGACCTTCCTGTTGTTCCAAGCGAAGAGGTAGAGCTCTGCAAGGCCTCGGGTGTGATAAGATTCACCTCACCAAATGCTGTCTCAGCAGATTGTTCATTCTATTGACACAGTAATGCTACAGGATGAAGCTGCAGTGTAAAACTTACCACACCCCCATGCACCATTGGTCCCCACTGGCCTCGTGTGCAGCGGGGGACTTAATCATGGCAGGTTGTTCAACTTCGGAGGACTTAACTAGATGTATATCTGACAGAGATTGTTTTGAGACTGGGGCAGCGGCTACAGCTTTAGATGGCTTCGCCGGTGCCTTCCCTTTCTTTTTAAATGACATTACTCAGGGGAAAAGGACAAAGTAAGAAAAATTAAGCATCTCTGTTGGAATTCTCTAGAAGCGTGCAGCCATCTTGGCTCCTCCCTCTTCCCTCTGTAGTTTCTTTGTAGGGATTTGTATCAGTGCCTACTCCTCGTGCCTAAAAAATGATATTACAGCATCTCCACCCCCCCCCTTCCATAGGTAGAAGCATGGACGGAGGACTCCTGCATGCTTTGTTGGAACGATGTTAACAGCTGCTGTAGATGGTGCAGAGAATGGATGGGGATTGAACTTACAGTTAAAACAGAGTTAGTTACCGTGGGTTAACTATTATTGCAGCTTAGTTAATAAGTTAATACCATCAGAATAGGTGTAGCTAACTGTATCACATTATCTGCAATGCACTTAACCTATATTAAAAACAAAAAACAACACTTTCTGTGTTAAGTGAATTGGAAACCTTTGGGAACATGTCAACAAAGCTTTCTGCAGTTGCTACATGTTAATTTTGTCACTTACTGGTTAGGGCTCTTTAACCTGGAAAAGAGACGGCTGAGGGGAGATATGATAGAAGTCTATAAATTAATGAACGGAGTGGAACGGGTAAACGTAGATCGATTGTTTACCTTATCAGAATATAGAAAGACTAGGGGACATGCAATGAAGCTACAGGGTAAACTATTTAAGACTAATAAAAGAAAATATTTTTTCACTCAACGTGTAATCAAACTCTGGAATTTGTTACCGGAGGATGTAGTAAAGGCTGTTAGTGTAGCTGGGTTTAAAAAAGGTTTGGACAAGTTCCTGGAGGAAAGGTCCATAAACCATTATTAAGAAGTGACCGAAGGGGGGCGGAGCCTGATGTCCAGCGGGTAAGACGCTTTGCGTTGAAGCTCCCGAGAGGCCTACTTAGAATCCTGACTTAATACCTATACAAACTTACTATTTCGCTCCGAGCTGACCGGGGCACATCGGGGGGGATGGCGGCCCATAAACCAGCGCACTTGGACTTCGGGTCTCCTTCCTCTTCTCACGGAAAACGCTCCAAAACAGAGGTGTCCTCCCCACAGAAGATGGCTCCATTTCGTGAAAACCCCGAAATGCACCTGGAAATTTTGGAAGAAATACGCGGTGTGAAGGAATTGGTGCAGTCCAATGGAGAAGCGCTTCGAGCTATGCGAGAAGACTTTGGAGTGCTCCAGGACCGACTTGAAAGTCTCTCATTACGGCAGGACAACATGGCGGGGATCCTCGACTCGCACGTGGTGCGCTTGGGCAACCTAGACAAGGCTGAGCGCCAGATACAGAATCTTCAAAAGGAGTTAGAAGATAGCAATAATCGAGCCCGTCGCAACAATGTGAGGCTCATTGGCATACCGGAGGGGGTGGAAGTCGGAGATATAAGAGAATTCCTGCTCAAAACTCTTCCCTCCTTGCTAAAGATCACTTTTCATAGAGAACTGGAAATCGATCGTGCATACCGTGTTCCTACCCACATGGCGCTCAACCGAACGACCCCCCGGCCTATTATCTTTCGCTTGCTACGATATCAACAAGTGGAACAAATTGTAAATGCTGCCCGGGCGAATCATCATTTGGAATTTGAAGGTCACAAAGTCTCCTTCTTCCCTGATTTTGCAAAGCCTACCGTTGACCGTCGGAAGAAGAAACTCCTTGCTTTTCGCCCTCGACTTCAACAGCTACAGGCTCGCTTTGGCCTGTTGTATCCAGCGAAGCTCCGAGTGACTCTCCACAATCAAACCAGGACATTCGAAGATCCTGATCTACTGTCAACATTTTTGGACTCCAAAGAAGCAGAGCAGATGCGCTAATCCAAAAACTTGGACTTTTATCTGCCGGCTCTGTCCGCCATCTTGAAGGGCCCGATGCGGCGGTCATAGCCAAGCACAGAGACTACCTGGACTTCCTTTCTTTCTCTATATGACCTTTTGATTTTGGTCTCCTATCCCTCCATGATGTGTGCCTTGGTCGGATTCGGAGCACGCACAGTCCTACAGGTTATGTGTTTTTTCCATTTCGGCCTTCTCTGGGGTTTCTCCCCGCAGACACATGGTCGCCAGTAATTTTGGGGTCTTGCTTCTTCTCTACCGCACTGCGGTTTTCTTTTTTTAATGTGGGGCGCTCCATTGTATTATTTTAGCCTGTTTTCTTTCATGTCATATGTACAGCCAGATACAGTCAATATGAGGGACATTGGTAAATTATGTGTGCTATCATGCTCAGAACTTTTAACTTTGTTGAATGGCTTATGTAAAATTTTATCACTCAACGTAAAAGGCATTAATAGTTCAATCAAAAGGAAGCAAATCCTTAGCTATCTTAGCCATGAGCATGCTGATTTAGTGTTTCTTCTGGAAACGCATCTAAACTCTGCTGAAACACTGCAACTCAATGCTAAGTCTAACATGGTGGCTGCCTACTTTCCCGCCGTTTCCAAACGGTGCGGGGTAGCCATTCCGGTTAAGAAGTCTTTGCAAGCTACTGTAATTGATACTAGCGCTGACAAGGAGGGTAGATGGGCCCGTGTACACCTTAAGGTTGGAGATAGCGAACTCACGTGTATTTGCATTTATGCCCCGAATGTGGACAACCCTGCTTACTATGCAAGTATTGCGCAGTTGGCATAGGCCTCTGCCAATGCTCCATCCATACTTGGTGGTGATTTTAATCAAGTGTTCCATTACTCTTTTCTTCTCAAACACGGCGCTCGTTGGCTGGAAGATCCAGTACCGAGTAGACCTGTGTGACTAGACATAGAGGAGGATCTTTGCAAACCGATTCCTCTTACTTTTCTCCCTGGTATGACTCTCCCATCAGACTCCCACTATCCACCAATGCTTTTAGACACTTTAGGTGCCTTTAATACTCTAATGCAATCCTTAGACTCCTGACTCTGTCCGTTCGATTGGCTCCCGCTTTGGTACACTACTTGATTTCGAATACAAAATAAGTCTATAGTGTGGGGCCCCTGGTACACCAGGGGCATTTGAATTCCTAGCCAGTTGTTCCATGATGGTCGCTGGAAAACTTTTAGTGAATAGCAAATTGAATTTGGTCTCCCAGCGACACACTACTTTCAGTCGATGCACCTTCAGCATTGCCTTTGGAGTGCTAAGGTACTTCCGCCATTGGCATCCCCTATACAAGGTTGACCGGAGACTATCCGATCTATTGGTGGTTCACCGGGTGTAGCATCCAATTTTTACAAACCCTTATGTAATGCTATAACTTGCGATACCCCTATAGCGCAGAAAGCATGGGAGAGAGAATTGCATTGCATGTGACTTGGCCTTGGAGCAATGGAGCCTTGACTGGAGTAGAGCGCCACGGGTTTCCTGATCCGCCTCACTCACTCAGACACTCTTCTTTCTAGCCCACCGGTGTTTTTTACACTCCTGACAGATTAGCCAAATGGAACACTACTCAGGGCAATAGTTGTTGGACATGCCATGCGGCCATTGGTTCACTACCTCATGTTATGTATGAATGTCCCGCACTACAGTATTACTGGCGTCGGGTCTGGGGTCGTATCCAGTCTATTTTGCACTTTCAGGAGCCCCTTTCTTGGAGGATGGTGGGACTTCGCCCAGCTGCGGGGATCTCCTCTTTTCCAAAAAAAACGGCTTACTTCCTTTGGGGCTTTATGCTTGGCATTGCTATTTCCCTAATTAAGAAATACTGGAAAAATAGCTCCCATCTGAGCCCCAATGCATGGTGGAATCATGTTTGTCTCTATAGTAAATATGACCAATTACCTCGTATGTTTGCTTCCCCCGTTCAGACTTCTCATTATAGGTTTGAATGGAAGATGCTCAATGACTATGTACATTCTGCTAAATACTCTCATCTAACTGTCTAAATTTGTATATACTTTGGTCCCATGATCATTCTGTATCGTTGATACCCTTTTGACCGTTTTGATGTATAATCACTGTTAATTGGAAGCGCTCACATGCTGACATAATCGGCTAGAGAAGAGGCATGGGGGTGGGGGGTAATTGGGTTTACTTTTCCTTATTGTATCCTTGTTTTGTCTCCTTTGGTGTGTTGTTTCTTTTGTTTGTTACAAAATGAAAATAAAAGTTTCAAAAAAAAAAAAAGAAGTGACCGAAGATATCAATGCTTGACCCAGTACAAGCATTGTGGAACTTGTGTCTCTTGGGGAAACTGCTATGTACATATGACCTACATTGGCCACTGTTGGAAACAGAATACTGGGCTTGATGGACCTTGGTCTGACCCAGTATGGCATATCTTATGTTCTTATGTTCTTACTGCCCAGTAACTGCAAAGCCTTGGTGCAGCTTAGTAAATTGGGCTGTAAACATAACTTGTTCCATAAGTTCCACATGAACTGTAGTAATATGTTACTGTGTCCCCCATTTCAAATCAGTTTTACAGGGTCCAAAAAGCACTGAGAGGAATCCAGAACTGTGCACTGTAGAAAATGGATTACTTGCCAGCTCTATTTGGGGTGCCACAAACAGTAGTATGCATTTATTTGTTATCGGCTCTGTGACTACATGAACTGCAGAATTTTGTGCCTGAGAGGGAAGGGTGGTTTGCATACTTTTATTTAATAATAATATCTCAAAAATATGCCGGTTATTTAGTTTAAGAGAGTCTCTGGGGCAGACGTCTGCGCAGAGAGGTGGAACAGAAACATTCCACTGCCTGCAGGAAACAGGTCACAGCTGTAGATCTGCAGTCATGGGGCAGATGTACTAAACACTTTCCTCACAGACACAGTAGGAGAAATCTTTTAGCACATCTGGCCTTTAGTTATCAGGCAGACCCGGTTCGTCTGAATTGGCAGCAGGACCGTTTACTGGGGAAGGAAATGCTTGCTGAACTAGAAATTTCGCCTGTTGTTAATCTACCTTTGTGCTTAGCTTTTTCAAAATGTAAAACATTCCATAAAAGCCAGTGGATGGAAACCTTATGTGGCCCCCTTCACCTATTTTAGGGTGGTGATTTGCCTAGGATTTGTCCTCAGAGAAAATAAAAAGTGATAGGGATAAGCAATTGGAGAAGTAGAGTCTCTGGGGCATCTCTGGGGTTCCCAATTTGTATGTTGGAAGGTTAAAATAAATGACTGTAAGAAAGTTAAAAAAAAAAACAGCTATAAGCCTAAAGCTTTTGAAAATCATTTGTTAGCTGTTTGCATTTTATGAACTCTATCTACACAGAAAAGTTTTCAATGTTATATCTTCTTAGAAATGCAGACAAAGCAGTGTAGAGGAATAGACTAATGGTTAGAACAGTGGATTAAGAACCAAGGAAACTTGGTTCAGATCCCACTACTGCTCCTTGTAACAGTAGGAAAGTCACTTAACCCTCTGTTGCCCTGGGTACAAACTGAGATTCCATGCTCTCCTGGAACAAGAAAATGCCTACTACACTTGAATGAACTTACCTTGAGCCCTCCAAATCCAGTTCCCTTTCCCTAATCTGCACTGGATAAAGCATGCTGACTCATAATTTCCTTTAGACCTGAAAATGTTGATTACCTGAAACAAGAAAAAGCAATCTAACCTGTGAGGTGGGTATACAAACATTCATGCAGTACTTTGCAAATTTCTTCACACTCTTGTACATTTTTCACATTCTTCTGTCTAAAACATACAGTTCAGTATGAATTAGAAAACAGAACTTGTTTCACTGATCTACACAACACACTCTACACTTTCAACATGATTAAACAATTACAGAAAAAATGTAAAAAAAAAAGCGCCCGATATTCAGTTAGGCAGGCTATGCGCCGCTATGGTGCATAGCCATGCCCACTGACCGTTAACCCTGAATATTCAATGCTGGGATCATTTGTGGCCCAGGCATTGAATATCCGGGGATCGCTGCACATGCCGGAAACCACAGTAGCTAACCAGGTAGCAGCGATATTGCATGCTGCAGTTTGCTCCTGCACCTAAAAGATAGAAGAGGTTTTTCCTCCCTCCATAGGCCGCTGTCCGAGCAGCATGAGATATAACTGCTACCCGGTTATCGATCATCTCCACCTCCACTCCTCCCCGGAATGCCCCCAAAAAGCCCCAATGCTAAGCGGTTAGCATTGGGGTGCGTAAGGGACATAATTGGGGATATTCAGGGGCACCATCTATGTTAGTGCCATTGAATACCCCTCTCAGCAGCAGTTACAGGGCTATAAACTGTGTAACTGTCCTTCAAGTATCGGGTCCAAAATGTACAAGAGTGTGAAGACTTTTCCAAGGCATTGTGTAGATGTTTATATATGTAAATATACAGTGAGATCAGTATTCTAAAGCATCTAGGGACTGACCACATAAGGGATTTAAAAAAATATTCGGGACAGTTGAACAGATAACTTTGGCAATATACATCATTATATGACCAAAATTATCTGCCTACCTAATGAAGACTCCTAAGCAGCAATATTCAGTCACTAAATATATATACATAGAAACTTTGCCCAAGAAGCCCATGCAAATAAAAGGAATAAGTTGAAATGTCTAACTTGGATGTTTCAGGTTAGATGTGGATATTGAGCAGCACAACCTTAAACAAACAACATCACTGACATATATGATCTGAAACGAACTAAATTAGATGTTTAATAATAATACTTTTCAATTTGTGCTGCTTCTGGATATATGCAGCACTATTCATTTAGTTACATTCTCTTATATACCGTGCTATTCTGCATCAGTGTGGTTTACATTGAACAAACTGAAATTACATTGAACAGGGCATTATATTTATTTATTTGCAAATCTTTTATATACCGCCATTTCCTAAGATCAGTGGCGGTTTACATTAAACAACATGAAATACATAAAACAGTGCTGTGATAGGCAGGTACATTGAACAGTATTCAAAACTATATACAAATAGTTAAAATCAGGTATAATGAACAATAATCAGTACTATATATAGGTAGTATTGACAATATTTGAAACTACATATATACATTAAAGTTTTATCATAAGTTCTCTTTTGGTAGTGACATTGTAAGTATTAGGGCGAACATATCATGGAGATCTATGGAGGATGGGAGGTCTTATCCAATTTGTTATCTATATTTGAATAATATTGTGTGAACAAGTAAGTTTTTAGATTATAACTTGGAGATTAGATTATAACTTGGAGATAACTATTTTACAGGGAACATGGGCTATGGAGGGTTAAGTGGCTTGCCCAAGACCACAAGGAGCACCTGTGGGAGTAGAAACCCCAGTCCTTCTGGCCCAAGGTTGCTGTTCTCTAGTGGGATTTGAACCCCTGACCTTCTGGCCTGAAGTACCTTGCCCCAACCACTAGGCCACTCCTCCACTCCACTATACAGGGGTGATAAGTATGCTCCTTCCCCAAAGATATTACAATCTAAGTGGATACCCGAGACAATGGAGAAAAAGGGACTTGCCCAAGATCACAAAGCATGTCATTAACAGAAACAAGATTTGAACCATGGGGGTCTCTTGTTTTAGCCCAGTACTCAAATCACTAGGCCATTCCTCTCCCGAATCATATGTTTCAAATTATATGTCAGCACAAAGTTGAATATTTATTTCTTTATTTAACACATTTTTCTATACCGCCTTTATCCAAGGTGGTTAACAGAGAACAACAAGCAAACTCCGTTGAGATGCAGAATATCGACCTCTGTGCGTGAAGGAATGGTGCTTGTGTGGAGACTGTTTAGATGTTACTGTGTGGACAGCAGTACCATCCAGCATCCCTGTTACATTATTGCAATGTAGGATTGGAAAACCACAGTAATTTCCAGAAGAGGAGAGATTCTTTCTGTCAATTGCATCATGTTGGGAGGATCTTTGCAGTTTTCCAGATGTAAACCAGGGGCTCCATGGAGGTGTTACCTTACTTTACCTTGATGTTATGAGAGTGTCATAGGTGGCTGAGTTACGTCAGGTAAGCCACCAATAGAAACTCCCAGCTTACAGAGAAAATATATATATTTTTTTTTACAATACACTCTACAGCTCCATGAATCTCAAATATCAAAGAAGAACTACCCAAGTGATGAGAACTCTCCACAATGCATCACATGAACAGGTTTACCGTTTGCAAAAAGTTTCCAATTTTAATTTTAAAAAATAGTGTAAATTCAATTTTTGTAAACAACCAGTTCTTATAAAACTAAATATTTTAAAGGAAAAGCTTTATCTTTAAAACATCTTTGAAGTGGATCCAGTTTTCTATAACAATCTGTCTTTAAAAACACATTGGTACATTGCACTATAATGTAGTCAACAATATTCTATGAGCAAACCTTAAAATGCTTCTATTCTTCAACAGTAGTGCAATATGGACCCCTTCAACAACAGGCAAGTATTAGTTAACCTGTTAAAGGCTGGAAGTTTCTTTACTCTCTAGTAGAAGAAAAGTTCTAACACTGTCTTTAATGTGTACCCTTGCAGATGCATGGGCATTGCCATGCCGGTAAGGAAACCTTTTGATTCAAAACAAATTCAACCAGTGTAATAAAGAACCCGATTCAGGTAGGGATATGTCCGGACCGTTTGGATGGCCCAATGCAAGATGGGCCAATTTGGACTCAATTTTAACCAGAATTGGGCCCGAGGACAGCCCGGCGTGCTCCTGCCACCTGCAGGGATGTCCTCCCTGCAGGTGCCCTGACTCCCATGGCTTCGGCCCTCCTTTTCCCTGCTGTCCAACCCATGGCTGACCTGCTGTGACTTGGATAGGGCAGTGGGGACCCCCCACACCTGGGCTCAATCGCCGGTTTTGTGCTGCTTAGTCCACCTTTGATGTGGAATAAGCAGCAGGTCCCCACGGGCCCGGCAGGACGCTGAGGGTCATGATCTGAATTGACCCTGTACATTCTGCCAGGCTGGCCCACCCTCACTCTGCCCCCCACTGGCTCTCCCCATCATGATGCTCAGGAATTGGGCATGGACAGCTGGCGGGACTGCACGTCCTGCCGGGATGTGCAACCTTGCAACCTGTGTCCCAGAATCAGGCCCATTATGTTTCAAAAAAGTTACTGTAGTGTGTCAGTCACTTATCTCAATCTTCTCTTCAGGTAGGGGAATTCTTGTCAAATGTGTTGTTTTTTAAGATGGGGTGCACTAGGGCATGCTTTAGGGGAGGGGGAATATATCCCTGTTTGAGTGAGAGATTGGCTGTTGGGAGAATGAAGTAGGATAGTTCAGTTTTTGTTGCCTTTATCCATCTTACTGGACAGGTGTCTAGGTATGATGTGGTCGTGTTTATTTTTGATATTAGGTTTTTAAGCATGTCTTTTGAGGTGGGTGGGAAAGTAGACCAGCCTGAGTTTGTGGTTACATGATTTATATTTTGTTTGGAGTTTGGTGGGGAATCAGATTTTAGCTTTTCTTTGTAGAACTTTGGTAAGATTTGGGGATCTATGACTTGTTAACGTTTTCTCTGTCTGCAACAAAATTCAGACTATTTTAGACCACATTCATCACATGGACACTGACAAGCATCACTGAAAGCTGGATCAATGACTATGACAATGTTCTTCTCAGCTAACTAACTACATCTCAGTATATGCTGTTCAACTGCACAAAATTAGAACAAAGAGGGGGAGGAGCACTTATCCTTGATAAGAAACACCTGAACTTCTCGCTGATCAACTCACAGTCATTACATACATTAGATTTTCTAACCATCTCCAACTCAGATTACACTATACGCATAACTTACAGAAAACCTACCTCTAACACAGAAGATCTATCAGCAATCTTAGACAAAGTATGCACCCAATCAGTCACAAGAAACCTTTTTATTCTCATGGGTGACCTCAACCTCCCCTCAACCTCAGCAAAACATGCCAGCACATTCCTAAGTGCTATGGAATCCTTACAACTAACTCAAATAATGAATTCACCAACCCACTGCAAAGGATCTATGTTGGACCTTATATTTGTACCCAACACTCTACACAAAGCAAACCTAAATTTGCAAATTGACCCAGTATCATGGTCAGACCATACCATGTTATCCCTTAACATACTGACCAATGACACCAAACCAAATACTCCTCCACAACATAATTATAAACGTCGATTCAAGGCCTTCAACACACAACACTTCCTTGACCAGATCTCTTCACTGCTAGACGCAGGCATAAATGACCTAGACTCATTCATAGGCTCATGGAACCAGATAATAAATGCCACAGCGACATTCAATGAAAGACACACTACAAAATACCAAAGATCATCACACCCTCCATGGTTCTCCAAGAACCTTGACCAGATCAGACAAGAACTTAGATGCCTGGAAAGAAAATGGAAAAGATCACAAGATAATACCGTCAAGACACAGCTTAGCTACTACCAAAAGGAATACAACAACCTATGTAACAAAGTCCAAAAAGAATATATCACAAACACTTTTATGAAATCACTCAGCCACTCTAGAGAACTATTCTTGATTGTATCACAAATGACTAATGAGCTCAACACAACTGACACAACAAACGCGAAAATGCAAATTGATCCTAAAGGCATGGCAGATTTCCTCCACAGCAAACAAGGCACGACAATACTACAGTAATATGATCTACCACAGCAAAAGAATGGCACAGACAAATATCATCTATGGCACAAGTTCAACCTAATAAATAAAAGGGAATTACTTGATATCATTAACAACATCAATACCACAACCTCACTCCTCGACCCCTGTCCCATATCATGACTAAAAAATCTAAGCAATCAATTCACTCAGACCATTCTACAGATAGTACATACCTCTCTCAAGCAAGGATACCTACCCCCTGTGCTCAAACAAGCCTCTATAGGACCTATCTTTAAAAAGGCCTCTTTAGACAAAGCCTACCCAAGTTCTTATAGTCCAATTGCGTGCATCCCTTTTCTGGCCAAAATAATAAAAAAAACCATACAATATCAACTGCAAGACCATGTGGCTACACATTCTCCGCTAGACCCACATCAACATGGCTTCAGCCCACAACATGGCAATAACACTCTGTTAACAGACCTCTTCAACAGACTCATCATCGGCCTAGATATGCCCCGGCAAGGATTTGTGCTCATGTTCTTGGACATAAGGGCAGCCTTTGACTCAGTTTCACATCACATTATGCTAAACTGGCTCAGAGACATTGGTCTAACACTAAAATGGTTCATTTGTGGAGGAGTGGCCTAGTGGTTGGGGCAAGGTACTTCAGGCCAGAAGGTCAGGGGTTCAAATCCCACTAGAGGACAGTAACCTTGGGCCAGAAGGACTGGGGTTTCTAGTCCCACAGGTGCTCCTTGTGGTCTTGGGCAAGCCACTTAACCGTCCATAGCCCATGTTCCCTGTAAAATAGTTATCTCCAAGTTATAATGCCCTGTTCAATGTAATTTCAGTTTGTTCAATGTAAACTGCACTGATGCAGAATAGCATGGTATATAAGAAAATGTAAATAAAAAAAATAATAAATTTCCTACCTCTCAGACAGAACCATGCAAGTAAAAGTCAGCACCACCAACTCAAAACCCTTTAAGTTAGCACAAGGTATCCCTGAAGATTCAGCCCTCTCAGTATTATTATTCAATCTATGCATTCAACCTATCTGCAACCTACTAAGAAAGTGGAACATGCACTTTCATCTCTACGCAGATGACATCATGTTCTATTTGCCATTCAACACCACCAACCCAAATTTCACAATTATAGCTGATATCTACAATTCCGTGACAAACTTCCTCGCCGGAATAAACCCCACAGTAAATAAAAGCAAAACAGAAGCTCTACTTGCATTCAGAGATCCAGACTTTAAGCCACCAAAGAAGATAATAACACAAGATGCTGAAATTACCATAAAAAAAGAGATCAAGTATCTAGGCATGACTAAGGGAGGAGTGGTCTAGTGGTTAGGACAAGGTACTTCAGGCTGGAGGGCCAGGGGTTCAAGTCTCACCTGGAGACAGCAATCTCAGGCTGGAGGGACTGGGATTTCTAGTCCTATAGGCACTCCTTGTGGTCTTGAACAAGCCACTTAACTCTCCATTGCCCATATACCCTGTAAGTATTAGCGTATGTGTCTCATATCCCCTTGTGTTAAATGTATCCCCCAATTGACTGCTTTGACCAGGTGAAAAGTGGGATATAAATACAGCTAAATAATAAATATTGACAGCAACCTCAACATGTCTGCACACATCAAAAATGCAGCTAAAATGACATACTGGAAGCTAAAACTCCTCAAACCCCTTCAACACTTACTACAGGAGACTGATTTCAGGTCTATACTGCAAGCCATCATTACACCACACCTTGACTATGGAAACATCATCTACCAAGGCCTCTCAAAGAATGCTCTATTCCCGCTACAACTCATCCAAAATACTGCTGCCAGAATTCTAACTGCTAGTGCAACCCGGCAGGGCCGGCCCGTCCATTCAGCAAGAATGTTGTTTGCACAGGGCCCTGCATTTCAGGGGGCCCCGTGCAAACAACATTCTGCATTAGCCCAGGTAAATAAAAAAACAAACAACAAAAGATTGGCTGCTGCTGCTGCCACTGTCGCAGCGGCAGAATCAAGTGTCCCTCGGCCCCCCACCTGCCCGGCAGAGTCCTCTTGAATCAGTCCCCTCGGTGCTGGTTTTTCAGAGCTGCAAAGGGAGAGTTTCCCTCTCGCGGCTCTGTTAAGTCTGCCTGGGCTGATGGGGGAGTGGAGTTAGGACTGGTAATGGGCTATGGGCTGATGGGGGGGTTAGGACTGGTAATGGGCTATGGGGGAGGGCTAAGACTGAAAATGGGGTGATGGAGGGGTTAGGATTGGAAGTTGGCTGATGGGGCATTAGGACTGGTAATGGGCTATGGGGGGGCTAAGACTGGAAATGGTATGATGGGGGATAGGACTGGAAGTGGGCTGATGGGGGGCTTAGGACTGGTAATGGGCTGGGGGGGTTGCTAGGATTGTTAATGGGCTGAGTGGAAGGGGGGCTTTAACTGCAAATAGCTGATGGGGAGGGGGCTTGGAATGGAAATGGGCTGTGAGGGGAGGGAGCTAGGCCTGGAAATGGGCTGAATGGAGGGGGAGCTGGGACAGGAAATGGGCTGATGAAGCAGCTAAGATAGGACTGGAAATGGGCTGTTGGTGGGTGCTAAGATTGGAAATGGGCTGTGGTGGGGACTTGGATTGAAATGGACTCATGGAGGGGCTAGAACTGGAAGTAGGCTCATGGGGGGCTTAGATTGGAAATGGGCTGAGTGGAGGGGAGCTATGATTTGACATGGGCTGATGGTGGGGCTAGGAAAGGACTAGAAATGGGCTGATGGGGGCTAAGACTGGAAATGGGCTGATGCGGGGACTAGAAGGGAGCGGATGCTGGGTGGGGCTGTAACTAGAAGGGAGCTGATGTTGGGGGAGGATTAGAATGGGATGGGGCTGGGAGAGTGAAATGGAGAGGGGAAAAATATTTTGTGTGGGAGGGAAGAAAAATCTACAATTGGCTGGGTATTGGGGAGTAAGTGGGGAATGAGGATGGAGGGCTAAAATTTGAGTGGATGAAATAGGAATGAGGAAAGAGCAAAAGGAGAAAGATTAGTATGTTAAAGCAGATGTAGAGAGAGAATGGAAAAAAATTAGAAGAGAGAAGAAAGGACAAATGGATAGCAGAGGATGGGGAGTTAGCAGAAGACACAAAGAAACCAGAAGAAAGTGACTGGAGCAATTGCAACTGAAAAAAAAATGCACAAAAGGTAGAAAAGTATCTCTTTATTTTGAATTTATTAACTGGAATATGTCAGCTCTGGGAAATGTGCATCATTAACGTCTGCACTTTGTTTAGTACAAATTAATTTATAGTTTTATTTCTACAGTGTTGTTGCACATTCCAAGTTTGGCTTTTTGGGTTCCCAGTTAAATTATTGTCTTCCTGTTTCTAAATTGTGATTCCTTGTTTGGTGATGGTCTATGTTCTGCATGTGTAATTAAGCTGAGGTATTATGTTTATGTAATTCCTATTTGACATTGCCACTTGTTCTCTTTCCCCAGTAGGTCATGTATTGTTATTCTCTGAAATGCATTGGTTTAATATTTGCAGTGTTGCCTTTTGATAGGCAGAGTATGGTGCTTTGTGAGTCCTGGTAGTGCTGTTACAATACGGCAGGTTTGCTATGGGTTCTAAATGGGCAGTGTTTGTAGTAGTTCCTAATGTGCCTGGCAGTTGGCACTGGATTATAGTAATGTAGAAATATTTTAGTCTTTCTTTATCCATACACTCATTAAGGGGCATGTTTACTAAAAGTTAGTGTATGGTAACATTATGCAAATATTTATGCAAATGAGGCCCCTTATGCAAATGAGGCCCCAAACCGAGTCTCCACACATGGCCTCGCACCCCCCTTGAGCCACCCCTGCAACCCAGAAACACATAACACCGATCCTAAGAAGTCCACATTGGCTCCCAATAGTACAGTGGATAAAATACAAATCCATCACCACCACCTTCAAAATCCTGCACAATCTCTCAGCTCCCTGCCTCATCGAGCTGATCACAACAGCACACACAACAAGACCAAGAAGAGCTACCAATCAGAACCTACTGAATATTTACCCACTCAAGACCAAAATTACCCAACAGACCAATAACAGAGCACTCTCCCTAAATGCTCCATCAATATGGAACTCATTACAAGAAAACATTAGAGCAGCAAAATTCATTTCAGATCTCAAAAGGTTACTCAAAACACACCTCTTCAGAGAATACTATGGACCCAATGACAATACATAATCAGAACTGATATATCTTACCCCATATGGTTGCTCAGTTCATCCCTGCATTTATCCCTCCCCATATACGAAGTTTACTTCTCCATGGACATAGTTAATTTGTTTCCCACAGTTAACCCCATATTTATCTCCAAGTTGTCTTCCCTTGTATAATGTAAAACAATTCTTCTGCAATTGTTATGTTGTTCCTTGTAAACCATTTTGGACAAAGGCAGTATAGAAAAACTTAAATAAATAAATAAATAAAATATATATTCCTGTTTTTAACCCATTCTATGTGAATTTGCAGTTCGGAGGAGTAGCTTTGTGATTAGAGCAGTGGATTGAAATCCATGCCTTTATTTAGGGGTGTACCCACTGCTCTGTGTAGGTCACCCCTATTTGCTGAGATATAAGAGATAGTTATGTTTATTTTTATTTTATCCTGTTGCTATAAAGGGATCTACTGTGTCTGTCCCATTCCATTTTGAATTCTGTCACTGTATTTGCCCGCACCACTTCCATTGGGAGGACATTCCAAGCATCCACCACCCTTTCAGTGAAAAAGTATTTCCTGACATTGCCTTTCAGTTTACCCCCTTGCAGCTTCATGTTATGCCCTCTAGTTTTACAGCTTCCCCGTCTTTGGAAGAGGTTTGTTAGTCCATTAATACTCTTAAGTATTTAAGGGTCTGAATCATACCTCCCCTGTCCCTCTTCTCCTCCAGAGTGTACATAATTAGGTCTTCAAGTCTCTTCTTATAAGTCTTATGACACAGGCTCCAAATCATTTTGGTTGCCTTCTTCTGAACCGTTTCCAGCCTTTTTATGTTCTTTTTGAGAAATGGTCTCCAAAACTGAACACAGTATTCCAAGTGAGGCCTCACCAGCAACTTGTACAGTGTCATTAGTACCTCCTCCTTTCTGCTGGTAATTCCTGTCAGTATGCAACCCAGCATCCTTCTGGCTTTTGCTATCACCTTGTCACCTGAGATCCTCAGAAACAGTCACTCCGAGGTCCTTCTCCTGGTCTGTGCGCACCAACTTCTCACTCCCTATCGCAAACAAATGTGTTCTCAAGTATAAGGATCTAAGAGACTGTATAAGTTTGTTGAACCTCAGCAGTTAACAGTCTTTTTTGTTTCACATGAGCCCCCTGGAATGATATCATCTTCTCCCATAGCTTCCTCGGTCAATGGTTGATTTTTGGGTAATTGTATTGTATGGCTAGTCTTTTTTTCACTGTCTCTTTTTTTCCTTTGGTATCTATATTGCCTTGAATTGTGCTAGTACACTCCTCCTTATTTGTGGGCGGTGTAGCTTTTTCGATTTCCTGTGTAATTTCTTTGTGTTTGTTTAATTTCTTCAATGCTATTTTCTGTGCAAGGTGTATATAATTGTACTTATTTTCTTTTGGAAACTGCTTAAATGAATAGAAAGAAATGTGAAAATGATAGGCCCAGTTTTCAAAGTCACTTATTGGGAGAGCAGGACTTGCTGACCAGGGCCATCCTTTGGTTTGCAGTGGCTTTACAAATTACTCAATTAATTGATTCATTAATGTGCATTTATAATCTGTATACTACTGCTACTACTAATCATTTGTTAGCATTACAAGGTATACACAGCGTTGTACATATAGATGTAAGACATAGTCCCTCAGAGCTCATCAAAACTTACAATCTAATCAAGAGAAAACAAGTGGAGCCCCATTCCAGGAGGGGGATGTTTGGGTCGTCCGGACATCCCTGGTGAAGATGGGGCTGTTAGGACCGGATTCTAGTCTGTGGGGACAAAATGTTTCTGCAGGAGCCAGAATAGGGCCCGAGGACAGCCCAGTGTGCCCTCTCTGCCTGTGGGGACGACCTCCCCATAGGCACCCCTGGCAACTGTAGCTCTGGCCCACCAAAACTCTGCCACCTGACCCATGGCTGGCTTCCTATGGTCTGGATCGAGCAGCGGGGACCCTCCCGCACCTGGTCCCAGCACGGGGGTGGCTCACCTGCCCCAATCTCCCACAAAATGCTGTTCATACCACCTCTGAGGTGGTATAAGCAGCATGTCCCAGCAGCACGTAGGGGGGCATGACCTGAATCGGCCCTGCATGTACTGCTGGGTGGCCCGTTCCCGCTGCAGCCTCCGCCAGCTCTCCCCGTCCTGAAGCAGAGGATGTTTGGAGAGAGTCGGTGGGGGAGTAAAATCTAGGCAGATTGCATGGCTTCACATCCCCTGTGCACCCCTAAAACCACACACACACACACACACACTTTCACTTTCTGTCACAAAAACATGATTCTGCCAAAAGATGCCCTGAACCTATACATAATAGCTATGACATAACATAATATGATCTCCGTCTCTCACCCAAAAAAATAATCCTTTCCCTGCTCACATCCATACTATCCCTGCATCAGCATTCCCATTTTTCAGAACATGGGAATTGTTAGGGTCCCATAGATTGGCTCCTTTAGCACTAACAGCACATTAGTGCATAGCCTGAAAAAAACAGTATTGCTCTTAATATTTCTGTAAGGGTGTTTATTATTGTGTCTATACCTTACAATATTCCCTCACCTCTGTTCTCTTTACCTTAAAACTGCATTTTGTGTTTTTGCAGACTGCAGTCACACCAGTTCAAAACATACTTGTGACAACCATTCTTCAATATGGGCATTGTAGAGAAAAGCAACATTTTTCCTAAGTCCTGGCCTTATTTCACGACACAGCAGGAACAACGTGTACATTTACGGGAAACACTTAATATATACACGGGCCTTTCCTGAATGCACTTTCTATGTCTCCATAGCTGACCACACTCCCGTTCCACTCTTTCTGGGCATGTTCTGAGATCCCTGTGCTGGCACCGTGAATGTGCATGTCAGCAGTGTTTCAGAATACAGTCTGGGATGTTTCATACATAAACGTCCCCGCTGCATGTACAAACCCCTTGTGTTCTGAAATGACCCCATAGTGAAACTGGGGAATAGAGTATGGTAAGATACACATAAGCCATGGACAAGAGTGAGGAGCATCAGGATCCAAAAGTGACTTCAAAGAGTTGAAGTTTTAGTCTAGATTTGAATAAGGCTAAAGAAGGAGCCCGATGCACAGATTTAGGTAGTTTCTTCCAGGCATATGGAGCAGCAAAATGGAATGAACAAAGTCTGAAGTTGACAGTGGCAGAGAAGGGCACAGATAAAAGGGCTCTGCCAGAGGAGTGGAGTTTCCGAGGAGGGATGTATAGTGAGATAAGAGGAAAGACAGTGAGGAGCTGCAGAATGAATGCACTTGTAGGCAGGGGTGGCTCAAGGCAATCTGCTGCCTGAGGCAAGGGATGAGATGGTGCCCCCCCCCCCCCACCGTAGTATGTGTGTGTGGGTGTGGGGGGGGGGGGGGTTCTCAAAACCTTAGTCAGGGACTGAATCAAACAAAAAAGACGATTATTATAATATGAAGGAAATGCAAGATGTTTGCACACCAAGGAACTAAAAGAATGAGTGAGAACCACAGCACAGTTTATAAAACTAAATTATAACTCATTTTTATTTTGTTATAAACTGCATTATGGTTCTTGCTTTTTCTTTTTGAACATATATTTTGCATCCACAGAACCCTCTCCCTCAACAGTGGGTGCAGAGCAGAACTTGGTCATTCTCCCACAGAACTCAATATCTTAAAAAAAAATCTGATTCTGATCATCTCACTAACAAACAAACATTCTCCAGTACCAGGCATATTGTGGACTAATACAAAACCCTACAACAAAGTCAGCAAATCTACCATACCATACCATATCAGCACCATCTTCCAAAAATCATATAAGGACCCAGCCAAAAAAAGTATCACTGTAAATATTGTAGTGGGCCCTGGAACATCCAACACTTATTTGAAAAGCTGAACAATTTAGAATACTACAGTACAGATCCCTACATACTGTACAAACACCATGTTATCAGAATACCTAGTCTTGGTCACACATTCAGAACACAGATCCTCAACAAGTACAGAATAAGTGACCACAACCTAAAATTAAACATATTTATTATTTATTTTATTATTTATTTATTACAAATTCTTATATACCGCGGTATTTAGAATCAGTGCGGTTTACATTTTAACAACATTTGCAATAGAACAATATCTTTTGCTTACATTATAACAGGGATTGTAACTTGGAGGTAACAGGGTAACTATATACAGTTCAACAAAGGAGCTTATAGATTATTTAAGTTATATTATGTAGTAGAATCATAATGTGGTCATGGTGATTATGAATGTTCTTGATGGTGGATTCTTTGTAAGTCACTAGGGGTTATGTAGTTGGTATATCAGATGCTGTGTGAGTGAGAAGAGGTGTTGGATGTGAATGTACTGGGTCAGTGTGGGTAAAATAAAGGCAGAATAGGTGATGTTTAATAGCCTTTCTGAATTGCGAGAGGTCAGTAATTGATCTTATATGAGGTGGGAGATTGTTCCAGCACTTAGGAGCATATAGTGTAAATGCTCTGTTTCTAGTCGTTTGGGTACATTTGATGGACTCAGGTGGTATAGATAGTGTATTGTTGGTTGTTGATCTCCTCAGTCTGTTAGTGGGGATACTAATCAGGAGTGATGAGAGGGATGTAGAAGATATCCAGTTAATTGCTTTAAATGACAGTATTAATGCCTTGTAGGTAACTCTGCATTGTACTGGTAGCCAGTGTAGGTCCATAAGTATGGGAGTTATGTGGTCTTTTCTAGAGATGCCGTAGAGGACGCGGGCTGCTGTGTTCATTGCCATTTGAAGAGGATTGAGAGAATTCTTAGGGAGTCCATGTAGGATGATGTTGGCATAATCAAAGTGTGGCATTACCAGTGTTTGAAATACTGTTCTGAAGTCGTCCGGGGCTAGTATTGGTCTTAAATGCCTTAGTGTCCATATTTTGTTGTAGATGGACTTAGTGGTATTCTTTATATGCTCTTTAAAGTTAAGCTGCTGGTCCATTGTAATCCCCAGATATCGTATTACAGATTTGCAGGGGAGCTCAGCGTCGTGAACTTTCAATGAAGCAGGGGGAGAGAAGTCTTTGTTCCTGGTTGTGAAAAGGACTTCAGTTTTTTTTAAATTTATACGAAGATTTTGGGACAGGAGCCAAACAGTAATTGCATTGTAGCATTCAATAAGTGGAGCAAGGTTTGGCTGCTTGATTTTAATTAGAGCGAAAATCAGTACATCATCCGCATAGATAAGACTGGAGATGTTAAAAGAACGGATGATATCACAGATGGGTTGCATATAGATGTTAAAGAGTAGAGCCGACAGGGATGATCCTTGGGGTACTCCTTGTTGCTGATGGAATGGTTCCGATGTTGAGGGACCTATCCGTACTTGTTGCCAGCGGTTCATGAGATAGGATTTGCACCATTCCCAGGCAAGGCCGTGAATTCCCTTTTCCTGTAGGCAGGAGAGAAGTTGTGCATGGTTAACAGAGTCGAATGCAGCCACTATATCAAGAAATATGAGCGCGAATCCATTCTCAATTTTGTTGATCCCTCTGGATAATGTATTGATGAGTATAGTGAGTAGAGTCTCAACAACATGTGACTCACAGAATCCATGCTGAGAAGGGTCAAGGGGGGCTGATATGTCAATATGTTGTTGTAGTTGCATATGTGTTGATAACAATTAAACTGCAACCCCCAAAAGTCAGATTCTGCATATAATGCAATACCTCAGAAATAGAAAGAGATGCATTTCCATATACTGTATAAAATATAAAGATAGCACCAAGTGCAATCATTAAATTGAAAATAAAATTCTCTTCTACATTTGCTGTCTGACTATTTTATTCTGGTCCCATTCTGAGATTTCTGCTTTCTACCACCTCCCAGTACCCTGCCCCCTACTTCCCCCCAGGAGCAGCATGAGGATGATGCAGGGCCATGTACAGAGGTTTATTGCAGCATCATTTGTATAAATTTAGTATACTTTGTTTAAAATGTATAGCCACCAATCTAAAATCCTAGGTGGCTTCCAAACATATACATGCAATTTAGTAAAGCAGATGTGACAATAAAACAAATATAATAAAACATTACATTTGATTAACAAAAAGCCACTTACACAGTCCCTCCCCCCAATCATAGATTTATTTTGCCATGACCAGATTATTGATGAGGAGGGAACATATAAAATGTGATAAACTAATCCTGGTAGCCATAAATTCAAATGCTGGATTGGATTGTGCTAGAGCTGGAAACGTCTGGAACTTAGCAGCGGTGAAGCTATCAGGCTACTAAACAAAATTAAATGGAGACGTTCCCTTAAAATGTCCTTGAATGTTAACTGACAAAATATTTTAAATTTCAGTCTGGCAGCATAAGGAATGCAAAACTACAAATATAAAAAACAATGCATATTCCAGTACCACCCCCCAACCAACACCCTACATTGATCTCACCAAGAACATAGAGTACAGATCCCATAGAGCAAATCTACTATCCATAACAGTACCAACTTTCAAAACTCACAGAACATGGGAGCGTACCCAGAAAAGGGCAGCACCATAAATATTGCAGTGGGCCTTAGAAAATCCATATTCCTATTCAGAAAACTAAACAAGCATTACTACAGCTCCCTACATAGAAACTCCATGCTATCAGAACATCTAGCCTCAGTCACATATATGCAGAACAGAGATAGACCTTCACCAAGTAGGGAATATAAACTACAAACAAAAAACAGACATATATTGTTAAAAAAATGCTTTTACCCATTACTGTTAGGTTTACAGGATTTCTTTACCCAAATTATACTTTACTGCAGAGTAAGGCGAGAAAAAGAACTCTCACACACAGGCATCTGCATTGTCAGCAGAAACTAACTTAAGGGCTCAGCACAAGTAGCATGAGTGCAACTACTGCCATCTCAGGTGGTGGCCTTAGTTGTACCGACAGCTGTTTTGCCATGCTGAAATGGGGTAACTTCAGGGGGATATAACTTCCTCCCTGCAGTTAGCCTATGACCCTGTGTAATTGAACTCTGGAATTAGTTACCAGACGATATAGTAAAAGCTGTTAGTGTTGCTGGGTTTAAAAAAGGTTTGGACAAGTTCCTGGAGGAAAGGTCCATAAACTGCTATTAAAGAAGACCCAGGAAATCCACTGCTTACCCCAGGACGAGCATTGTGGAACCTGTGTGCCTTTTTGGGAACCTGTCAGGTACTTGTGACCTGGATTGGCCACTGTTGAAAACAAGATACTGGGTTTGACGGACCTTAGTCTGAGCCAATATGGCATTTCTTATGTTCATATGTTACCAGGGCATAGCCTAGGAAACATGCTGCTAAATATGCCAAACAAGATGGGCTCAACAGCACATGCAGCATCTCCCACTTCCACAAAAACAAGAGCCACTTGGCGCCTCAACATAGCACTTCCCATCCTCTGAAAAACAAGAGGGACTTTGTGACCCCAACACAACACCTCCCACTCCAACATAAACACCAAGTAGGGCTTGGCAACCCCAACATAACTCCTGAAACTGCGCACTGGACCAGCATGGTGTTAGCATAAATATATATTCCATAAAAAAACAAAGGAAATGCAAATACAAGATGCTCGCACATCAAGGAACTAAAAGAAAATGTGAGAAACACAGCACAGTTTATAAGACCAAATTATAACTTCTTTTATTCTGTTATAAACTGCATTATGGTTCTCACATTTTTCTTTTGGAATATATATTCTGCATCCACAGAAACCTCTTCCTCGACAATGGGTAAGAGCTGAAGTAGGAAATTCACCTACAGAACTCAATATATTAAAAAAATATATCTGATTCTGGTCATCTCACTAACAAACATTCTCTAGTACCCGGCATATTGGGAACTAATATAAAACCCTACAAAAGTCACCAAAGATCTACAAGGCCAAATCTACCATACCATACATACCAGCATAATTGTCCAAAACTCATACAAGGTGCCTACCCAGAAAAATCAGCACTATAAATACTGCAGCAGGCCCTAGAACATCTAACATCTATTGGAAAATACAAGGACAAACACAGAGGCTCTTTAAAAGAAAAAAGGGGACTCTTGTAGTGGGTGATATGGAAGGGCGGACTAGATAGGTCATGTGGTCTTTTTCTGCCATCATGTTTCTATGAAAAGCTGAACAAGGCAAATTACTAAGTACAGATCCCTGCATACAAACTCCATGTTAACAGAACACATGACCTCAGTCACACACTCAGAACACAGACTCTCACCAAGTACAGAATAAGTGATCGCAACCTAAAGTAAAAATAGAAATATGTAGGCAAAAATTAAACCGAAACCCCAAGAAGCCAGACTCCGCATGCAGATGCAGTTCCCTAAGCTGTGTAAAATATAAAGATAGTGCAAAATACAATCACTAAATTGAAAATGCAATTATTTTTGCTACTTTGTCTTATTCTCTGATCATGCTGATACTGATCTGAGGCTTCTGCTTTCCTGTCTGATCTTAGCACTCTATGGTCTATAGTCTATCTGCTATTTCTTGTCTCTTCTTTTGGATTTTTCACTTCCATCAGCCTATTTTAACCCTCCCCAGTGTCAGCTCCATTTCCAGTCCTTCCCTCCCAGAACCTACCAATGTCAACCCCCCTTGCATTCCCAGCACCGCAATTGGTGTCCATTTTGTTCAAGTCCTCCCTCTTTCCCCACTGTCCAAATACCATCGCAGTAATCAGCTCACTTCCACTCCCAGTGCCGCCACCCCCCCTCCCGCTTGTCAGCACCTTTCCAGTCACCCTACCCTCTGTCCATCCCCCTTCCAGTGCCATCCCCACATGTCAGCTCCCATCCAGTCCCAGTGTCCCATCCCTTCCATCCTCCTCCCCATTACTCAGCCACTTACCAGTCCCATCCCCAAGTGTCAGCTCCATTCCATCCTCCTCCTCCCTTCCCTAGTGTCATCACCCTTCCAGTACCCCACCAGTACCATCCCCAGGTGTCAGCTCCCTTCCATCCCAATCCTCCTTTCCCTAGTGTCACCATCCTTCTAGTCCTACTATAGTACCATCCCCAGATGCCAGCTCCATTCATCCTCCTCCTTCCTTCCATAGTATCATCAACCTTCTAGTCACCCTCAAGTACCATCCTCAGGTATAAGCTCCCTTCATCCCCCTTCTTCCTTCCCTAGTGTCATCACCCTTCCAGTCCCTCTCCAGTATCATCCTCAGGTATCAGCTCCCTTCCAGCTCCCTCTATCCCCTCTTTGTCAGCTTCCTTCCAACCCTTGCATTCCCCCCATGTCAGTTCCCTTCCAGCCCTCTCTTTCCCCCTCTGTCAGTCCCCTTCCAGCCCCTCTTTTCCCCTCTGTCAGCTTCCTTCCAGTCCTCTCATTTCTCCTTTGTCAGCTCTCTTCCATCAAACTCTTTCCCCCTCTGTCAGTTCCCTTCAACCATCTCCTTCCTCCTGTGTTAGTTCCCTTCCAGCCATCTCTTTCCTCTGTGTCATCTCCCTTCCAGCCATCAGTTCCCCCATCTGTCAGCTCCCTTCCAGCCATCAGTTCCCCCATCTGTCAGCTCCCTTCCAGCCTTCTCTTTCCCCCTCTGTCAGCTTCCTTCCAGCCTTCTCTCCCCCTCTGTCACTTCCCTTCCAGCCCCCTTTCCCCCTCTATCAGCTCCCTTCCAGCCATCTCTTTCCACTAATCTCAGCTGCCTTCCAGCCTTCTTTCCCCTTCTCTCAGCTCTTTCCAGCCCTCTCTTTCTCCCTATTTCAGTTCCCTTTCAGCACCCCTTTCCCCCTTTGTCAGCTCCCTTCCAGTCCTCTCTTTCTCCCTCTGTCAGTTCCCATCCAGCCATCTCCATCCCCCCATGTCAGCTCCTTTCCAGCTCTCTTTCCCCCTCAGTCAGTTCCCTGCCAACCATCTCTTTCCCCCTCTGTCATCTCCCTTCCAGCCATCTCTTTCCCCCTCTGTCAGCTTCCCCCCAGCTCCCTCTTTCCCCCTCTGTCAGCTCCCTTGTAGACCTCTACCCCCTATGTCAGCTCCCTTCCAGCCTCCTTTCCCCTCTGTCAACTCCCTTCCAGTCCTCTCCTTCCCTCATGTCAGCTCCCTTCCAGCCATCTCTTACCCCCTCTGTCAGCTCCCTTCCAGTCCCTTCTTCCCCCTTCTGTCAGCTCCTTTCCAGTCCTCTCCCCCTCTGTCAGCTCCCTTCCAGCCCTCTTTCCCCCTCCATCAGCTCCCTTCCAGCCATCTATTTCCACTTATCTCAGCTGCCTTCCAGCCTTCTTTCCCCTTCTCTCAGCTCTTTCCAGCCCTCTCTTTCTCCCTGTTTCAGTTCCCTTCCAGCACCCCTTTCCCCCTTTGTCAGCTCCCTTCCAGTTCTCTCTTTCTCCCTCTGTCAGTTCCCATCCAGCCATCTCCATCCCCCCATGTCAGCTCCTTTCCAGCCCTCTTTCCCCCTCTGTCAGTTCCCTGCCAACCATCTCTTTCTCCCTCTGTCATCTCCCTTCCAGCTATCTCTTTCCCCCTCTGTCAGCTTCCCCCAGCTCCCTCTTTCCCCCTCTGTCAGCTCCCTTGTAGACCTCTCCCCCCTCTGTCAGCTTCCTTCCAGCCTCCTTTCCCCTCTGTCAACTCCCTTCCAGTCCTTTCCTTCCCTCATGTCAGCTGCCTTCCAGCCATCTCTTACCCCCTCTGTCAGCTCCCTTCCAGTCCCTTCTTCCCCCTTCTGTCAGCTCCTTTCCAGTTCTCTCCCCCCTCTGTCAGCTCCCTTCCAGCCCCCATTCCCCCTCTGTCAGCTTCCTCTCAGTCATCTCTTTCCTCCTGTGTCAGTTCCCTTCCAGCCCCCCTTTCCCCCTCTATCAGCTTCCTTCCAGTCATATCTTTCCCCCTCTGTCAGCTCCCTTCCAGCCCTCTTTCCCCCTGTGTCAGCTCTCTTCCAGTCATCTCTTTCCCCCTGTGTCAGTTCCCTTCCAGCCCCCTCTTTCCCTCTCTCAGTTCCCTTCCAGCCATCTTTTTCCCCCCTCTGTCAGCTCCCTTCCAGCCATCTCCTTCCCCTGAGTCATCTCCCTTCCAGCCATCTCATTCCCCCTCTGTCAGCTCCCTTCCAGCCATCTCTTCCCCCTCATGTCAGCTCTATTCCTGCCCTCTCTTTCCCTTTTTGTCAACTTCTTTCCATCCAGTCATCTCTTTCCCCTTTTGTCAGATCCCTATCTGCTCTCTCATTCCTTCTATATCAGCTCCCTTCCTTCCATCCAATTCTTTTCCCCTTATTTCAGCTTTGTACCTGCCCCCACCTTCCCTTGGCAGCCATGGCTCTTGTATCCCTCAGTGGCTGCGATAGTGATACTAATTTAAAATTAAAACGAAACTGGTGCAGAGCCTTCCATCCCTATGGAACCCCTGCTACTGCATCCCACACCCATAAGGAAGTGACACTAGAGCAGGATGCAGCAGCAGGGGTTCCATAGTGCTGTAAGACCCCGCACCAGTTTAATTTTAATTTTAAATTACCGCTATCACAGCCCCAGCTCTGTAGGATGTAGGATCTGCAGTTGAATCTGGAGCAGCAGCTTTTCCACCTTGTTTTTTTCTTTAAACATGAAGGCAGCCTGAGGTGGCTGTTTTGGGGGCATAGTTTTGCCATCCCCAAAAGATTTCCAGGCAGAGAGGTAGATCTGAGAGTCATCAGCATAAAAATGGTATTGAAAACCATGGGAGGAAATAAGTGCACCAAGGGAGTGGGCATATAGAGAGAAAAATAGAGGTCCCAAGAAAGAGCCGTGAGGTACACTGACTGAAAGTGGGATGGCAGTAGAGGAGGATCCACCAGAATATACACTAAAAGTGCGATGAGAGAGAGAAGAGAACCAGGACAGAATAGAGCCACTAAATCCAAGCAAGGACAGGGTATTGAGAAAAAGGTGGTGATCAAGAGTGTCAAAGTCAGAAGAAAGGTCAAGAAGGATGAAGATCAAGTAAAGGCCCTTGGATTTGGCAAGGAATAAGACACTGGTGACTTTGGCAAGAGCCGTTTCTGTGGAATGTAGAGGACAAAAGCCAGACTACAGTGGATCCAGAAGGGCTTGAGAGGAAAGAAAGTCAAGACAGCGGCAGTGAACTGCTCATTTAAGCAGTTTAGAAGCAAAGAGGAAGAGAGTGATAGACTAATAGCTGGAAGGACAGGCAGGGTCTACTGAGGACTTTTCAGGAGAGGTGTGACCAAAGCATGTTTAAAGGTCATAGGAATAGTTATAGTGGAAAGCGATAGGTTAAGAATATGACAGATGGAAGGGATGATGGTGGAAGAGATAGAGCTAGAGCTTAGTAGACTAATGAGGATGGGATCAGAGGAGCAAATAGTAAATTTGGAGGTGGAGAGAAGATTTGCAGGTTTCTCCTCAGTGATTTTAGAAAAGGAAGAGAGGAACAAAAGATGAGAGAAGGATTTGGGCTTGAAGAAGGGGAGGGGGACGTGGAAGTGAACCTGTGGAGAATTCAAAGCTAATCTTTTGGACTTTGTCATGAAAATAGTCAAATTCTTTTATACAAATGCTCAAATTTATCTATATAGAACCTACTCTTAAAAGGTTTTAACTATCCTTTCTTTCACACAATACTACCGATCACAGTTACTTATCATTTATTTTGTTTTTTTATATAGCGTCGGAGGTCTCAGACTTATCTGAACACAACTTTTTGGACCTTGAAATGTCCAACTTTAGTGTTTGTATTGCATCAATGACCTCTGACTTTTTTATGATCAAGACTGAAAACTTCACATGTATGAACATGAATTTCTGTCTCCTCTCGACTCCAAACTAAATTGCATACACTACAAAAACACGTTTTTTCCAAAACTCTATCATATGCACGTTCAATTGTGTTATTTCAATACTCAATGGCTGTCGAGCTCTTCACCAATATTTGAAATTCTTATTATTGCTCACTGATCCCTGAAAATAGTCAGCCAAGGTCTGGGCAGTAAAGGAGGGATTGGAGGAGGAGGGACCTTGACAAAAGAGTTAAGTGTAGTGAAGAGGCAGCAAGGATCAGAGGCAAGAGAGTTAGTCAGATGGACAAAGTACTCTTGCTTGGCGAGTGCTATGGCTGATCTAATACCAACCAATCTTAGTGGAATATAACATATAATAAATATTATAATTAAATGTCATAAAAAATCAACCCATCCAAGCCTCCTACACTAAATAACACATCATCAATTCTTCATTTTATTAGCAAGGATTAAGTCTGTCTAAACTAATAAGCTTATTAAATGTAATTTTTTTAATGAGCTGCATAAAGACACAGCATAAATCACCTACTTTCAGTGATTTATGCATGCACTTTAGCCGGTCACTAAGACAGGTAGAAAATAGATGCCTTCAAATTATGGTACTAGTGAAGAATACTGTGCATACCATGGGCTGCCCTAAGAACAAATTAGTCGGTGCGAGAGAAGATCAAACCTAAGCTTTCTTTAGAAGCTCAAATAACAAGACTTCAACTTTCATATTTTGGACACAACATGCGAAGAGAAAAATATTAGAGAAAGACATCACACTTGGAAGAGTCGAAGGTCAGCACAAAAAAGAAAGACCAGCAATGTGATGGATCAATATAATAACAGCAGCTATAGATGCCACTCTATCAACAATTAGCTGCCTGACTGGAGACTGAACACAGTTTAGGGCAACTATCCGTAGGGTTGCCATGAGTCCACATCATCTTGAAGGCAGTTAACAACAACATTCTATAATCATGCACATGAGGCCAGTGGCACAGCTTTCACTGCAAGCATGCACAGTGGTAGAGCATGGACAAAGTGCAAATCTACGTAAGTTATAAAATGCTATAATTTATGGGCGTTCCTTAAAAATCTAGTTGTGAGCATTTACACCAGCCCAAGGATTGGTGCAATTGGTTGCATCTACTGTAGACTTGCCATGTGTATCTAACCACGTGTGCCCCTGTTTTATAAAGTTAAGTACGAGTGCTACTTGACCTGATAAAACAGACATAATTGACATGCAAAAATATGAGTTACTGTAACTAGCCATGACTTTATAAAATTACCATCAACGTTTCTTATGAAACAATAAACAATCCTGCTCTCTCTACAGCAATTATATTGATGCTGAATATCATTGTAGACAATCCTGGCGCTATCCAGATAAGACAGTAGTTATATAAGAAGATGCATAAAGTTGTGCTATTAATGCAGGTAAATCACATATTTTCGGTAACTTACATGGGTGGATGGGCCTTTACATGCATACTTGGCCCTTCACCATTCTATAAGTACACACTCCAGGCCAATGTGGGCATGTACAGGGTGGAGCTTAGATGTTCCTTAAAAATCTAGGCACGGGCATTTGCACCAACCTTAGGGTTGGTGAAACTGATGATACTTAGGGGTATGTTTACTAAACTGCGTTAGTGCAATTCGCGTTAGGAGCCGCGGTAGTGACAGAAACCCCAAATAAGGACATGGGCGGTACATCGTCACCACTAACGCGCGTTCAAAAAATTAACGAGCGTTACCGGGCGCCGTGGCGCGTTACTACGCGTTAATCATAAGAAGACGTACAGACACAAAGCACTGAAACAGAGCTGTAGCACAATGGTTACGGTACTGACCGCTGTCACAGGCAGCATGGGTTCGAGTCCCCAGTGTGCCTAACGCAGAAGGCTGTCCCAGGCATCACCCTGTACATTACAGAGGGAATGAGGAGGCATGTTTTTCTTTACGTTGAGTATTGGTCTCAGAAACACACCCTCGGAGTGTGCCTAGCCACGTACATTGGTGCGTGCGTAGCTGCGCGCGTACAATCGTGAGTGGCTACGTGTGTTTTTACCAGTGTGGGCATCTTATATTACAGACTCTGTAGGGTGTCTTGCACCTATGCATTATGCTAACAGATGTACGTGTGATGGCCTATGGTTTATCAGAGCCTGTGAGCAGGTGCTGGAGTTTCACAGGGTTGGATTGTGCCAGTCACACCCATGATGCACTGCACATGCAAATCAGCTGTCCACAGATGCACACCATGGGGAATGCACCCCCACAGCACCTCGGCCTGGTAGGGGGAACTGACCATGTGCACCCCCACAGCACCTCGGCCTGATAGGGGTTACTACCATGTGTTGTACTGGCACAGAGTAGCTACACACCGTCACATTGTGCGGGTACTGTGCTCACCCTGAGGGTGCAGTGAGGCGCCCAGCACTAGGTCCACAGCACCGTCCATGGCTGAAAGAGGCTATGGCGCAGGTCCAAAGCAGTGTTATTGTGTGAGATAGGTAGTTTCTGCAAGAACACCTTGGACATCTCTGTCTGTTTCAGTCAGGTGTAGCCCCCCCCCCCAGGGCTGAGGGTGGCAAACAGGGTCTCCTATCAAAAGATCCACAGTCTACCTCCCTGCAAAGGTGGCAGTAGAGGGGAACATTAACCCTAGTCCTACTGAGGAACAGACACCCCACAGGGTAGTCAATGCAGCTCTGTACACAGCCATAACACAATAGCAAACAGACATTAGGCCTGGATATGGTATGCTGCACCCCACCACTATCTAACATTCCCCTGGTGCAAGCCATCAGCCACTGCAAGCCACTCCATCACAACACCTACCAGCTGCAAACAGTCTACTAGTGCCCAGTGGAGATGCCTGCACCCAGAACTGAGATGTCAGCATACACAGCAATCAGATACATCAGTGACTGGGCCCCAAAAGGAAACCCATATTTATCACATGAGAGAAATACTAGATAGCACCATGGAAGTGCCTAGCCATGCTGTGGTCACTGCACAGTCAGGGTGAGAGTGATCTCTCAGCAGGATATACTGAGGTCACCCTGTCTGTGTAGGTGGTGGCCGGGTACTAGAATGTGCCTGTCACTGCCCTATGCCCTGTGCAGATGCACCCTGGCCAGGCCACCCTGTCCGGCCTATACCCATGGTACCTTGCTCCTCATTATGCACATGGGCAGCCCAATACTGGCAACATTGCTGGCAGTGTGGACTGTGGAAGGTGTTTGCAGCCACCACACACTGGATAGACAGACAGCCACCCCCACACCTATGCCAGCATTGTGCTACTATAAAGGTGGTCAGCAGCCATACCCACCACACCAGTCATGGGCATAGTACAGGCATGGATATGGTACACAAGGCTGTTGGGGGGTCACTCCCCAGGATGGTGAACACTGTCAGAGACCAGACCTGCAGCACACACCGCAGACCTCAGAATGATTGTTATGGTGGAGCTCAATGAGCAAAATGTGCTTAACGTAGGAATTGATATCTGCCAGTTATCATAGGAAACGTTTGATAGCTCTGTACATATACCCAGGTGTAGGGTGGCATTGCTAAGGTATGCAACTGCTAGTATTGGGAGATACAGGCAGGGCCCAATGTCTTGCCTCTCCAGGAGGCATTGGCCAATGGGGCCTGTGGGTGGGTGTGTGGCCCTGTTGGCTGCTGCTTTACGGCAGAGTTCCCCAACTCCAGTCCTGGTGTTCCAAACACTGTTTGGGTTTTCATGCTGTCCCTCATAAATATGCATGAGCTACATCTGCATACCATGGGGGTGGTGCATAGCTATGCAGCACAGGCATCTTTATTAGAGGCAGCATGAAGCCGGAATGGTGTGGGGCCCTCCAGGACTGCATTTGCGGGACTCTGCTTTAGGTAATGTGCCTGTTTCTGGTGTCTGTGTTTGGTGTGGTAAAATGTAGGCCATGCGTATATTCTCTGCAATAAAGGAGTGTCTTTACTATCACTGTTTAGTGGTGGGTAAAGCTATAGGGACTTGGTTGGCAGGAGCCCCAGCTGGGATTTGAACCTGTGATTCTCTGGTCTTACAGGCATGGGCTGTGTCTGTTGCACCACACTGTGGCCACAGAGACAGTGCAGTCTCTGGAGTTAGTTAAACCGGCCTGACAAGTCAGAAACCCTGTTCTGCAACAGGTTTACTGTGGCCTCATTTACCTTGTATGCAGACAAAGGTGCACATAAACCTCAGAAAAGACCTCAAAAAAGGAGCACACACCCATAACCAAGCTGGGCAACAATGATATCATTGGGCAACATTACACAACACTTCTAGGACAGCTCCATTACAATGAAATTATCTTTGAAAGGGTCTGCGGAGCGTAGACCCTTCCACACATCATTTCTTTTTTATTTGGTGCTTTCCAGGGAGTGTTGTTCCTTGTTGCCCATTGCTATCACTGTTGCCCAGCTGAATTATGCTTTTTAAAATGTTTCTTGTGGTCATTTTTAACGTTTTATGTGAAATTTTGTTCTGTGCACATGTATCACACTGCTCACGTTTTGTGGGTTTTCCCGGTTTTTCTGTACATTGCTGACGGAAATGGTTTCTCTTCCCTTTAAATGCCTTTAACGACAGGTTTTCATTCGCGTTGGAATTGAGCTCAGGAATTCAGTGCGTTAGTGTGAGGGGAGCCTCTCCCCGCCCACTCTCCGCCCATTGACCCCTTCTCTCCACCCACTCTCCACCTTCTGCGCTGTTTTAACGCGCCGCGGGACCTTACGATCGTTAACTATGCTTAATTCGCGTAGTATTACGTTAACGGTTGTTAGCGTGTCGGTACGCGCGTTATACGGCACTTATGGTCGTTAACGTCGTACAATGCACGTTAGCCACGTTTATTGCACTTTAGTAAACATACCCCTTAGATTTTCCATGTGTATGCTACCACTTATGCCCCTATTCTAGAAAGTTAATTATGCACATAATTGACTTTATGAAATAGGCATGATAGATACATAGCAACCTGTACATTAACTAGGCATGATTTTATAAAATTAACCTCTAAGTGCCTAGGTGGAGTGAGGGCAGGGGCAGTCAACACTGAATCTAATTATTTAGCACCAGTCACTACTGTATCTGGATTTATTTCAATCATAGTGGCCAGCATTTACGAAAACTTCTGACCATCCTGGCCGAATATTTACTTTTATTGTATTGATCTAGAACAATTTCCTTTCATGAAATTAAATAATGATCAAATGAAGGTTTAAAGATTTCAGAACTGCTCTTAGAAGCTCTTTGTTTCTTGTGGTGCAGCTAATAGGGGTAATTTTAGATGCCCTATTTCTACTCTGGATATCTGAAAACAGGCATGGGGATGTCCAAAGCATGAAGTCCACAGAGCCGTTTTAGATGCCAGCTCTGTGGACTTCCCCAGAGCGAGGATACTAAGGGGTATGTTTACTAAACCGTGCAATTGTGCGGGGCGCACTTGAGCATGTGCTAAGGTACCTTAGCGCACACTAATAGTGCGTTTTTGGGCCCCGCACACGTGCACGCTGCACTAACGGGCCCGCACAAGTGCACGGCGCGCTGATGTGCGATAGAGGCGTGGAAAGGCATTCCGAGGGCGGAGGAAGGCTCCCGAGGGGCGGAGGGACGGGGTCAATGGGTGGAGAATGGGAGGGGAGGGGAGAGGCTCCCCGCACAGGAGCGGGGCTGAAATTCAAGCTAAAAAATACCGCGAGTGAAAAGCTTGCGTTAGAGCCGATTTAAAGGGAAGAGAAACTATTTCCGTCAGCAATGTACAGCAAAACCGGGGAAACCTACAAAACGTGAGCAGTGTGATACATGTGCACAGAACAAAATAGCAAATAAAAATTGAAAATGACCACAACAAAATTCAAAAAAATTATATTACAGCTGGCTAATAGTGATATCAATGGGCAACATTAAAAAGCACTCCCAGGAAAGCTCCAAAAAAAAAAAGAAATGATCTTTGGAAGGGTCTACGCTATATATATATCTATGCACCACCCCCATGGTATGCAGATGTAGCTCATGCATATTCATGAGGAACAGCATGAAAACCCGAACAGTGTTTGGCACACCAGGACCGGAGTTGGGAACCTCTGCCGTAAAGCAGCAGCCAACAGGGGCAGACACACCCACACCCACACCCACAGGCCCCATTGGCCAATGCCTCCTGGAGAGGCAGGACATTGGGCCCTGCGTGCATCTCCCAATAATAGCACTTGCATACCTTAGCAATGCCACCCTACACCTGGGTATACGGTACACAGCTCTCAAACGTTTGCTATGAGTACTGGCAGATAGAAAATCCTACGTTAAGCACAGTTTGCTGATTGAGCTCCATCATAACAATCATTCTGATGTCTGCGGTGTGTGCTTCAGGTCTGGTCTCTGACAGTGTTTACCACCCTGGGGAGTGACCCCCAACAGTATTGCGTACCATATCCATGCCTGTACTGTGCCCAGGACTGGTGTGGTGGGCATGGCTGCTGAACTCCTCTATAGTAACACAATGCTGTCATAGGTGTCGGAGTGTGTGTCTGTCTAGACCAGTGGTTCTGAACCAGTCCTCCTTGAACCCCTAGGCCAGTCGGGTGTTCAGGATAGCCCTAATGAATATGCATGAGATATATATTCATTAGAGATATCCTGCCAACCTGACTGGTTTGTGGCCCTCTAGGGCTGGATTTGGAGACCCCTGCCTTACACCTCTGTCATTTAAGATTGTGAGTGGGCAAGGTGCAGATGTCCTAGACATCAAAATGGTAGATAGAATGTGTCACATGCCTCCTCAATTCTCACCACCACCAAAAAGTTGTCTAATAGACAATATTTTGGTGGTGGTGAGAAGCAAAGAGGCATGTGACAAATTCTATCTAACCTTTTAGATGTCTTGGAGATCTGCACCTTGCCCACTCACAATCTTAAATGACAGAGGTGTAAGGCAGGGGTCTCCAAATCCAGCCCTAGAGGGTCACAAACCAGTCAGGTTGGCAGGATATCTCTAATGCATATATATCTCATGCATATTCATTAGGGCTATCCTGAACACCCGACTGGCCTAGGGGTTCAAGGAAGACTGGTTCAGAACCACTGGTCTAGACAGTGTGTGGTGGCTGCAAACACCTTCCACAGCCCACACTGCCAGCACTGTTGCCAGTATTGGCCTGCCAATGTGCATAATGAGGAGCAAGGTACAATGGGTATAGCCTGGACAGGGTGGCCTGGCTGGGGTGCATCTGCACAGGGCATAGGGCACTGACTGGGACATTTTAGTGCCCGGCCACCACCTACACAGACAGGGTGACCTCAGTATGTCCTGCTGGGGGATTGCTCTCACCCTGACTGTGCAGTGACTACAGCATGGCTAGGCATCCTCATAGTGCTATATAGTATTTCTCTCATGTGATATTTATGGGTTTTCTTTTGGGGCCCAGTCACTGATTTATCTGCTTGTTCTGTATGCTGACATCCTAGTTCTGGGTGCATGCATTTCCACTGGGAACATGCACTATGGACTAGCTAGCAGACTGTTTGCAGCTGGTATGTGTCTTGATGGAGTGGCTTGCTGCAGGAGAATATCAGATAGTGGTGGGGTGCAGCTTAGCATATCTGGGCCTAAAGTCTGTCTGCTATTGTTTTATGGATGTGTACAGTGCTGCATTGACTGCCCTGTAGGGTGTCTGTTCCCCAGCAGGACTGGGGTTGATGGTCCCCTCTACTGCCACCATGCAGGGAGGTAGAAAAGTGGATCTGTTGATGGGTGGCTGCACCTGACTGAGACAGAAAAAGATATCCAAGGTGTTTCTGCAGAAACTACCTATCTCACAGCTTAACACTGCTTTGGACCTCTGGCATGGCCTCTTACAGCCATGCAAGGTGCTGTGGACCTAATGCTGTGCGCCTCACCGCACCCTCAGGGTGAGCACAGTACCCGCACAATGTGATGGTGTGTAGCTACTCTGTGCCAGTAAAACACACGGTCCGTACCCCCTACCAGGCCGAGGTGCTGTGGGGGTGCACATGGTCACTTCCCCCTACCAGGCCGAGGTGCTGTGGGGGTGCATTCCCCATCTTGTGTTTATCTGTGGACAGCTGATTTGCATGTGCAGTGCATCATGGGTATGGGTGGGCTAACCCTATCCTGGTGACCACAGCAGACTGTCTGTGTGGTGACGTGCACTCCCTCTGCAGCCAGCCAGGGGCTTGCTAGCAGCTATAGGGCTGTAGCACAATGGCTACTTCACTGCCTGTAGAGCCAGAGGTCATGGGTTCAAACCCCCAGTGGGGTTATTTGATAGGGCTGCCCAAAGCATTATCTCTTTTTAATGTACATTTTTGCTGCCAGCAAAAACACCCTCAGCGTACTGTACCCATAAGGTGCCTCTGAGGGCGCTTTATAGGGCGCCCTATAGGGCACCTTATGGTTCCCGTCCATGTAAAGTGCACTATACATTATCCTGTGATGCAACTTATAGGGTGCCCTTTAGGGGACATTTTAGGGTGCCGTGGCGGACAGTGCACTTTATAATGTGCTCTATGGAGTGCCTTATAGGGTGCCTTATACGGCACCTTCAATTACGGCACGTGAGGGCGTGTTTGCTGGCAGCAATTAATAAAATAAAAATAAAGTGCTGTAGGAAACAAAACATACATTGCAAAGTTGATGCCTCATCCAGCCTTACGTATTAGGCACACTGGGGAGCAAACTCATGACCCCTGTATCAGCAGTCAGTGCCTTAACCATTGTGCTCCACTGCTGCTCCTCCTTGCATGGCAACGCACCTACTTATGCTTTTCATTCCTTAAACTGCACAGTGCTGCCATCAAAAACAGTACTCTGACCTTGCGGTTCCTCATACGGCACCCTATAAAGCACCCTATAAGCAACATTCTAGGGTGCCTTGGCGGACAGTGCACTTTAAAATGTGCCATATGGGGCGCCTTATGTTAACACGCTTTGAGAGTGCGTTTGCTAGTAGTGATAATTAAAATAAAAATAAAATGCCTCCTAAGGCAATCTTCCCCATAATATGCAATGCCTCAGCCAGCCTTCTTCATTGGGCACTGTGGGAGATTGAACCCCTGATCTCTGCACCATTGGGCAGTGTTTTAACCATTGTGCTGTGGTTCTGTTCCTGTGCTTGCATATCAGTGCGCTGCCTTATGCCGCCCAATACTAAAATGCCTACTAACGCAATAGCACACCGCCTTATGCCCATCAGCGCAACGCCTTATGCTGCCCAATATTAAACTGGCTCCTAAAGTAATGCCTCAGCCAGCTGTCTTCATTGGGTACTGTGGGGGATTGAACTCCTGATCCCTGCACCATTGGTCAGTGTCTTAACCAGTGTGCTGTGGCTCTGCTCTTCTGCTTTTCTGCTTGCACATCAGCATGCCACTTATGCCTCCCGTGCAGCTTTCTCATGCGCTAATGTGTGGGGCGCACATGGGCGCCGCACACCTTAGTGCATATTTAAATCCTGTTTTTTCTTTTTCAGAAAGAAATGCCCACTCCTTATATGGCACCCGCACACTAGCGGGCCGTGCACATTAGTGGGGTTTTAGTAAACATACCCCTAAGTCTGAACAGGGGCAAGGAGTAGGCATGTACAGGATATTCCCAGAACTTGGATGTCCTCACCCGATTTCAGTAACACCATGGATGTCCCAAGCCACGTCCAAGCTTATACCTGCTCAAGACATAAATAGACATTGGAAAAGTGATTGTTTTTTCAGACATATGAGGGTGTGGAGAAGGAGATCTGCTCATGTCCCCTATAGTTTCCTTGCCAATAACAAACACTGATAGGGAATGAGGGCTCATGTTTTAATTTTGCTACACCCCTGGATGTCCACTTATACTAGCTCACATGAGATGGATGTTCCTGCCCCATGCTTTCCTGAGGGGTACATCTACTCTATGTGGCTGTCAGCGCAGATATCCATGTTAGGGATGTCTTTGTAACTAAACTTGGGCAGAGATATAAATAGACCTCCCTGGCATTTCTCAGCATGTTCTACCTTGGGTATCCCTGATTTGATTTGGATGAACATAATATCATAAAATATGCCATACTGGGTCAGACCAAGGTCCATCAAGTCCAGAATTCTGTTTCAAACAGTGGCCAATCTAGGTCACAAGTACCTAGCAGTTTCCCAAAAAGACACACAGGTTCCACAGTACTTGAATTGGGGCAGACAGTGGATTTCCTGTTTTTTTCTTTAATAATGGTTTATGGATCTTTCCTCTGGGAACTTGTCCAAACCTTTTTTAAACCCAGCTACACTAACAGTTTTTACTACTTCTCCGCTAACGAATTCCAGAGTTTGATTATGCATTGAGTGAAAGATATTTTCTCTTATTGGTCTTAAATGGGTTACACTGTAGCTTCATTGCATATCCCCTAGTCTTTCTACTTTTTGATGGCATAAACTATTATTATTACTATTATCAGGTTTGGAAACTGCTAACACCTAATCAGGTGTTAGTTCCCTCCCTACCCACCCCGACTCCCACCCACCCCTAGTGAGCAGTCTTGCTTTATAGGGCACCTCCCCATTTAACAAATCACAGAGAATTGGACCAGCACATTTTGAATATAATTAGAGATTTAACTAGAGAAGCTAGATTAACTAGATTTAACTAGATTTAATCTAGAGAAGCTTCATTGGTTACCAATAAACTGTAGAATCCAATATAAGGCCATCCTTACCACCTTTAGGGCCTTCAATAATATTTCTCCAGATTCCATCTCTGATCTCATCATACACACAACAAATAACAGTTCCAGGAGATCTCCAGCTGTTGACACACTACTTTTACCAAAGGTTTCCTTAAAAGCTAATCAATCATCCATCAATAGGGCTTTTTCGAATTATGCTCCTAGATGTTGGAACAAACTCCCTCCCAATATCAGAGCAATTAAAGACATCAAACAATTCAAAAAAGCCTTTAAACACCACCTTTTCATAGCACACTTCAAACACCTAAACACCCCTTCCCCTCCCCCATCCTTTTAACCTCATACCTACCCTAACTAACTGTATAGATTTTATATATCTCCAACATGTATTTTCTAGAAATATAAATGATTTCCCTGTTTACTTCCATGTTAATTTTCCTGTTACTTGTAATAGGTCTGTTATATCTGACCAATTGTTGTATTGTTTCAATGTAAACCGCACTGATGACAAATAGCGCGGTATATAAGAAAATTAAATTAATTAATTAATTAATTAACTGCTTTTTCTCTGAAAGGACAGCTGGGAAACCAGCTGGTACTTGGTAGATCTCTCTCTCTTTTGCTTTAACAGATACCTAAGCTCCACGAAAAGAACAATGGCTGGGAAAAATCTTATTGCTAAACCTGTTGCCCCCGTTACAGCTTCTGCCTCGGTCCAGACAGAGGTCCTAATGCCAGTTGAAGGACTGGTTCCATGTGCAGGGTGCCTGCATGCTGAAGCTCTGAGGAAACAAGTGGAGGAACTCAGAGAGGAGATGGCGAGGCTTAGGAGCATTCAAGACAGTGAGAAGTACATTGATGAGATGCTTCTTGCAGCAACCAAGCTCTCCAGCAGAGGAGAAGATGGGTGCCAACAGAATGTCGATGGTTGGACACAAGTCACAAGGGCCTGCAAAATCACCAATCCAACTTCTCCAGCCCTTGAATTGAAGAACCATTATGCAGCCCTGGAAGAGGAGGAGGTGAAAGCATCCCTGGAAAGGGAATAACCAGAGCTCAAGTACCCCAAAGTTGCAGAATCAGTGACCAGAAGGAAACGAAGGGTAGTGGTGGTTGGTGACTCTCTTCTGAGGGGTACTGAGGTGTCCATCTGCCGACCAGACTTGATGTCCAGAGAGGTATGCTGTCTGCCTGGTGCCAAAATCCAAGATGTTACAGAGAGTTTGCTGAGACTCATCAAGCCCACTGACTATTACCCAATGTTGCTAATCCATGTTGGAACAAATGATGCTGCCAGGTATACCTCGGAACGTATCAAAAGTGACTTCATGGCTCTGGGACAGAGAATGAAGCAGTTAGGTGCACAGGTGGTGTTCTCTTCAATCCTCCCTGTTGAGGGTAAAGGCCAAGGCAGAGAGGCTTGCATCCTGGAGATGAATGCATGGCTGCGTGGATGGTGTCATTGAGAGCGTTTTGGTTTCCTAGACCATGGGATGCTGTTCCAAGGGTTGCAGAGCATAGATGGCATCCATCAGTCCAAGAAAGGTCAACGCATCTTCGGTAGTAGACTGGCTAATCTACTGAAGAGGGCTTTAAACTAGATTCATTGGGGATGGGTAAAGAAAGCCCCCAGGTAAGTGAAAGCCCCATAGGTAGGTGATACATTAAATACCTTTATGGAAATGGGTAACAGGGGTAACATATGGAAAGCAGTGTGTATAAATGCCCATAGCATGGGAAATAAGATCCATGATGTTGAAGCTTTGGTGGGAGTGGCTGACTTGTATTTAGTGGCAGTTACAGAAACATGGTTCACAGAAAACCATGATTGGGATGTAACTATACCTGGCTATAGTTTATTCAGAAAGGACAGGGTAGGAAGAAGGGGAGGAGGAGTGGCACTATATGTAAAAACTACTATTAAAGCTTTGGAATTACAGAGCTTAAAAGGGAGAGAGGAGGCATAATGGGTTAAACTAGAAAGAGGGAAAGAGAAATCTATTTGCATTGGTGTGATATACAGACCTCCCTCACAAGAGGAAGAGGTGGACAGAGAGTTAATTGAAGACATACACAGCATTGCTAGGAAAGGGGAAGTGCTACTGATAGGAGATTTTAATATGCCAGATGTTGATGGGCACATTCCTACTGCAGTATCATCTAGAAGTAAGGAGATCCTGGATTCTCTACAGGGAGAACTATTCAGGCAATTGGTAACAGACCCCACACGTGAAGGGGCCATACTGGACTTGGTGCTTACCAATGGTGAAAATGTTTCTGATGTTGTAGTGGGAGATCATTTTGCATCCAGTGATCACCAGATGTTGTGGTTCAGTATTAGGACTAGGGCTGTTAGAATCCATTCAAAGGTGAGGATCTTAGACTTTAGGAAGACTAACTTTGCGAAGATGGGCCAATACCTCAGGGAGTCGTTAGTGGGATGGGAACAGCTGGGGGATGTAGAAAAACAGTGGACAAAACTGAAAGGGGATATTTTAAGGGCAACCAACCTTTTTGTTAAAATGGTAAATAAAAACAAAAGGAAAAGGAGACCGCTATGGTTTTCGAAAGAAGTAGCTGAAAAAGTGAAGAAAAAGAGCGAGGTCTTCATGAAATACAGAGATCACAGAGAGAGGAAGACAGGCATCTGTATTTGGAAAAACATAGAGAAGCTAGCAAAGTAGTCAAGAAGGCAAAGATTCAAAAGGAGGAGGAAATAGCCAATGCAATAAAATGGGGGGATAAGACATTTTTCAGATATATTAGTGCGAAGAGGAAGGGCAAAAGTGGTATTGTGAGACTCAAGGGTGCAGGGGAGGAATATGTAGAAGCTGATAAGGATAAAGCAGAATTGCTTAACAAATATTTTTGTTCTGTGTTCACAGATGAAGAAACAGGAGCAGGACCTCAGAAAACACCCACAAATAAGAACAGAAGCTAGGGACATCTTGAACAATTTTCAGAAGACTGTGTTCGTGAGAAACTAGCTCAACTTAAAGTAGACAAAGCGAAGGGACTGGATGGGATACACCCTAGAATACTGAGGGAACTTGGGGACGTTCTAGCAACTTCACTGACTGACCTTTTCAATGCCTCGTTGGAGTCGGGAGTGGTGCCGAAGGACTGGAGAGAGGCTCATGTGGTGCCTTTACACAAAAGCGGAAGTAAGGATGTGGTTGAAAACTAAAGGCCGGTTAGTTTAACTTCAGTGGTGAGTAAATTATTGTAAACGCTGCTGAAAGAGAAAATAGTGAGGTTTCTGGAGTCCAGCGGATTACAGGATCCGAGGCAGCATGGGTTCACCAGAGGCAGGTCTTGTCAGACAAATCCGATTGATTTCTTTGACTGGGTGACCAGGGAGTTGAACTGAGGGAGAGCTCTAGATGTGGTGTATTTAGATTTCAGTAAAGCCTTTGACACTGTTCCTCACAGACGACTTTAAACAAACTGAGCACCCTAGGGATGGACCCTAAAGTTACTGCTTGGGTTAGAAATTGGTTGGGTGGGAGGCGATAAAGAGTACAAGTAAATAGAGATCACTCTGAGAAGAAGGATGTTACCAGTGGTGTGCCCGAGGGATCTGTCCTTGGGCCGATTCTTTTTAACATCTTTGTTAGTGATATAGTGGAAGGGCTGTCGGGTAAGGTTTGCCTCTTTGCGGATGATACCAAAATCTGCAATAGAGTAGACACCCAGGAAGGTGTAGATAACATGAGGAGGGATCTAGCTAAGCTTGAAGAATGGTCTAGAATTTGGCAGCTGGGATTTAATGTTAAAAAATGTATGGTCATGCATTTGGGCTGCAGCAATCCAAGGGAGCAATATAGTATAGGGAGTGAAGTACTTTTGTCCACTATAGAAGAGCGGGACCTAGGCGTGGTTGTGTCTGATGATCTTAAAGTAGCTAATCAGGTAGAAAAGGCGATGGCAAAAGCTAAAAGGATGCTTGAGTGCATATGGAGAGGAATGGCTAGCAGAAAAATGGAGGTGATAATGCCTCTGTATAAGTCTTTGGTGCAACCTCATTTGGAGTATAGTGTGCAATTCTGGAGACCGCACCTTCAAAAGGATGTTAACAGGATGGAGTCGGTGCAGAGGGTGGCTACTAAAATGATTAGTTGTCTTCATTATAAAGCATATGAGGACAAACTGAAGGATCTTAATATGTACACCTTAGAGGAAAGGCGGGATAGAGGTGATATGATTGAGATGTTTAAATACCTCCGTGGCATAAATGTCCAGGGAGAGAGCCTCTTTCAATTGAAAGCAAGTTCTGCTACGAGGGGACATGGGATGAGGGTGAAGGGAGATAGATTCAGGAGTGATATGCGGAAATATTTCTTTACGAAAAGAGTAGTGGAATAGTCTCCCAGTGGAGGTGGTAGAGATGAGGACAGTAACTGAATTCAAAAAAGCATGGGACAAACACAGAGGATCTCTAAAGGTAAAAAGGGGACTGTTGTAGTTGTTGATATGGGAGGACAGACTAGATAGGCCATGTGGTCTTTTTCTGTTATCATATTTCTATGTTTCTATGTTTCTATTGTCATGAGGTAGACAGCACAAAACCTGTAATATTAAAGGGTAGTGCAGAGGAAGAGCTTATTTGTCAGGAGCTAGACAGCACTAGGCCTGAAACATTGAAGGAAGGGCTTACCTGTCAGGAGTTAAAAAAACACAGACCCTGAAATATTAAGGAATGAAAAGGAAGAAGAGCTTACCTTGCAGCCTAAGGAGCAGTTGCAGCATTCTCAGTGCAGTGAGGCAGGGAAAAGGAAAACAAACTTTCCACAGGGTTTGAGTGACGCAGTAAGAATTGAGAGTGCCAATCAGGCTCACCTGGACTCAGACTCACGTTCCACGTTAGAGGAGCTGAGAGATAAAAGCAGGTGGGAAACCTCACAGGGGCAGAATAAGGAGGAGGAAGGGAGTTGGAAGCAGATTGGAAAGGAGAAGGAGAATTGGAAGCAGCAGAATGAGCATTGGCAAAGTAAGCTGGAGCCTGGATTAGGGCTGGAGCCGGAGCTTGAATGCCAGGAGGAAGGCAGAGACCAAAGGAACTCTGACTGCTGTTTCAGGCAGGCTTGGAGAGAAGGTGAGAGTGGAATTCCCAAGCAATTGCAGGAAGACACGTTTCCTTGGAGAACCAGGGCTGGAGAAAGACAGGCTGGCCAACCCAGGTGGGATAAGCAAAACTGCAGCAAGGTCTTCCCAGCCAGAGGGGTCCTCACACCAAGGCAAACTGTCCAGTTAACAGAAGGCAGAGGTCACGACCAAAGAAGCACATGGGAAGCAGGAAGTGAGTTTCCCTCAGCCAGACATCGTAACCAGGGTTCCCACAGAAGAGCAGGCTGCAAGGCAGAAAGAAAGCCTTGGCTGGAAGCAGAGGGGTTTGAGCTCATCTTCCCCAAAAGAAAAGATAAGTACCCTGTTTTTACTAAGGGGAGAAAAGGGAGTCTCCGGGATAGAAGCCAGGCTTATAACCAGCAAGGGAAATCTTATTTGCCCAAGCCGTGGGAAGAAATCCCCAGCACAGCTCCTGATATCGGGGACATACAAAAGCCGCTCCCACCGGTGGCAACTGAGGTTTACCCAGAGCAAGACACAGAGAGCAGCTTCCTAGGGACTCAGTGTCCTTATACAGGGACAGGCCTTAGCCCTATGCAATGGGAGAGCAGTAGCTCAGAAAATATCTTTGAACCCATGGAATGTGTTGCATGCGTGACTGATGATATAGAGAGCCTTTGTTAAATGGAAAGAGCAAGAAAGAAACTGTATTTTGCACATTGAAAAGTGTTGGACTTTATTGCTGGAAAGAAGCATGATTATTTTTGGTTAAACATCCTTTACCCTGGTGAAAACAACCGTTCTTTATGTTGTCCCTTATTCTACGACATCCTCAAGGGAAGGGGAATAAAACCCAACTTTAATTTCATTCGGATCACGACTCAAGTGTCCTTTATTTACCACAACTCCAGGCTATCCCGGGTCTAGGCAACCGCCTAGGACCGGCATGGTCTCACACTATTATTATTAATAAACACTTATATAGTACTGCATCATACGAAGTGCTGTACAAACATGCAAAAGAGACAGTCCCTGCTCATCAGAGCTCACAATCTAATAACACAGAATACAAAATAAGTTACAAAATACAAATAACAAAATTTACAGAAAAAAGGAAACAAAGGTTGATGGAGAGATCAAGATAGGGCAAGACAGGAACGAAAAGCAGTAGTGAAGATTTGGGATTTGAGTCTGGACTTGAAAATGGGCAGGGAGGATGCCTGGTGCACAGAGATAGGAAGACTATTCCAAGCAAAGGGTGCTGCCAGTTGGAAGGAGTGAAGTCTGGAATTGGCAGTACGAGTAAAAGGCACAGATAAACGAAGACTATTAGAAGAGCGAAGTAACCAAGAAAGGGTTTAAGGAGAGATAAGAGATGAAAGGTACCGGGGGGCAGAAGAGTGAATACATTTATAGGTTAGGAGGAGAAGTTTAAATTGGATATGGAGACGGATGGGAAGCCAATGAAGCAAGATGAGGAGAAGAGTGATGTGGGAAAAGCGAGACTGGCGGAAAATAAGTCGAGCAGCGGAGTGTTGAATTGACTGAAGAGGAAAGAGGTGGCTCGCAAGGAGGCCAGAAAGGAGAAGTTTACAATAATCAAGACGGGAGGTGATTAAGGAGTGGACAATCACCTTAGTGGTATCAACAGAGAGGAAAGGGCAAATTTTGCAGATATTGTATAGAAAGAAATGGCATGTTTTAGCAATGAGCTGGATATGTGGAGAGAAAGAAAAAGAGGAATCAAAAATAACACCAAGGTTACGTGCTGAAGAGACAGGTAGGATTACAGAGCTATCCACAGAGAGAGAGAAAGGGGAAAGAGGAGGAGAGGCATACGGGGGAAAGATAAGGAGTTCAGTTTTGGCCATGTTCAGTTTTAAGCGGCAGTGGGACATCCAGGTAGCAATGTCAGAGAGGCAGAGTAAGATCTTAGACTGGATTTCAGGAGAGATAACAGCTGCAGAAAGATAGATTTAAGAGTCGCCGGCATAGAGATGATAGTGAAAGCCATGGGAAGAGATAAGGGCACCAAGGGATTGGGTATAGAGAGAAAAGAGGAGTGGACCTAAGACGGAACCCTGAGGAACACCTACAGGTAGTGGGGTTGAAGAAGAGGAGGAGCCACCAAAGCACACACTGAAAGAGCGATGGGAGAGATAGGAGAACCAAGATAGTACAGAGTCTTTGAAACCAAGTGAGGACAGGGTGATAAGAAGAAGGTTATGGTCAACAGTGTCAAAGGCAGCAGATAGATCGAGAAGAATGAGGACAGAGTAGAAGCCTTTGGACTTAGCAAGGTACAAATCATTAGAGACCTTAGTAAGAGCTGTTTCAGTAGAGTGTAGGGGACGGAAGCCGGATTGTAAAGGATCCAAGAGGGTATGAGAGGAGAGGAAATTAAGACAACGGTGGTAGACTGCACGCTCAACTAGTTTAGAAATAAAAGGAAGGAGAGAGATGGGTTGATAGTTAAAAGGACAGGTGGGATCAAGTGAGGGTTTTTTGAGGATGGGTGTAACCACAGCGTGCTTGAAATCAGAACTGAAGGTTGCAGTGGAGAGAGAGAGGTTAAGAATATGAGAAATAGAAGGGACAATAGTTGAAAAGATGGAGCTAAGGAGATAAGTGGGGAAGGGATCAGAAGAGCAGGTAGTAAGTTTGGAGGAAGAGAAAAGGAGTGGCGTTTCCTCATCAGAGACCATAGGGAAGGAAGAAAGGGAAGCAGAAGTGGGGGGGGGGGGGGAGAATTGGGAAATAGGGGGGGAAGAGGGGGAGGAGGGGAACTGGAGGGTGATCGTGTGGATTTTGTCGTGGAAGTAGTCAGCCAAGGTTTGGGCAGGAAGGGAGGGAGGAATCAGGGGTGGAGGCACACTAAGGAGAGAATTGAGTGTGCTAAAGAGACGACGAGGATTAGAGGAGAGAGAGTTAGTCAGATGGATGAAGTAGATTTGTTTGAAAAGTGCAATGGCTGATTGGCAGGAGAAGAGCATGAATTTAAAGTGGAGAAAGTCAGGATAAGAACGGGATTTGAGCCAGGCACGCTCAGCAGAATGGCCACAAGAGCGCAGATAATGGGCAGTGGGGGAGAGCCAGGGCTGGGGAGAAGAACGCCTAACGGGACGTGGGATGAGGGGGGCAAAAGCATCAAGGGTAGAGGAGAGTGAAGTGTTATAAGAGGTCACAGCCTCATCAATAGATTTAGAAAGCAGAGTGGATGAAAGCGATGAGGAAATAGTGGACGAAAGAGCTAAAGGATCAATAGCAAGGAGGTTTCTAAATAGGTTAGTGCAGACAGGACGAGGCTGGGGTGGGGAATGATGAATAGTAATGCTTAAAAGGTGGTGGTCAGACAAGGGAAGGATAGAGTTACAGAAATTGGAGGGTGAGCAGTAAGAGAAGAAAATTAAGTCAAAGCAGTGACCATGTTGGTGAGTGGGGGCAGTGGAACAGAGTTAAAGGTTATGTGAGGAGGTAAGGGAGAGAAGCTTTAAAGCAAGGGGATCAGAGGGGTTTTCGACATGAATGTTAAAGTCACGAAGAATAAGAGTGGCGAAGGAAGAGAGAAGAAAGTTAGAAAGCCAAGAATCAAAATCAGAAAGAAAAGTAGAGACGGAAATGTCAGGAGGACGATAGATAACAGCTACTCGGAGAGGAAGAGGAGTGAAGAGGCGAATGGAGTGGAATTCAAAGGAGAGAGTGGAATGAGAGTGAGGTGGCATGAGGGTCTGCAAGTGACAAGAGGGAGACAACAAAAACCAAGTACCCCCACCATGTCCAGTGGGACAAGGAGTGTGGCAAAACCTATAGCCACCGTGACAAAGAGCGGCAATAGAAGCAGTGTCATCAGAAAGAAGCCAGGTCTCAGTTAAAGCAAGGAGGTGAAATGAGCGGGAAATAAAAAGGTCATGTACAAAAGCAAGTTTATTAGAGATAGAATGAACGTTCCATAAGGCACAAGAGAAGGGAAGAGCAGACGGGGAGAGGAGAGGAATCTTAACAAGGTTAGAAATGTTGCGAGAAGGCCAAGACCTAACGTGAGAGAAATATTTAGGGAGCTCAGGAAGCCTAAGAGAGCGAGAAGTAAGCCTAGGGAGACCATAAATAGGGAAGACATAGATAAGGTTCGCTAGATTATGTAAAGGCCTCATTAAAACATTATAAGACTTGGGATTAACATACCTGATAAGAGGAGGAAAGGAGGAGCAGAGTACAAGAGAGACAAAGAGGGCAAATCAAATGTAATTATAGAATCGTAACAGAGTTGGGAGGAAGTTGAATCAACAGGTTATGGAGCACGAGAAAGTCACAAAGTAGAGAGAGCACAGTTCAGATTATCTTGTATTCCAGAAGAGGCAATGTCGCTGGAAGTGGCTAAGGTCCCGTGTCTAAGGGACACGCCAAAGGGCCCTCTGGCATGGTCCTCAGGTGCGGGCCCACAAGGCGCGGGCGTGCCAGATGGCGGCAGCTGATGACCGGTAGGAAGGCTCCTCCCCCAGCCCTGATTGGAGCAGGCAGGTCAGCCAGAGAATGGCCTGCTCACGATCCAGTAATGGGCTGCTTGATGTGATCAGAGTCACCTGTTTCTGTTTAAAGCAGGCAGTCAGATCTTAATAGTGGCCCCAAGTGGCCCAACACCCTTATCTTTTGCACTAGATCTGGTGTTCCACTAAGGACTAGGTCTAATATGGCTTCCCCTCTGGTCGGTTCATGAACCAGCTGTTCCAAGAAGCAGTCATTTATGTCATCTAGGAAGTTTATCTCCCTAGCATGTCCTGCCGTGACATTGACCCAGTCGATACCGGGGTAATTGAAATCACCCATTATTATTACTGCGCTGTAACTTTTGTTAGCTTCCTTGATTTCTTTGAGCATTTCATCATCCATTTTTTTCATTCTGGCCAGGCGGTCGATAGTACACCCCCACTGCTATCTCCTTCCCCTTTTTACCTGGAATTTCAATCCATAGAGATTCTACAAAATATAGATTGTGAGCTCTTCCAGGACAAGGGAAATATATACCATACCTGAATGTACACCACTTTGACCTAATGAAAAGCAGCATGTAAGCATTGCTAAATAACCAAATAGAGATTCTATAGCATATTTTGTTTCCTGCAAAACTTTAATCCTGTTTAACTCAATGCCCTCTCTAACATAGCGTGCAACCCTTCCACCAATTTGATCTACTCTATTATAGTGATATAATTTGTACCCAGGTATTACAGTGTCCCACTGGTTGTCCTCCTTCCAACAGGTTTCTGAGATACTAATCATATCTAACCTCTCTTGTAGTGCTATATATTCTAACTCTCTTATTTTTTAGAATTCTAGGGCCCGATATTCATCTCTCTGCAGTTTGGAAGGGCCATGCGCCTCATTGGTGCATAGCCCTCCCTGCCAACTCTAAAATGGAAATTCAGTGTCATGGCGAAGGCAGTGAATATCTGGTGATTGCCACCAAAGACGGAAGCCGCTGAAGTTAACCAGGCAGCTGCAATATTGGATGCTGCCCGAGTAGTTCCTGCACCTTAAAGGTAGGCAAGGGTTTTCCTTGCCTATATTTAAGGTGCAGATCGCTAACCGGGCAACATCCAATATTGCTGCCTCCTGGTTAGCGCCATTCTCCACCTCCAGTCCGCTCTGGAATGTTCCCAACATGCCCCAATACAAACCGGATAGCATCAGGGCACATAGGGGACTTAGATGGGGATATTCAACGGTACTCACCATGTAGGTGCCATGGAATATCTCCATCTAGTGCATGGTTTACTGGGCTGTAAACCATGTAAAAGCTGTTCAAATATCCAATCCCTAGCATTTGCACACAAGCATTTTAGAGGTTGTATTTTATTAATACTAATCTGGTTATTGGTAGATGGGGTAATTTAGAATCTTTAAGCTCTGTCTGCTCTATACCTAAGAGCATTTGGGTTACGTTTGTCTTTATTGGAACCTCTCTGTCTATTTGCCCTAACTTCAATCTTTTGCTAGTATCCTTCAAGGATATGTCCTTCCGAACCATGCACTCTTGGATGACTGTCGACCTTTCCCTATTATCTTGTTTAAAAACAGCTCTATCTCCTTTTTAAAGGTTAATGCCGACAGCTTGGTTCCATCCCAGTTAAGGTGGATGTTTTTTTTTTTCTAAAATAGTACCTACTATGTATATGTAGGAAGGCTATGATGGAAGAAAGGGAGAAGAGGTATAATGGCTCTCTGAAGACCAGTGGTTGGAATTCCCTGTAGGAACTCCCAGTACACCCTGTTGGGACCAGCTATAATAAATGCAATTAAATGATTTTTGAAAATGTTTCCATTTTATAGTAATGTGTTTTTGCATCATTATTTTGAATATAGGGACAGTATATATTAAGGTATTTATGAATAAGAACATTAGTGTAATTGTAAAAGTGGTCCTATGAATTATGGATGTAATTATGGATGTCGTAAATAAATAATGAGGTTATATTGCAGCTGTAGCTTTGGGGTGTATAACAAAAGGCAATATATCAAATAAATAAAATAAAATAAACATTAAATGTTGTTATTATTTTTAGAGAGCAACTGAAAATCATGAATATGTCACCGATATTTTGTACAGTCATATAAACCCAATTAAAGCATACATTATATATAAATATAAATACATATATATATATATATATATATATATGTTTATGATATTAGAGGATAATGTTCATACTGAAAGAGTAGTTAGGCAAACTATAAAGATATGAAGGCATATTTTAGATAGGATGTGGAGATCAGAATTGATACATTGAGGTCAGGACACCTTCATTTCCAATAATATTTTAGGGACAGCTCTACTAAATATTTGATCTGTTTCTAAAACACACCTCCATGTGGACCAGGAGGAGGCATTTCACATATATCCATGTGGGAAAAATTGACAGAAGAAACCCGACAGCTTACATGTGTAAGTCCTGGCATTTCAAATCAAAATCATGTCTATATCTGCACTCAAACATGCATCTGGGTCATATTGAAAACCTAGATTTGTAGATTTATTTATTTATTTATTTAACATTTCTTTTATACCGCGCTATTATAATCAGTGCGGTGTACATTGAACAAGAACACACTACAATGCATACAAGTAACATTGAGTTTACAATGAACAGGGAAATTCAACAAGGGACAACCGGGAGAACTATGTACAGGTTATCTTAATGCTATATACAATATTATAAACTCATTTGGATATTGCATGTGCTTTTCGGGTGGTTCGCCATAGGACTAGAGAGAAGGTTGACCAACTAGCCCTTTTCTGGTTGTATTGAGGTGCTAGTTTTGCTAATGTCTAGGTTGTCTTCTGGGTAGCATTTTGTGAACAAATGGTATTTCAGTGCTTTTCTGAATAGGATTAGGCTTTTGATAGCACGGATTTCGTGGGGAAGCGCATTCCAGTTTAAAGGAGCAAATAAGGAGAAGGCCCTGTTGGAGGTGGCCTTAGTGCACTTCGTTATCATTTTAGGGACTATTAAGGTGTTCATTGAAGTGGGTCTCCTTTTTCTATTTTCCAGGGTGGCGTGAATAAGCTTGCTGATTGGTGTAGGGGGGTGGTTATTTAGGGCCTTGAAGGTAAGGACTAAAGACTTATACTGGAGTCTGGCATGTAAAGGTAACCAGCAATGTTCCCTCTAATTTTCTGTAGGCTGTGTGCGCATAAAATATCAGCTGTGCAGCTTTTGAAGGAAGGTTCAATTTTTGTGCGCCACATAATGACACTCGGAGTTATATACTTTAAAAATTTGACTAAACGTCAGAATACAGTATGTATACCACATTGATTGCACTAGAAAATATTGTAGAACTTGTGAAAACCATAAATACACAACAACTTTTAAATTTTAAGATGTCTGTGTTGTTTTCTATCAGAATCAGAACCGTAATTTTTGTGCGCTCTGTTGTAAAGTATGTGCGCTCGCTCGGCAAGGTGTGTGCGCGCGCACACGCGCACAGCTTAGAGGGAACAGTGGTAACCAGTGAAGATCTTTCATGATGGGTGTTATATGGTCAGATCTTGACGAGCCGGAGAGGACTCTAGCAGCTGTGTTCATAGCTAGGCGGAGCGGATTTAAAGTTGATTGAGGGAGACCATGGAGGATGATGTTGGCAAAATCCAGGTGTGGGAGGACTAATGCCTGGAAGGTTGTTCGGAAGTCGGTGGGATCTAGTAGGGGGCGGAGATGACGTAACGTTTTGATCTTATGATATATGGTCTTTGTGACGTTCTTCACATGTGTTGTCATATCCAGGTGCTGGTCCAATGTGATTCCGAGATAACGGATTGTAGCTTTTGATTTCAACTCTACGTTGTTGACGAGTAGTGATGGGGGAGGTATGAACTTGCGGTTCCTCATGACGAAAAGAACGTCAGTTTTGCTATGGTTAATCCGAAGGTTTTGTGATAGCAACCATTCGGCTACAGCTTCAAAGCAGTTAATTATTGGTGAGAATACTGGATGGTCAATTGCGAACGGCATGTATAGGAGGATGTCATCTGCGTAAGCGAGGCATTGTATGTTAAAGGATCTGATCAAGTCACATATCGGCTGCATGTAGATATTGAACATCAGTGCCGATAAGGACGATCCTTGGGGTACTCCCTGTGATTGCAGGAATGGTTCTGAGGATGTGAGGCCTGTTTTTACTTGTTGCCACCTGTTAGATAGGTAGGATTTACACCATTCAAGTGCTGTGCTTTGAATCCCCTTATCTTTCAAGCGTTGTAGGAGTATGTCATGACTCACAGAGTCGAAGGCGGCGGAGATGTCCAGGAAGATGAGGACGAATCCCTGTTGTATGTTATTTATTCCTGTTACCAAAACATTGAATAGGGTTGTAAGGACTGTGTCGACTCCATGTGCTTCCCTGAAGCCGTGTTGAGATGGATCTAGTGGTGCTTCAGTGTCGATATGATGCTGGATTTGTTGTTGGGCGGCTTTCTCAATGATTTTTGCAAGCTGTGGGATGCTCGAGATAGGTCTGAAAGATTCAACCTTGGATGGGTCAAGCCTGCTGTTCTTCAGTAGGGGCCTGATGGAAGTGTGTTTCAGACTCTGCGGGAATGAGCCTGATGAGAAGGATTGGTTCAGTATTTTGCTCAATATTTGACTGAGGTCATGTCGCAGGTCCTTGATCCAGCTGGCTGGGCAGGGGTCATTAGGAGCTGTGCTGGGATTGATAGAGGCAATAATGTTCACAATCTCTCTATTTGATACAGTAGAGAAGTTGTGTAGTGGTATTACAAGGGATGCCTTAGGTGACGTGGAAGCATTATTGACATTTATGTTTGTGTTGGCTTTAATCATCTTTGATTGCAGGTAGTTTGCGTAGTCCTGCGGCTGAGGCATAGGGGGTTGGGCTGAAACTGGTTCACCTGTTATTGATTTTACTATACTGAACAGTGCATGTGGTTTATTGATGGAGCGTTTTAATAAGTTTGTGTGGTAAGTTTTCCTGCTCTGTGTTATCTTCGCTCAGTGGGTAGTTAGGTATGAGTTGTATGCTGCCAGCGCCTCAGGGGAGTGAGTTCGTCGCCACTGTCGCTCAAGTTTGCGTAGATGGTGGAGAGAGGTACGAAGGTCTGTAGAGAACCATGGAGTTTGTTCGCGTTTTCTAATTCTCTTTTCGGTGAGTGATGGACAGGAGGCAGCTCTCAGGTTCTCGTCCCATTTGGATATGAGATCATCTAATTCAATGGTTGTGTTGGCCATGAGTGGTCGGAGATTCTCTAGGACTACGCTCTGGTTGAGTGGTCGGAAGCGGGCTGTGTGTGTTCCAGATGTGTTAGAAGACTTTCGGCTCTTGCGGGATGTATTAATGGGTATATTGAAACTGAGTAGGCTGTGGTCCGACCAAGGCACTGGTGTTACAGACAGTGCAAGAGTTAGGGGTACTGTGGCGTTGGAGAGAGGTGCGAAGATGAGGTCTAGTTTGCCACCCTTAGTGTGGGTGGGGGAATCGACATGTTGTTTGTAACCTAGGTCCTCCAGGGCGTCAAGGAATGCTGCTGAGTGGCTGTCTTGAAGAGATGGGAGGTTGAAGTCACCAACATAAGAACATAAGAACATAAGAAATGCCATACTGGGTCAGACCGAGGTCCATCAAGCCCAGTATCCTGTTTCCAACAGTGGCCAATCTAGGTCATACGTACCTAGCAGTTTCCCCAAAAGACACAGGTTCTGCAGTGCTTGTACTAGGCCAAGCATTGATATCCTGGGTCCCTTTTTAATAGTGGTTTATGGACCTTTCCTCCAGGAACTTGTCCAACCCTTTTTTAAACCCAGCTATACTAACAGCCCTTACTACATCCTCCGGTAACAGATTCCAGAGTTTGATTACACGTTGAGAGAAGAAATATTTTCTCCTATTTGTCTTAAATAGTTTACCCTGTAGCTTCATTACATGCCCCCTAGTCCTTCTATATTCTGATAGCGTAAACAATTTATCCACGTTTATCCGTTCCACTCCATTCATTAATTTATACACCTCTATCATATCTCCCCTCAGCCGCCTCTTTTCTAGGTTAAAGAGCCCTAACCTTTTTAGCCTCTCTTCATAGGAGTAGCCTTCCATCCCCTTCACCAATTTGGTGGCTCTTCTCTGTACTTTTTCTAATAACTCTATGTCCTTTTTAAGATACGGTGACCAGAATTGCACACAATATTCAAGGTGCGGTCGTACCATGGAGCGATACAGAGGCATTATAATATCCTTTGTTTTATTCTCCATCCCTTTCCTTATGATACCTAGCATTCTATTTGCTTTCTTGGCCGCCGCTGCACACTGGGCGGAGGGTTTTAACATGTTATCCACGATGACTCCTAAATCTTTTTCCTGGGTGGTGGTTTCTAATGTGGAGCCTTGCATCTTGTAACTATAGTGTGGGTTGTTCTTTCCTAGGTGCATAACTTTGCACTTGTCCACATTAAATTTCATCTGCCATTTGGATGCCCAGTCTTCCAATTTATCCAGATCCTCCTGCAGTTTTCCACAATCCTCTTGGGTTTTAACAACTTTAAACAGTTTTGTGTCATCTGCAAATTTGATTACCTCACTAGTTATTCCCTTTTCCAGGTCATTTATGAATATGTCAAAAAGTAGCGGACCCAGTACAGATCCCTGGGGTACTCCACTATTCACCTTTTTCCATTGGGAATATTGGCCATTTAGCCCTACCCTCTGCTTTCTATCTTTTAACCAGTTCCCGATCCACAATAGTACACTGCCTCCTATCCCATGACTTTTTAGCTTCGCCAAAAGTCTCTGATGGGGGACCTTGTCAAAAGCTTTCTGAAAGTCCAGATACACTATATCAACCGACTCACCTTTGTCTACCTGTTTATGCACACCTTCAAAAAAACAGATCAGATTAGTAAGACAAGATCTTCCTTGTCTAAAGCCATGTTGGCTGTCTCCCATTAGGCCATGACTATCTACATGCTGTGTAATTTTGTTCTTTATGATGGCTTCTACCATTTTCCCTGGTACTGACGTCAGGCTCACCGGTCTGTAATTTCCCGAGTCACCCCTGGAACCCTTTTTAAAAATTGGTGTTACGTTGGCGACCCTCCAATCTTCAGGTATTACAGATGATTTTAATGAAAGTTCACAGATTACCAATAACAGGTCTGCAATCTCATATTTCAGTTCTTTCAACACTCTGGGATGTATACCATCCGGTCCAGGTGATTTGCTACTATTCAGTTTATCAAATAGTTGTAATATATCTTCCCGGTGTAGCGATATTTCTCTCAATTCCTCTGCAGTATCACCTTTAAATACCACTTCAGTCTTGGGTAACACCCCTACATCTTCCTCAGTAAAGACCGAAGCAAAGAATTCATTCATTCACCAATTAACCAATTTGGTGAGCGTGAGGTGGATGTGGTACAAGCATGTTCAATTATTGTTGGGAGGTCATCTGGTGAGGGGGAGGGTGCCCGATAGAAAAGGTTGATTGTGCAGAGCTCATTAGATATAGTGAGGGAGTCCAGGTGGGTTGAGCTAAAGGAGTTGCACATCTTGAAGTGTAAATCAGCTTTGACAAGGATGAGGGTCCCGCCTCCTTTCTGACTGGATCTGTGGGTTGTGAATAGCACAAATCCTGGTGGTAGCATCTGATTCAGAAGGACGTTGTCACAATCGGATAGCCATGTCTCCGTGATCATCAGGATGTCGAGATTATATTGGGATATCAGGTCAATGGCTGCGGGCCATTTTGATCGTACTGATCTGGCATTTATCAGTGCACATTTCAGTAGGCATTGGTGATGTTGCTTCTCGTCTTATATCCTTTGGATGGTTTGGAGAGGAATGCTAAGTAAATGGGAGTGGGATGTAAAGTTATTTTTTGCCGTAGTGTGGTGGGGGAATTCAGACCATCTCCTTCCATATGTGCGTAGGATTGGTATATAATATGTATCATGGTTGAAAGCATTTGAGGTGTAAGGGAGACCAAGGGTAAGGAAGGTCATGAATAAGAGCAGAATTTTATACATTCTCTATTGACAGTAGTATTGACAAACCAAGATACAGTGTAGGTATAATTAGGTTGCTAGTAATAAGAAGGATAACGGTGGGAATGCTGACAACAGTGCAGTGTGATGCAGTATTAGCAATCGGGAGAGATTAATTGCAGCAGTACTGTGAATGCAAGGTGGTAATAGCAATAGTGGCAGAGGTACATTAAGATTCTAATTACTGACGGTAAGTTAATTGCAGGAAAGCAGTACAGAGAATGTAAAACGTTATCAATAGAGACAATGGTACAGAGGTATTCTGGCTAGTAGAACTTAAGAAAACAACTTCAGGATACCGCTAACAGAGTAGGTGACTGCTGGTTAATAGTCAAGGTAAAGGCTGATTTTTCAAAACAGTTAGCTGCAAAGGACTTGCCTTTTCTTGGTATTGGTAGCCGGCTCTGGTCCGGGTGTGAGTTGTGGCTTCGTTTGTGGATTGCTGGAGTGCCACCGCCTAAGGGCCACGCCAAAGGGCCCTCTGGCGAGGCCCTCAGGCGCGGGCCCGCCAGTCGCGGGCGCGCCTGCCGGCGCGAAGCTTAAATGGCTGCTTGCAGTGCCCCGATTGGGCAGCGGTGGTCCGTTGGCCCCTCCCACCGCTGGTAGCTCGATCCCCGGGAAGGGGAGAGCTGCTGGTGATGGCGGGGGCTTGGAAAGGGTCGGCGCCTGCCGGCGCGAAGCTTGAATGGCTGCTTGCAGTGCCCCGATTGGGCAGCAGTGGTCCGTTGGCCCCTCCCGCCGCTGGTAGCTCGATCCCCGGGAAGGGGAGAGCTGCTGGTGATGGCGGGGGCTTGGAAAGGGTCGGCGCCTGCCGGCGCGAAGCTTAAATGGCTGCTTGCAGTGCCCCGATTGGGCAGCGGTGGTCCGTTGGCCCCTCCCACCGCTGGTAGCTCGATCCCCGGGAAGGGGAGAGCTGCTGGTGATGGCGGGGGCTTGGAAAGGGTCGGCGCCTGCCGGCGCGAAGCTTGAATGGCTGCTTGCAGTGCCCCAATTGGGCAGCGGTGGTCCGTTGGCCCCTCCCGCCGCTGGTAGCTCGATCCCCGGGAAGGGGAGAGCTGCTGGTGATGGCGGGGGCTTGGAAAGGGTCGGCGCCTGCCGGCGCGAAGCTTAAATGGCTGCTTGCAGTGCCCCGATTGGGCAGCGGTGGTCCGTTGGCCCCTCCCGCCGCTGGTAGCTCGATCCCCGGGAAGGGGAGAGCTGCTGGTGATGGCGGGGGCTTGGAAAGGGTCGGCGCCTGCCGGCGCGAAGCTTGAATGGCTGCTTGCAGTGCCCCGATTGGGCAGCGGTGGTCCGTTGGCCCCTCCCGCCGCTGGTAGCTCGATCCCCGGGAAGGGGAGAGCTGCTGGTGATGGCGGGGGCTTGGAAAGGGTCGGCGCCTGCCGGCGCGAAGCTTAAATGGCTGCTTGCAGTGCCCCGATTGGGCAGCGGTGGTCCGTTGGCCCCTCCCACCGCTGGTAGCTCGATCCCCGGGAAGGGGAGAGCTGCTGGTGATTGCGGGGGCTTGGAATACTGTGTACAACTCTAGAGACCACCACTTCATAATGATAAACCAGATGGAGTTGATCAAGAGAGTCTTATATACTATTCATAAAGCATCTAGAGACAGACTCAAAGAACTAAATATATATACTTTAGCAGAAAGTGGGATAGGGAATATATGATAGAAACATTTAAATACCTCCAAGATATAAATGCAGAGGAGTTGAGCCTCTTTCAGTTGAATAGAAGATCTGGAATAAGGGGTATGGGGAACAGACTCAGCAGTAATCTAAGGAAACATTTCTCTATAGAAAAAAGTAGTGGATGTTTTGAACAGCTTTCCAGTGGAGGTGGTGGAGACAAGGATAGGAAGACAAAGGGAATGTAGAACTGAGAAGCTGGTTAGAGGGACAGACTGGATAGGCTTATGGTATTTATCTGTCATCATTTTCTATTTTATGTGTTTCTAAAGTTATCATCTTCCCTAACTACTGAAGCAGAATACTTGAATTTGGTTCTTCTCAGTCATAGATTAACACTGCCATTCTTATCAGATTGTGTATTCATTACCTTTTCCACATTGTCCACTAGGGATGTGAATTGGTTTGAAACAACATGGAAAATATCAATGTCTCTGAAAAGAACACTGAAAATTGTTTTCTCCTCCAGTTATGTTACAGGCTGGCCTCAAACAGGTCATGTTGGGAATGAAAGACAGGGATCTCGCAGAAGAGCCCTCACATATCCATGGGAGCTAGTTCTAGCGAGCTTGCTCTTAACTCTGCTGATGATTCTACTTCCTGTTTCCTGTTTGGCACAAAGTTGTCTGGCCTGCAGCTCCATGGAAAATGCTAACTGGAATTTTTGTCCAGTGAAGCTATTGACTCCTGCAGTAGAGATTTACTCCAAAGATTTTTTTCCATGCTCTTGTCAATACATAGAAACAGAATACAAAGTAGAGAGTGATCACAGCTATAGCAAACATATGCTCTTCAAAGTGAGATATATTGAGGGACCCCACTCAGCTGAGTTTTGGCAAACATGCCCGTGTCATGGGTCTATAAAAGCATATATACAACAATAAAAAACAAAAACATACAGAATAATATTAGAACAGAAACCATACAATACATAGAAAAAGCATAAATAGTATGTACATATATAAAATATTTGTCCATATTTATATATATATATATATATATATATATATATATATATATATATAATATATATATATACAGGGTGGCTCAAAAAAACTGAGAACATCTTGTAGCATATAAGTTATTTAAAAATTCAAAAAGACAGATGTAAACGATTGACAAATTTTAAAAAAAAGATGGCGAACAGAATTTTTTGAAATAAAGAAGTTATATAGCTAAAAAAGGTAAATAAGTAAACTATTTAAGCTTTTCATTTGCGAGATGTTCTCACTTTTTTGGACCACCCTGTATATACATATATAGTGTGTGACAACCTGATAAGATAATTGGTCATACACTTATATATATATAATACAGAGAAGAGCCACCAAAATGATTAAGGGGATGGAAGGATACTCCTATGAAGAGAGGCTAAAAAAATTAGGGTTCTTCAACTTGGAAAAGAGACGGCTGAGGGGAGATATGATAGTGGTCTATAAATTAATGAATGGAGTGGAATGGGTAAACGTAGATCAATTGCTTACGCCATCAAAATATAGAAAGACTAGGGGACATGCAATGAAACTACAGTGTAACCTATTTAAGACTAATAAGCAAAATATTTTTTCACTCATCATGTAATGAAACTCTGGAATTCATTACTGGAGGATGTAGTAAAAACTGTTAGTGTAGCCAGGTTTAAAAAGGTTTGGATAAGTTCCTAGAGGAAAGGTCTATAAACCATTATTAAAGGGGACCCGGGATATCCACTGCTTGCCTCAATACAAGCATTCTGGAACTTATGTCTTTTGGGGAAACTGGTATGTACTTGTGACCTAGATTGGCCACTGTTGGAAACAGGATACTGGCTTGATGGACCTTGTCTGACCCAGTATGGCATCTCTTATGTTCTTATGGTAACACATTTTCTATATGCACATATTTATGTTCTTTGTATGAACTGCATAGTTCTCTATTTTAACATTCTGTATTTTTTTACTTGTCTTTTATTGTTGCATTTATGCTTTTATAGACCCCTGAAACAGGCATGCTTGCCAAAACTCAGCTGAGTCAGGTCCCTTAATTAATCTCATTTTAGAACACAAGAACATAACATAAGATATGCCATACTGGGTCAGACCAAGGTCCATCAAGCCCAGTATCCTGTTTCCAACAGTGGCCAATCTAGGTCATACGTACCTAGCAGTTTCCCCAAAAGACACAGGTTCTGCAATGCTTGTACTAGGTCAAGCATTGATATCCTGGGTCCCTTCTTAATAATGGTTTATGGACCTTTCCTCCAGGAACTTGTCCAAATCTTTTTTAAACCCAGCTACACTAACAGCCTTTACTACATCCTCCGGTAACAAATTCCAGAGTTTGATTACACGTTGAGTGAAAAAATATTTTCTTTTATAAGTCTTAAATAGTTTACCCTGTAGCTTCATTGCATGTCCCCTAGTCTTCCTATATTCTGATAACATAAACAGGCGATCTACGTTTACCCATTCCACTCTGTTCATTAATTTATAGACTTCTATCATATATCCCCTCAGCCGTCTCTTTTCCAGGTTAAAGAGCCCTAACCTTTTTAGCCTTTCTTCATAGGAGTATCCTTCCATCCCCTTTACCATTTGTGGTGGCTCTTCTCTGAACCTTTTCTAATAATGCTATATCCTTTTTAAGATACGGCGACCAGAATTGCACATAATATTCAAGGTGCGGTCTCACCATGGAACGGTATAGAGGCATTATAATATCTTTTGTTTTATTTTCCATTCCTTTCCTTATGATACCTAGCATTCTATTTGCTCTCTTGGCTGCCGCTGCACACTGGGCCGAGGATTTTAACATGTTATCCACAATGACGCCTAAATCTTTTTCCTGGGTGGTGGTTCCTAATGTGGAACCTTGCATCGTGTAACCATAGATTGGGTTGTTCTTCCCTAGGTGCATAACTTTGCACTTGTCCACATTAAATTTCATCTGCCATTTTGATGCCCAGTCTTCCAATTTATCAAGATCCTCTTGCAATTTTCCACAGTCCTCTTGGGTTTTAACAACTTTAAATAGTTTTGTGTCATCTGCAAATTTGATAACCTCACTCGTTATTCCACTTTCCAGGTCATTTATGAATATGTCAAAAAGCAGCAGACCCAGCACAGATCCCTGGGGTACACTATTCACCTTTCTCCATTGGGAAAATTGGCCATTTAGCCCAACCCTCTGCTTTTATCTTTTAACCAGTTCCTGATCCACAGTAGTACACTGCCTCCTATCCCATGACTCTTTAGTTTTGCCAAAAGTCTCTGATGAGGGACCTTGTCAAAGGCTTTCTGAAAGTCCAGATACACAATATCAACCGACTCATCTTTGTCCACCTGTTTATTCACACTTTCAAAAAAACATAACAGATTAGTAAGACAATATCTTCCTTGTCTAAAGCCATGTTGGCGTTCTCCCATTAGGCCATATCCAATGAAAGAGTGAACTACTTATCCAATACCAATTGTGAAAAAATTCACTCTAATACTTTTTTTACTTTTTTTCTTTTTTTCAACCTAAATGCTTCTAACTCTTCTCCACCGGTCTCAGATAAACGATATTTGTCTTTTACACCTTACTAATGGGTATGGTGATTAACCCAATGTGGTGTTCGTTTACATCAATGACCAGGATTATTTTCTTAAACAAAGTTTCCTTCTGCTTTCTAAATGTTTCTAAATTTTCTTATCAACTGAAAATTCATTTAAAACCAGAACACAACGCCATTCTACTTATCTGAGGCAGAACGGTGCTTGTTCAAATGCCCCTTTGACATGCGATGAAAATAGAACACCTATTAGGGGTGTTCTATTTTCATCACATGTCAAAGGGGCATTTGAACAAGCACCGTTCTGCCTCAGATAAGTAGAATGGCGTTGTGTTCTGGTTTTAAATGAATTTTCAGTTGATAAGAAAATTTAGAAACATTTAGAAAGCAGAAGGAAACTTTGTTTAAGAAAATAATCCTGGTCATTGATGTAAACGAACACCACATTGGGTTAATCACCATACCCATTAGTAAGGTGTAAAAGACAAATATCGTTTATCTGAGACCGGTGGAGAAGAGTTAGAAGCATTTAGGTTGAAAAAAAGAAAAAAAGTAAAAAAAGTATTAGAGTGAATTTTTTCACAATTGGTATCCCATTAGGCCATGACTATCTACATGCTGAGTAATTTTATTCTTTATGATGGTTTCTACCATTTTTCCCGGTACTGACGTGAGGCTCACTGGTCTGTAGTTTCCCGGATCACCCCTCGAACCCTTTTTAAAAATTGGTGTTACATTGGCGATCCGCCAATCTTCAGGTATTAGAGATTATTTTAATGATAGTTCACAGATTACTAATAACAGGACTGCAATCTCATATTTCAGTTCTTTCAACACCCTTGGATGTATACCATCCGGCTCAGGTGATTTGCTACTCTTCAGTTTATCTAATAGTTGTAATACATCTTCCCGATGTATCGATATTTCCTTCAATTCTTCCGCACCTTTAAATACCACTTCAGTCATGGGTAACATCCCTACATCTTCCTCAGTAAAGACTGAAGCAAAGAATCCATTCAGTCTCTCCGCTATTGCCTTGTCGCCTCTTTGTGCCCCTTTAACTCCTCTATCATCTAATGGTCCAACTGACTCTCTCACAGGTTTTTTGCTACGAATGTACTTGAAAAAATCTTTAATTCACGTTTTTGCTTCCGCAGCAAGCTTCTTCTCAAATTCTCTCTTTGCCTTCTTTATCAATGCCTTCCATTGGACCTGCCAGTGCTTGTGCTGTTTCCAGGTTTCATCGTTTGGCTCTTTTTTCCATTTCCTGAAAGATGCTTTCTTGGCAACAACAGCCTCTCTGACCTCACCTTTAAACCATGCTGGCAGCTTTTTGGACTTCTTTCCACTTTTCTTAAAGCATGGAATACAGTGGTCTGGGCTTCCAAGATAGTATTTTTCAACAACATCCAAGCTTGATGTAAGTCTTTAACCTTTGCAACTGCTCCTTTTAGTTTTTTCTTAACTATTTTCCACATTTTATCATAGTCTCCCTTTCGAAAGTTAAAAGGTAGTACTGTGGATTTCCTTACTATTCCTCCTCCACTAATTAAATCAAAGGTGATCATTCTATGATCACTATTGCCAAGTGGCCCCAACACCCTTATCTCTTGCACTAGATTTGTAAGATCATCCGGTCCTTCAATGTTGATTGCATGTTATACGCTGACGATGTTCTGCTTTACCTACCCTTCTCTACTGAGCATTTGGACCTCTCCCCACTGACGAGCTGTTTCAATGCAATATCTGACTGGCTTCTCTCCCAAAACCTCCGAATACAACATAAGAAAACGGAAGTACTCTTCATTACGAGGAACCCTAACTTTACCCCACCACAATATCTTAAAGTAAAAGAAGCTGAGTTACAATCTAAACCTTCAATACGTTACCTGGGCGTCACTTTGGATCAACGCCTAGACATGAAGGCCCACATACGAAACACAGTCAGAGCAATATACTACAAGATCCGCTCACTTAGGCATTTACGATCCATGCTGGAACCAAATGATTTCAGGACAATCTACCAGGCGTTGATCATACCTCATTTTGACTATGCCAATGCCATCCTACAAGGTCTTCCCCAATCCACCTTGAACCCGCTGCAGCTCGCCATGAATGCGGCAGCAAGGGTCCTCCATGCAGCCTCCAGGAGTGACCACGTGACGCCTCTGCTGATACAGTTACATTGGCTACCCATCCAGGCTAGAATTGTTTTCAAGACCTTGTTACTCACTTTTAAAGCTGCTAACAAGCTCTCCTCTGCATCCTTAATGGCCCTCATCCATACCACATCTACAAATAGAGCAAGAAGATCCACGGCTATAAACTCTCTAAAAGTCCCGAAAGCACTAACAGATTGCACTACATCTACAGCCAATAGGGCCTTTAATCTCAGTGCACCAAGATGCTGGAATGCATTACCCCCAGGTATCCGGGCTATTAAGAGCCTAACGCAGTTTAGGAAAGCCCTCAAATTCCACCTTTTCAGCAAGTACCTCATAGAGCCCAACGACACCCCATAGAGTCCAATGATACAATTCGCTAAGCAAATATTTGGAATCTCAACAACACGCCAAGACAGATACGTTAACCCTTAGTGATGCATATGTTTCTATGAAACTCTCCTGTTCATATGACTCTATGTAGCAAGTTTTGTAAATAGTTTACCCCTGTTATCCAAGTTTTTTGCCCTGTTATCTGTAAACTCATACGTGTTAACTGTACTGAGCATTTTTGTTCCATGTAAACCGCGCTGATGCTGAATAGTGCGGTATATAAGAGACTGTAAATAAAATAAATAAATAAAAATAATAGATCTGGTGTTCCACTAAGGACTAGGTCTAATATGGCTTCCCCTCTCGTCGGTTCATGGACCAGCTGCTCCAAGCAGCAGTCATTTATGTCATCTAGGAACTTTATCTCCCTAGCATGTACTGCCGTGACACTGACCCAGTCGATACCGGGGTAATTGAAATCGCCCATTATTATTGCCGTGCTGTAACTTTTGTTAGCTTCCTTGATTTCTTTGAGCATTTCTTCATCCATTTGTTCATTCTGGCCAGGCGGTCGATAATAAACCCCTACCGCCATCGCCTTCCCCTTTTTACATGGAATTTCAATCCATAGAGATTCTACAGCAAATTTTGTTTTCTGCAAAACTTTAATCCTTTCTGACTCAATGCCCTCTCTAACATAGAGCGCAACCCCTCCACCAATTTGATCAGCTCTATCATTACGATATAGTTTGTACCAGGTATCACAGTGTCCCACTGGTTGTTCTCCTTCCACCATGTCTCTGATATTCCAATCACATCTAACCTCTCATTTAGTGCTATATATTCTAATTCTCCCATCTTATTTTTTAGACTTCTAGCATTTGCATACAAGCATTTTAGAGACTGTATTTTATTCATATTAATTTGGCTATTGGTAGACATGGGTAATTTGGGATCTTTAAGCTCTGTCTGCTCCATACTCGAGGGCATTTGGGCTACTTTACTCTTTTTTGGAACCTCTCTGCTTTTGGTAGTATCCTTCAAGGATACATTCTTCCGAACCATCTGCTCTTGGGCGACTGTCGGCTTTCCTCTATTATCTAGTTTAAAAGCTGCTCTATCTCCTTTTTAAAGGTTAATGCTAGCAGCCTGGTTCCATCCCGGTTAAGGTGAAGCCCATCCCTTCGGAAGAGCCCCTCCTTTCCCCAGAATGTAACCCTGTTCCTAACAAATCCAAACCCCTCATCTCTGCACCATTGTCTCATCCACGCATTGAGACTCCGGAGCAGTGCCTGCCTTTTGGGTCCTGCACGTGGAACGGTAAGCATTTCGGAGAACGCTACCCTGGAAGTTCTGGATTTCAACTTCCTACCTAAAAGCCTAAATGTAGCCTCCAGAACCTCCCTACCACATTTTCCTATGCATTGGTACCGACATGTACCAAAAAGCAGACTCCTCCCCAGCACTCTCTAAGACCTTATCTAGGTGGCGCGTGAGGTCCGCTACCTTTGCACCAGGCAGGCATGTTACCAGGCGATCCTCACGTCCACCAGCCACCCAGCTATCTACATGCCTAATGATTGAATCACCAACTATAACGGCTGTCCTAATCCTTCCCTCATGGGCACATGGCCATGGAGAAACTTCCTCGGTGCGAGAGGGTTTTACATCACCTGGAGGACAGGTCCTAGTTACAGGATCACTTCCTGCCACACCAGGGTGATGCTCTCCTGTCACATGACCTCTCTCCTCCATGGCAACAGGGGTGCTGCCAGACTGGAGGTGGGACTTCAGGACTATATCCCTGTAGGTCTCATCTATGTACCTCTCTGTCTTTCTTATGTTTTCCAAGTCTGCTACTCTAGCCTCTAGAGAATGGACTCATTCCCTGAGAGCAAAGAGCTCCTTGCACCTAGTGCACACGTAAGACCTCGCACCAACTGGTAGAAAATCATACATGTGACACTCAATGCAAAAGACTGGAAAGGCCCCAACCTGCTGCTGGACTGCTGTCTGCATCTTAGTTTTAAGTTTTTGTTTAGATCTTTAAGTTCTTTACTTACTAAGGGTTGCTATGGATATTTATACCAATAAAACTGTACCTAATACGTTTAATATACCTTGTTCACCTGAAGCTTAATTAATCTCAGGTCCTTAGTGTATGTCTGATTTGGGTAACAAGCTTCACCTGAGAGAACCTCCTGTCTTTTAAGATGTGTAAGTACCTATAAAGCTACGATTATCCCAGGGGTGGGTGGGTGTGAGGAGGGAGGGAGGGAAATAACACTTATGAAAAGAGGGCTGCTACACAATATCCTGTCCTGTGCTGCTGAGGTAAGCTATATTCTTATTTGATTTAAATTATAGCTCTTTGCTGCTGCTAGGCTCTAACTTATTATGAAATTTAAACTACAAGCTCTCTGCTGGGTTCTAAATTTATCCAGAAAGCTCTCTTCTGTGTTATAAAATTAAACTAAAAGTACTTTGCTGATGTTAGGCCCTGAGTGACTATTAAAGTTAAACTACAGCTCTCTGCTGGGTTCCAAATTTAACCAGAAAGCTCTCTTCTGTGTTTTAAATTTAAACTAAAAATACTTTGCTGATACTAGGCCCTGAGTGACTATTAAATTAAAACTATAAGCTCTCTGCTGGGTATGAAATATAACCAGAAAGTTCTCTTCTGTGTTTTTAATTTAAACTTAAACTGCTCCAACAAGGCCCTGACTGATTTAATAAAAAATAGTGGGTTCACAGATTAAATAGCTTTAATAGAAAGAATTCCTTTCAGAAAATTCCCAGAAGTATATACTCACAATTGCAGATCTCTCTCCAGAAGTAACAGTCCCTTTTTCTAGTCCTTCAAGACTTTTTGAAGAGCATCTATGTGCTACAGCTGTGGTAAATCTCTGCTTTGTCTATCTGCTTTTATGTATTGATTAGCTATAGAAATTCCCTTCCCTTCCCTTTTTTTTGCTATGTTCTTGTGCCAGAAATTCTGTGAAATCATGTCTAAGTATACTATCAGAGATCTTAATCATCACTAATTGGATACCAGGATCTGGATTAGGCTTGGTAAATGCCTCTGATGACATACATAGACATGGTTTTATAGAATTTCTGGCACAAGAACCTGGCAAAACAAAACTCTTTGGAGTAATCTCTAAAGGAGGAGTCAATAGTTTCACAAGGCAAAAAGTCCAGTTAGCATTTTCGATAGAGCTACAGACCAGACAAGCTTTAGGCCAATCGGGAAGATTACCAGCAATACAAGAGCAGGCTGGCTAGAACCGGTCTCCATTGAGACATGATAGCTCTTCAGCAAGTTGCCTACCTTCTAACCCAAACGTCTCTGGTGTGAGACCAGCTTATGCGTGTGAAAAAAAAATCCAGTTCTGTTTTTTTTATTTCCCTGGAAGCTCTAGTAAATAATCTTTCACCTATGTTTTTTGTATGGGAAGTAGTTACAGCTATCTTTTTAATTAATAAAATTCCCCTGAAATGAAAATGTATTAAAACAAAATGAACAATTATTAAAACAAAGCAAAATAAAATGAAACTAACTGCCAACAACACAGGAAATGAAACAAAACAAAATGTTTTTGCCTGCACAGCTACACAACTGTTTTTGAAGACTTGAGGCATATGTAGACTTTTGTTCATGTATTTTCTTAACATAAATGGGAGGTCAACAAGCAGGGATTGTGTCATGGTATGGCCCTCCTTGGTATATGAATAGATAAAATAAATATATCATCCAATCTTACTATACAGCCTTTTGAAACTCAGAAAGCCATCAAGGCAGTTTACATAAAATTAGTTGAAAAGAAAAAGAGAAAAATAGAAAAGAATAGATAGAGGGACAAAAGAAAAGAGCAAATTTATTCACTTATTTGTGCTTATTTAGCGTCTTTCATGAATAAAAGTGGTTTACAATGAACCCGAAGAAAAGAAAAGTACATTTAACAAATTATAATTAACAAAATTATACAAGGAACATTGTAAACAAGGAGTGATGTGGATTAAAGGAAAAAACAACTTAACATAGCAAACTGTTGATTTCTGCTACAGGTAATCTGCAAAGGCTAGGTGGAAAAGCCAGGTTTTGGGGGCATGCTTGACTTTAATAAAGGAGGATTCTTCCCATAAATAGAGTGTGTATGAGTTCCATAAGAAAAGACCTAGATATGAAAAAGTAGGGTGATGGGAGATTTCCTTCCTAATACGGAAGAGAGGTGGAATGATACAAGAAACACAAGTTCATTGAGAGAAAAAACACAGTAGACCAAGGTAAGGATTTATAGCTTAAGGCAAGCAGTGATGGTTATCTAGTGAAAAGCAATAAGTAGGGGGTGACAGAGCAATTAACCCCCACAAGGAGTTTAAAGCAGCTGATTGCACAAGTTCTGTCATTTAAGAGTATCTAATGGGAGACCAGAGTAAAAGGCATTGTAGGACTCGAGTTTTGAGATAACTAGGGTGATAGTCAGAAGTTGGAAATGGTTGGTTGAAAGCATGGATTTCATTGCACAGATGCAACTAGGCAGCTGACCTGTAGCTTGAAGGTGAGACAAGAAGCCAAGGACATGCACAGTCTCCTTAAAACACAGCAGACAATCTGAAAGTAATGGGCTTGTGAGAGTCAGACTTGGACATGCAGAGGGGCTGGGAAAATGAATGGCTTTCAATTTAGCTACATTCAGTATTAAATGGTGCCCCAGTTAGCTACAGCTGTTAGGAAAACACTGAGAAGGAGAATATCAGGATGGCACAGATCAATGGGAAAGGGTATTTGTATGTCATGTGTCTAAAAGTAAGAACTACAGCCAATTGAATAGATGAGAAGCAGAAGTGGAAAGAAAGAGAGTGGGACAAATAAGGAATTTGGAGGATGCCACAGGACAGAAGGTGTACAGAAGAAAAGAGTTGATGGGAGGAGACTTGAAAAGTGCAGTTAGATAGGTAGGAGGTAAACCATTGGAGGACAGTACTCTGTAGCTCAATTTCTGTGAGATGATGAAGTAAAAGGAGTGGTCAATTAGATCAAAGGTAGAAGAAAATTACTTTTGCTTTCTAAGAAGGTCAGGATTTTCTTCACTAGAATAGTAAGAAGTGATTCTGTACTATGATGGGAGTGAAAACATTATCGAGAGTGGAGTACCAATGTTCGATTGTGGAAATGAGTAAGATGTGTGTGTGTTCAATTTTCTCTAAAACTTTAGAGAGAAAAGGTAAATTGGATACTGGCTGGAGGTTCAATAGAATGGACAGATCTAAGAAGGATTTCTTGAAAAGGGGAGGGATGACACAATGTTTCAAAACGGGTGAGACTGTGCCCTGAAGAAGGGAGGTCTTCATAATAGGCAAGATGTGAGTAGGCTAGAAGGACACGTCTATTAGCTGGACAAGCCAGGGATTGGGGGAGAGGATGGTAGGCGAACGGCAGCCAGGGTTTTTCCATAGAAAATAGCATAAAGGAATGAAAGGAGGACCAGTTAGATGGTAGGGAAGAGACAGAGCTAGAAGGAGGGGAAGAAACTGTACAGGGAGAGAGGAAAGCGGGAGGAAGGGAGGAAGGGGAAGGAGGAGAGAGGAGACTGATTGTGGGTAGACAGTGTGCCATGGGACTGAAGAGGCTAAGCTAGTGTGGTAAAGGGATAGGTTCTTGGTGGAAAGAAAAGGAGCATATTCATGTGCCTTCAGAGACTCCAGGGGATGAAGAAGGCAAACCTATTAGCACAAAATGGTCAAGAAGCTGAAAAAGCTTCCTGGGCTTGCTGGCAGCTGAATCAAGGGACTTGGAGATATACTTTTACTTGTAAAGCCTAACTGGTTTTTTATAAGTAGCCTGCCAGTCAGAACAGAGGGTAGAGGGTTCTGTGAAGGAACAGAATGCTACGCCATCTCATGGCACACACTCCTCATGTAGCCTTGGGCACGTTTTGTAACGGGTGAGGCCACGCTGTAGGTGAGCATGTGGCCTACCCACATATCTAAATACTGGTCATGTACCCCCCATGCCATGCAGTAAATGCAGAACTGGCTAGATATGTTTGTTGGTCACACATCTCATTCAGCATAGAACACTCAAGTATGGAAAGTGCTGCTGGAAAAGAGGGAGATGATGTCCCTGACTCAGTGTGCTGTCACAAAGGACAGATCTCTGCTTACATCAGAGGTGAATAGCACTTTCCAACCCCCATATCAGCAGGCTTTGAGAGTGTCTTATGTGACTCGCCGAGGGTCAGGCAGTGGAAAAACCGGTCTGGGGGGGGGGGGGGGTGTCTGGCACAAGCATAGCAGCAGGAGTGAGGAGAGACCTGGCCATCCTGCTGGCTGTACGTCCCCTGTGGCTGCTGAAGGGGCACGCCGTGGCCGTCTTGTTGCCCGATCCTGCTACCGTGGAAGCATCTTGATCCCATAGTGCAGAATCGGGTATAACAGAGCCCATCCTGATTTAGAATGTCTGGATGGCCTGGACATGCCCCTTCCAGGATTGGGCTGTTAGTGGACTGAAAATCATCACTAAATGGATAAGTGCTGGGACCAACCTCTCCCCTTCCACGGAATTCCCTGGCTCTCTCTGGACAGTGCTGTGGCAGTTAGATGAGCTATTCAGTGGCACTGGCCGGTTACTATCACTGAAAATCCCTCTCAGTGGGGTTTATCTGGTAGCCCCTTTGAATATCAGGCCATTTAGTTTGAGGGATGGAGATAACGCCGATTTTATATTGACCTTATATGTGCACACCTTCTCAACTGAAATTAACATGGATTGGCTTCCTACACATACACAGCCTTTCTAAAATGTGTCTTCAGAAGATGATTAGTATTTCTGAAATGTTTGATGAATTATAACATTTGGATAAATGTTCCTCCTATAAATTCTTCTGATTGCAAGTAGATATTAATATTTTAGGCAAAGCAATTTACTGCAATATATTTTTTGGACCATAGCCACAAGTAAACAGCAATACAATACATGAAAGGTAGGCAATACATACAGCATGATGCTATCCACTTTCTAGCAGCCCTATATAGAGATTCAGTCATGCATTATCGATATTTCATGTACATTTATCACATTATAATACTCCATAAATTATTATGAGACACCCAGTGCTCACATCTGAGTTAATTCTTTGGTCACTCAGTCAAAGAAATTAGTCAGATTTGCTTGAAGTGTTCTACTGAGCTTTCTTGATTCCTTGAATCCTGTAACCCCTAGGATTTAAGATTTAGCCGGACATTGCTTATTTTTTTTTCTCTACAATTCTTCGCATGTAGAATGTAGAATTCCACCTGATTACATTTCTCTCATTCTGATTCCGTAATCATTACAGTTTTAAGTAACTCTTTAAGTAACATCTCCTGCATATAAATTTCATTTTTTTCAGAACAGAATGAACAGTTCTTCTTAGCGGTGTTCGAAAAAGAGAGGATTTCACCAAGCAGCCTTTCGTGAATACCCTTAAAATGTTTGCTGCATTGTCCATATTGATATAATGCAGAGACTACAGTCATACTGCACCTGGAATGAGAACTTCCTGAAGTGCAAACAGGTTCAGGATAGGGCGAGGAACAAGAGACATCATCGTGGATGCGAGATGGGTCTTTGAAAAGGCAAAAGAATACCAAAGGATATCTATATGTGTTTTATTGACTACAACAAAGCTTTTGACTGTGTAAACCACCAGATACTCTGGGCCACATTAAGAAGCATGGGTATACCAGAAAACCTGATAGTTCTCTTGCACAACCTTTACATTGATCAAGCAGCAACAGTTCAAATGGAACTAGGAGAAACAGAATGGTTTAAAATTTGCAAAGGTATATGACAAGGCTGCATACTTTCCCCCTACCTGTTTAATTTATATGCAGAACAAATCAGAGAAGCAGAATTGTATGAAGACAACCGAGGTGTGAAGTTTGGTGGAAGATTCTTTAACAACCTTCACTGTGCTGATCATACCACAATACTGACTAAAAGAAAACCTAGGGACTGCTGGGTTGCCAGGAGTCAGCATTGACTTGATGGCACTTAACTGTCTAACTTGATCAAAGCTTCTGAGATATCTGACTGCTGATGTAGCTGTGCAAGAAATGAGAGTCAGAAGCTGCAAAGATGTCTTACATATTGGGACATGAAACATACAAAGAATTAAACAAAGGAAGCTGGAGGTGGGCCAGAATGAAATGGAATGTATACAGCTTGATCGATTAGGTATCAGTCAACTGAAATGGACCGGCACTGAGCACTTTAAATCTAATGATCCCATAAAGGCACATTTTACAAAGGATGTCCAAGTGTAATCTGGGATGTTCAAGCCAGAAAATCTGAAAAAAGCAGGCATGTCCAGGTTCAGGCACAATAACACAAATGTGGACATGCCCAATATGGATGTTGTGCACCTAGGAAAGAACAACCCAAACTATGGTTACTTGATACGAGGTTCTATATAAGGAACCACCACCCAAGAAAAAGATTTAGATGCCATTATGGATAACACATCGAAACCCTCTGCCTAATGTTCAGCGGCAGCCAAGAAGGTAAATAGAATGCTAGGAATCATAAGGAAAGGAATGGAGAATAAAACAAAGGATATTATAATGCCTTTGAAATGTTCCATGGTGCGACCACACCTTGAATATTGTATGCAATTCTTGTCGCTGTATCTTACAAAGGATATAGCAGAATTGGAAAAGGTACAGAGAAGAGACACCAAAATGGTAAAGGGGATGGAAGAATACCCCTATGAGGAGAGGCTTAAAAGCTTAGGGCTGTTCAACCTGGAAAAGAGACAGCTGAGTTGAGATATGATAGATGTCTATAAATTAATGAATGGAGTGGAACAGGTGAAGGTAGACTGAATTTTTACATCATCAACAATTAGAAAGACTAGGGGACATGCAATGCAGCTACAATGAAACCCATTTAAAACTAAAAGTGAATATATTTTTTCACTCAACGCGTAATCAAATTCAGGAATTTGTTACCAGAGGATGTAGTTAAAACTGTTAGTGTAGCCGAGTTTAAAAAAGGTTTGGACATGATCCTGGAGGAAAGGTCCATAAACCATTATTAAAAGGGACCCGGGATATCACTGCATAACCCAATACAAGCATTGTGGAAACTGTGTGTCTTTTTGTGAAACTGCCAGGTACTTGTGACCTGGATTAGCTGCTGCCGGAAAGAGGATACTTGGGCTTGATGAACCTTGGTCTGACCCAGTACGGCATATCTTATGTTCTTATGATGTCTACAGAGAGATCTACATAGACATCCCCAGAGTAGTGTCCCAGAAAGGGGATATCTGATAGCCTAATGGCTAAAGTAGAGGGCTAGGGCCCAGGTTCAAATCCCACTGAATGTTTTCAGACTTCTAAGGCTTTTAAAATGACCCCCATGGTATACTATGCTGGAAAAAAAAGACAAAGAAGAAATGGCGTTGCATTTATAATTAAGAAGAAACTTGTAAAAACTGTAATGAAATACAGTACAATGCAATCAATGAATGCTTAATTTCTATTCATCCAGGGGAAAGCCCACCAACAGAACTATTTAGATATATCAGCCAACAACAGCAGCAAAAGAGGAATAAGTTGATCAATTCTATGAACAAGTGCAAACTGAAATCAGCAGAACATGCAAACAAGATATACTGACAGTAAAGAGTGATTGGAACGCAAAGGTTGGGTTCAAAGAACAAGGTAATGAGGCTGGAAAATATGGGCTTAGCAACAGATATGAAGCTGGAGAAAGACTGATAGAATTCTGCAAGACCAACAATCTATTTATTTCAAACACCTTCTTCCAGTAACACAAGCAGAAACTATACACATGGACTTCGCTCAATGGATTGTACAAAAATCTAACTGAAAGTCAATGATGGAAAAGTTCAGTAACATCAATAAAGACAAAATATGGAGCTAACTGTGGTACAGCTCACTAGCCACTAGTATGCAAACTCAAGCTAAAGCTGAAAAAGAACAAGCCATTCATGAATGCAGCAAAGTATGATCTTGAAAATATAACATGGGATTACCTGTGTAATCAATTTGCCACTTTGGATACAAATGACAGAACACCTGAAGAGCTATGGGATGACATCAAGAAAGTTGTCCAAGACATGGTATTCTCAATAATGTCATATGGATGTGAAAATTGGACAATGACAAAGAAAGACAGGAAGAAAATTGATGCCTTTGAATTATGGTGCTGGCGAATAATATTACATTTATCATGGACTGCCCAAAGAACAAATCATTTGGTACTAAAAGATATCTAACCTAAGCTTTCATATTATCAACACATCATGTGAAGAGAAAGATCATTGGAGAATGACCTAAGGGGTGGAATAAGCAGGGCATCCCCCCCCCCCCCCAGTGCTCCCCAGACATACAGAGCCATGCTCTGAATCAGCCCTGTATGTCCAGGGGTCGGGCCCGTCCATGCTCCACCCACGTGCTGTCTCCATTCCCTGCAGCATGCAGAGTGGCTTTGTACGTGCAGTGGGGCAAGGAGGCAGAATAGGTTGAGAGCCGATAGTGGGTCTGGACATCTCATTAGGATGTACAGCCCCGCTATTCACATTCCTGGATCGGGCCCATAGTGAAACTGGGGACTAGAGTATGGTAAGATACACATATGTAATGGACTAGATAGTGAGGAACATAAGGATCTAAAAGCGGCTTCAAAAATGTGGAGTTTTAGCCTGGATTTTAATAGGGCTAGAGAAGGAGCCTGACGCACAGACTCAGGTAGTTTGTTCCAGGCATATGTAGCAGCAAGATGAAATGAATGAAGTCTGGATTTGGCAGTGGCAGAGAAGGGCACAGATAAAAGGGATCTGCCAGAGGAGCGGAGTTTACAACGAGGGGTGTAGAGTGAGATAAGAGAAGAAAAGTAGTGAGAAATCATAGAATGAATGCACTTGTAGGTTAGAAGGAGAAGTTTGAACTGGATGTGGAAACGATAGGGAGCCAGTGAAGTGACTTGAGAAGAGCAGTTAAATAAGCATAGTGATGCTAGCAGAAGACAAGTCATGCAGTTGAGTTTGAACAGATTGAAGGGGAGTGGGATGATTCAGAGGGAGATCAGCGAGGAGCAGGTGACAAAGGTCAAGGTGGGAGGTGACTAGTGAGTGGATAAGCATCTTAGTAGTGTGAGTAATAGGGAAGGGATGAATTTTGCTGATGTTATAGAGAAAGAAGCGGTAGGTTTTAGCCATCTGCTGGATGTGCCGAGAGGAAGAGAGAGTAGAGTCAAAGATGATTCTAAGGTTAAGAGCTGAAGAAATAGGGAGGAATGCAGTGTCATTCACAGAAATAGAGAAGGGAGGAATGGGGGACGAAGGTTTAGGGGGAAAGATAAAGCGCTCAGTTTTGGCCATGTTGAATATCAAATGGCAGTGAGACATCCAGACAGCAATGTCAGATAAGCAGGCAAAGATCTTGGACTGGATTCCTGGAGAGATCTGAGGTGCAGAGAGGAAGATCTGAGAGTCATCAGCATAAAGACGATACTGAAAACCATGGGAGGAAATAAGTGCACCAAGGAAACCAAGACGGAGCCATGAGGTACACCAACTGAACGTGGGACAGCTGTAGAGGAGGATCGACCAGAAAGAAATAAGAAGAAAACCAGGACAGAACAGAGTCCTTAAATCCAAGTGAGGACATGGTTTCGAGGAGAAGGTAGTAATCAACAGTATCAAAGGCAGCAGAAAGGTCAAGAAGGATGAGGATTGAGAAAAAGCCTTGAGGAACAATTTACTGGAGACTTTGACAAGAGCTGTTTCTGTGGAATCTAGAAGACAAAAACCAGACTGCAATGGATCCAGAAGGGCATGAGAGGAAAGAAAGTCAAGACAGTGGTGGTGAACTGCTTGTTCAAGTAGTTTAGGGGGAGGAGAGAGATAGGCAGAGAGCTGGAAGGACAGACAGGGCCTAGTAAGGGCTTTTTGAGGAGAGGTGTGACAAGAGAATGCTTGAAGGCAATAGGAACAGCTGCAGTGGGAAGTGATAAGTTAAGGATTTGACAAATGGAAGGAATGACAGTGGAAGAGATAGAGCTTAGTAGATCAAAACATGACAGCAGAAAAAGACCACATGGCCTATCTAGTTTACCCTTCCATATCAACTACAATAGTCCCCTTTTTACCTTTAGAGATCCTCTATCTTTGTCCCATGCTTATTTTAATTCAGATACTGTCCACTGAGAGACTATTTCATGCATCTACTACTCTTTCTGTAAAGAAATATTTCTGCATAATACTCCTGAGTCTATCCCCTTTCACCCTCATCCTATGTCCCCTCATAGCAGAGCTTGCTTTCAATTTAGAATCTCCTCCTGTGCATTTATGCCATGGAGGTATTTAAACATCTCTATCATATCTCCTCTATCCCACCTTTTCTCTAAAGTATACATATTAAGATCTTTAAGTCTGTCCTTGTATGCTTTGTAATGAAGACCACTAACCATTTTGGTGCCATCCTCTGCACCGACTCCAACCAGTTTATATCCTTTTGAAGGTGTGATCTTCAGAATTCCACATAATACTCCAAATGAGGTCATACCAGAGACTTATCACCTCCTTTTTTCTGCTGGTCAGTCCTCTCCCTATGCACTCAAGCATCCTTCTGGCTTTCACCATCCCCTTTTCTATCTGTTTAGATACTTTAAGATCATCAAATCACGCCCAGGTCCTGTTCTTTTGTGGACAGAATCTATCTTTCTGCACCTGTTATCTCTCCTGATATCCAGTCTAAGATCTCACTCTGCCTCTCTGACATTGCTGCCTGGATGTCCCACCGCCGCTTAAAACTGAACATGGCCAAAACTGAGCTTCTTATCTTTTCCCCGAATGCTTCCCCTCCTCTTTCCCCTCTCTCTCTCTCTGTTGATAACTCTGTACTCCTCCCTGTTTCTTCAGCATGTAACCTTGGTGTTATCTTCAATTCCTCTCTCTCTTTCTCTTCACATATCCAGCTCATTGCTAAAACTTGTTGTTTCTTTCTTTACAATATTTCCAAAATTCGCTCCTTCCTCTCTGTTGACACCACTAAATTGATTGTCCACTTCTTAATCACCTCCCGTCTTGATTATTGTAATGTTCTCCTTGCCGGCCTCCCTGCAAGCCACCTCTTTCCTCTTCAGTCAATTCAACACTCCGCTGCTCAACTCATTTTCCGCCAGTTTCGTTTTTTCCACATCACTCCTCTCCTCATTTCGCTTCATTGGCTTCCCATCTGTCTCCGTATCCAATTTAAACTTCTCCTCCTGACCTATAAATGTATTCACTCTTCTGCCCCCAGTACCTTTCATCTCTCATCTCTCCTTACACCCTCTCTTGGTTGCTTCGCTCTTCTAGCAATCTTTGTTTATCTGTGCCCTTGACTCATACTGCCAATTCCAGACTTTGCTCCTTCCAACTAACAGCACCCTTTGCTTGAAATAGTCTTCCAATCTCTGTACGCCAGGCGTCCTCCCTGGCCATTTTCAAGTCCAGGCTAAAATCCCACCTCTTCACTATTGCTTTCCGTTACTGTCTTACCCTATCTTGATCTCTCTATCAACATTTGCTTACTTTGTCCTTTAAATTTTTGTTATTTGTATTTTGTAACTTGTTTTGTTTTCTGTCTTATTAGATTGTGAGCTCTGATGAGCAGGGACTGTCTCTCTTCTATGTTTGCACAGTGCTTCGTATGTTGCGGCACTTTATAAGTCTTTAATAATAATAATAATAATAATAATAATAATAAGTACTTCACCCCCTACATTGTACCTCTCCTTTTGATTTTTGCAGCCCAAACGCATGACCCCACATTTTTTAGCATTAAATCTCAGCTGCCAAATACTAGACCATTCTTCAAGCTTAGCTAGATCTCTCCTCATGTTATCTACTACTTCCTGGGTATCTACTCTATTGCAGATTTTGGCATCATCTGCAAACAGGCAAGCCTTATTCAACAGCCCATCCTCAATATCACTCACAAAGATGGTAAAAAGAATCAGACCAAGGACAGATTCCTGCGGCACACCACTGGTAACCTCCTTCCCCTCAGAATGAGCTCCATTTATCTGTACCCCTTGCCACCTCCCACTCAACCAATTTTAACCCAACAGTAACTTTAGGGTCAGTTGTTTATAAGTTGGCTGTGTGGAATGATGTCAAAGGTTTATGGAAATCTAAGTACACCATACCTAGGGATCTCCCTCAGTCGAACTCCCTGGTCACCCAGTCAAAGGAATCAAGCAGATTTGTCTGACAAGACTTGCCTCTAGCAAACCAATGCTGCCTCGGAGCCTGCAATCCACTGGACTCCGGAAACCTCACTATTCTCTTTTAGCAACGCTTCCAATAATTTTCTCACCACAGAGGTTAGACTAACCAGCCTGTAGTTTTCAACCTCATCCTTACTTCCGCTTTTGTGTAAAGGGACCATATGTGCCTTTCTCCAGTCCTCTAGGACCACTCCCCAATCCAAAGAAACATTGAAAAGGACAGTCAGTGGAGCCATAAGAATTTGCCCAAGTTCCTTTACTATTCTCAGATGTAACCCATCTGGTCCCATTGTTTTGTTTACCTTTAGTTTAGATAGTTTCTCATGAACACAGTCTTCTGAAAATCATTCGAGCTCCCCGTTACTTCTGTTCCTATTTGTGTTTTTTTCTGAGGTCCTGCTCCTGGTCCTTCATCTGTGAACACAGAACAGAAATATTTGTTAAGCAATTCTGCTTTATCCTCATCAGCTTCTACATATTCCTTCCCTTCACCCTTGTGTCTAACAGTGCTTCTTTTGCCCTTCTGCTTCTCACTAACATATCTGAAAAATGTCTTATTACTCCATTTTATTGCATTGACTATTTCTTCTTAGAAACATAGGGGTATGTTTACTAAACTGCGTTAGTGTGATTCGCGTTAGGAGCCGCGTTAGTAGAAGAAATGCCAAAAAAGGACATGGGCGGTACATCGTTACCAATAATGCGCGTTAAGGCACGTTATAAGGCGCCACGCAGCAACGATCGTTACAGGGCGCGTTACTGCGCGTTAAGCTTAAGAATGCGCGCAGACACCCAAATACAGAAACAGAGGTGTAGCCCAATGGTTACTGCACAGACTGATGGTACAAGGGTCATGGGTTTGATTCCCCAGTGTGCCCAATGAATAAGGCTGGCTGAGGCGTCATGTGTGACCCTTTGAAGGCCTACTATAATATTTTAATCCACATTCTGCAGCCGGGTTAAAGTTTGCATATGTCAGGAAAATTGTACCCGTCTTATTCAATATGTTCCAATAGTGCCGTTCCCTCTGCCATGGTCATGTATTATATACCATTTGATAGTAATATTTAGGCAGAAGTTTGGATCCTGAAAGTTTTGGGCTTGGCCTGGAAAGGGTTAAGTATTGGGCTGTGAGGAAGTTTAGTTGTACTGTAATAGTGCTGCCAGCAAACACACCCTCACAGTGGCGTAACCTAAGGTGCCACATAAGGCACCCTAGAAGGCACTCCATAGGGCACATTCTAAAGTGCGCTGTCTGCCAAGGCACCCTATAATGTCCCCTATAGGACACCATATAGGGCACCTTATGAGCCACCCTAAGGTGACAGTACCTTGAGGGTGGTTCTGCTGGCAGCACTAATATACAATAAAAATAGACAATGCCTAAGACAGCCCTATCAATGAACTAAACTGTGGGTTTTGAACGCATGACCTCTGGCTCAATGGGCAGTGAAGTAACCAGTGGGCTAGAGCTGCTAATAAACACCTGACTGGCTACAGGAGGACTGCATGGCACCACACCCACATTCTGCTGTGGTTACCAGGAGAGGGTCAACCCATCCGTATCCAGTATGCACAGCACATGTAAATCAGCAGTCTACAGATGATCACAAGATGGGGTATGCACCCCACAGCACCTCAGCCCTGTAGGGGGTGCCGACAGTGTGTGTTTATTTATTTTATTTATTTATTACAATCTCTTATATACCGCGCTATTTGGCATCAGCGCGGTTTACATTATAACACAACGACCATAACAACATGCTGTTTGGTTTTACATCGAACAGGTGATCAAACTTGGATAACAGGGGTAACTATATACATGAGATATTTACATGGTGAGGAGTAACTTGTATAACAGGGGTCAATTATGATATACATGAGATATTTACATGGTAATGAGTAAAATTATCATAGTGAACGTGGGTCTTCTCTTCAGAGGGAATGTCTAGGTGCCGTTGGTGGTTGGGTAGTATTGGAGGAAAAGATGGTATTTGAGTGCCTTCCTGAACTGCGATAGGTCGGCAATAGCCCTAATGTCAGGGGGTAGAGCATTCCAGCATTTAGGTACATAGTAACTGAACGCCCTGTTTGTGGTTGATATGTTGCACTTTGACGATTCCTTTGGTAATACTAGTTGGTTTATGGCTATTGCTCTTCTAGACCTGTTGGGGGCAACATGTGAATAAGATCTGTGAGTGAAAGGGATGAAATACCTTTGATTGCTTTGAATGCTAGGAGTAGGGTTTTAAAGATGATTCTCCCATGGATAGGTAACCAGTGAAGTTGTCTGAGAATGGGGGTCACGTGGTCGGTTCTGGCGGCTCCGTGTAGGACCCTTGCTGCAGCATTCATGGCCAGCTGTAATGGGGCTAGTGTGGATTGAGGGAGCCCTTGTAAGATGGCGTTTGCAAAGTCGAAGTGAGGCAGGATTAGTGCTTGGTATATGGTCCGGAAGTCATCTGGGTCCAGCAGGGAGCGCAGATGTCTGAGTGTGCGGATTTTGTAGTATACAGCTTTGACAATGTTGTTTATGTGGTGTTTCATATCCAGGCGTTGGTCCAACGTAACTCCAAGGTATCTTATTGTTTCTTTGGTTAGTAAGTCCGCTTCCTTAACACTGACATGGGATGGAGGAGTAAAGTCGGGGTCTCTGGAGATGAAAAGAACCTCCGTCTTTTTATGTTGAATGCGTAGATTCTGTGATTGGAGCCACGCTGAGACAGCATTGAAACAGTCTATTAGTGGTGCTAGGTCCATTTGGGCTGTGGAGAACGGCATGTATAAAAGAATGTCATCTGCATATATCAAACAGCTCACGTTAAATGATCTTATGATGCTGCAGATGGGCTGCATGTAAATATTGAATAGTAGGGAGGACAAGGAGGAGCCTTGAGGTACACCTTGTTTTTGATGGAAGTGTTTTGATTCCTCTGGTCCAGACTTCACGTATTGCCATCTTGCTTCCAGATAGGATTTACACCACCCTAGTGCATTGTTGCAGATGCCCTTCTCTTTCAACCTTCCCAGGAGAATTTCGTGACTCACCGAGTCGAACGCAGCGGCAATGTCCAAGAAGATGAGCACAAAACCTTTATGGATGTTGTCTATGCCTGTGATTATAACGTTGAATAGGCTAGTAAGGAGGGTCTCGACTCCATGATATTCTCTAAACCCATGTTGGCAGTGATCTAGGGGAGCTACGGAATCTATGTGATTTTGAATTTGCCGTTGTACCTCTTTCTCAGTTATCTTGGCTAGGAGAGGAATACTGGCTATTGGCCTATATGAATCGGCCTTTTGCGGGTCAAGCTTGGGGTTTTTCAATAGTGGCCTAATGGATGTCTGCTTGAGTGTTGCAGGGAAGTATCCTGTTGTGAAGGAGAGGTTCATTAGGTTTGCGATGAATGGACTGAACACACCACGTAGTTCCTTGATCCAAAAGGCTGGGCATGGGTCAGTCTGTGCAGTGGAGGTGTTGAGGGATGCTATGGTATCTTCAATGCATTTAGTGGAAGGAGTACAGAACTTGTCAAGTAGGGTTAGGCCAGTTGGTTCCTGAAACTGTACTGCTGAATCCTTTTTGGTTTGAATGATCTTGGATTGCAGGTAGTCAGCGTATTCTTGTGGGTGAATCACACTGCGCTGATCGGGAGATGGTTCTTTCGAGAGGGATTTAACCAAGTTGAAGAGGTCACGTGGTTTATTCAATGATCTCTTTAGGGTGTCAGTGTGATATTGTTTCATTTTGGTTGTGATTGCTTCACGATGAATTGAGAGGTGAGTTTGGTAGGCGGTCTGATCTTCAATGGAGAGCGTTCGGCGCCATCGGCGCTCGAGTCTACGTAGTTGAGTAAGAGACGATCGTAGCTCAGGTGAGAACCATGGGGCAGAGCTTCTCTTCATTCTTGCTGTGTTGTTGGCTTCCGGGCGTTGTGCGATGGCATTTAAGTTGGAGTTCCAGGATGATATCAGTTCTTCAAGGTCAGGCGTAGTTTTGTTGAGGAGGGATTGGGTCTCAGATATAATGTGTTCCCTGTTAAATGGGCGAAAGCTTCTTGTGGATGCTCGGGATGTGATGTTCTGATTTCGGCTTCTGTGCAGCTGCTCATTGTTGGTGGGTATCTGGATAATAATCAATTTGTGGTCTGACCAAGGTACATCAATCACTGATGTTGTTAGATTACGGTTTTGCTCGATGATTGGCTGAGGAGCAAAAACCATATCCAGTACATTCCCTTTTATATGTGTGGGTTCATTGATGATTTGTTTGAGTGCGAGTTCTTCCATGGCACCAAGGAAGGCATTTGCGTGGTTTTGGGGTAAGGATGGGAGATTGAAATCACCCATTATCCAATTTGGTTTATTGGGACTGAGGGTGTTGGCCGCAAGGTCAATAATGGTTGGGAGGTCATCTGGACAAGCCGACGGCGTTCTGTATAACAAGTTGAGAGAGCAATGCTGGTTTGCAATAGAGAGGATGTCTAGACTGCTTGTACTAGAGGAGTCTGTTATATGGAAGTCAAGGTCTGCTTTGGTGATTATAAGCACCCCACCTCCTTTTTTGTTTTCTCTATGTCTTGTGTGTATGGTGAAATTGGGGGGTAGGAGTTGATTGAGGATAACGTTGTCCTCCGATGATAACCAGGTTTCAGTGATCATAAGTATTTCTAGGTCGTAAAGTGAAATTGTGTCTAGTACAACAGGCCATTTTTTGCGAATAGAGCGTGCGTTAATGATGGCACATTTCAGTGGTCGGCAGCTCAGAGGTTTTTGCTGGCTGGGTGTATTGGATAGCTGTAGTGCTACATGGATAAGGTGGGAGCGTCGCGTGTAGGCGTCACTTCTTGGGTGGGAATATGGGGGATCATACCATCTTTTTCCATGGGTATTCAGGACAGGAATGTTGTTGTGGGACGTGTAGAGGGCCTGGGTGGTTCCAAGCCAGTGAGTGAGGAGGTAAAGGCTAAAGAGGGAGGCGAACTGGAGGGCCATTTTGAGGGTAGCAAGTAGTAGTGAGGTACAGTGTGACAGTAGTATCAATGAGGCACAATGTAGTAGCGGAGCACACTATATTTATGAGGTGCAGTAGGGAAGAGGAGATATTATGCAAAAATATACATTAGGATGGAGCAGTAGGAAGGATTGCAGTAGATGAGGTCTTAGAATATAGGTGACCTATCTACGAAATTGACTACATTCCAATCATATTAAGGAGATACAGAATGATATGCTGCAATGCTGGGATGATGCATTAACACGTTAATACTGAGATATAAGTAATGGGATAGGATTCCAACAGATTACATTGTATCTTTGATAGATAAACTAGTATCGCATTGACAAAAGACTGACAATTAGTACCTTTCCCGTGTGAGCTCAGAAGATTATAACAGACTGTTATGTGGTGGGAGGATTCGGCCTACCTCACGGTCCACGCCTAAGGGCCACGCCAAAGGGCCCTCTGGCGAGGCCCTCAGGCGCGGGCTCGCCAGGCGCGGGCGCGCCCGATGGCGCGAAGTTTAACTTCTGTGTGCTGTGCCCCGATTGGGCCCGCGATGACCAGGAGGCCCCTCCCGCTGCTGGCGGCTCGATCCCCGGGAAGGGGAGAGCTGCTGGTGGTGGCGGGGGCTGGAGAGAGTCAGCGCCCGATGGCGCGAAGTTTAACTTCTGTGTGCTGTGCCCCGATTGGGCCCGCGATGACCAGGAGGCCCCTCCCGCTGCTGGCGGCTCGATCCCCGGGAAGGGGAGAGCTGCTGGTGGTGGCGGGGGCTGGAGAGAGTCAGCGCCCGATGGCGCGAAGTTTAACTTCTGTGTGCTGTGCCCCGATTGGGCCCGCGATGACCAGGAGGCCCCTCCCGCTGCTGGCGGCTCGATCCCCGGGAAGGGGAGAGCTGCTGGTGGTGGCGGGGGCTGGAGAGAGTCAGCGCCCGATGGCACGAAGTTTAACTTCTGTGTGCTGTGCCCTGATTGGGCCCGCGATGACCAGGAGGCCCCTCCCGCTGCTGGCGGCTCGATCCCCGGGAAGAGGAGAGCTGCTGGTGGTGGCGGGGGCTGGAGAGAGTCAGCGCCCGATGGCGCGAAGTTTAACTTCTGTGTGCTGTGCCCCGATTGGGCCCGCGATGACCAGGAGGCCCCTCCCGCTGCTGGCGGCTCGATCCCCGGGAAGGGGAGAGCTGCTGGTGGTGGCGGGGGCTGGAGAGAGTACTGTGTTAGTGGCACAGAGTAGCTACAGACCGTCTCAGTCCTGTGCTCATCCTGAGGGAGAGGTATGGTGCCCAGTACCATTCTCACAGCACCTGGCTGTGCTGAGATAGGCTATGCTGCAGGTCCCCATCAGTGCCAATGTGTGATAGGTAGTCCTTGCAAACACCCCTAGGATATGCCTGTGTTCATCTGTATATCACATCTAGCCCTTGTGGACTATGATGCACCCAGAAAAGTGCATACCCTGTGTGGGTGCCATGGTCACATGATGTAAGTGAAGGGGGGTGTTGGGACCCACAGGGAGATTACATACCACCACCCAACACACCCTCTGGGGCTCAGAGTGGGGGACAGGATCTCCCGCCAACAGATCCACTTTCTACCCCCCTGCAATGGTGGCAGTAGAGGGGACCATCACCCCAGTCCTACTAGGGATCAAACACCCTACAGGGCAGGCAATGCAGAGCAGTACACATCCATAACGCAATAGCAGACAGACAGCAGGTCTGGAAATGCTCAGCTGCCCCCCACCATTATCTGACATTCTCCAGCAGCAAGCCTCCAGCCGCTATACCCTGCAAGGTGTTCCAGCAAGACATATACTAGCTGCAGACAGTCCGCCAGCTAGTCCATAGTGCATGTTCCTGGAGGAGATGCATGTACTCAGAATGGGGATATCAACAAACACACCAAGCAGATAAGTCAGTGATTGGGCTCCAAAAGAAAAACCATAAATATCACATAATAGAAATGCTATATAGCACTATGGGGGAACCTAGCCATGCCATGGTCACTGCTCAGTCAGGGTGAGAGTGACCTCCCAGCAGGACATGCTATGGCCACCCTGTCCGTGCAGGTGGTACCAGGCACTACAATGTCCGAGCCATTGCCCTATGCCCTGTGCAGATGTGGCCAGGCCAGGCCACCCTATCCAGGCTATTCCCACGGTACCTTGCTCCTCATTATGCACATTGGCAGGCCAATACTGGCAACAGTGCTAGCGGTGTGGGTTGTGGAGGGTGTTGGCAGCCACCACACACTGGATAGACAGACACACACTACCCACATCTATGCCAGCATTGTGCAACTATAGAGGTGTTGGGCAGCCCAGGCCACCACACCAGTCCTGGGCACAGTGCAGGCATGGCTATGGTACGCAATACTGTAGGAGTCACTCCCCAGATTGGTAAACACTGTCAGACACAAGACCTGTAGCACACTCCACAGACATCAGAAAGGTTGCTATGATGCAGCTCACTCCGAAAATTGTACTTAACCTAGGAATTGCTATCTGCCAGTAATCATAGCAACCTTTTGATAGCTGTGTACCATATTCCCAAGTTTAGGGTGGCATTACTAAGGTATGCAAGTGCTAGTATTGGGAGATGCACGCAGAGCCCAAAGTCCTGCCTCTCTAGGAGGCTTTGGATAAAGGGACCTGTGGGAGCGGGTGTGTCTGCCCCTGTTGGCTGCTGCTTTACGGCAGAGGTTCCCAACTCCAGTCCTGCGGTGCAAAACACTGTTCGGATTTTCATGCTGTCCCTCATGAATATGCATGAGATACATCTGCATACCATGGGGGTGGCGCATAGAAATGCAGCACAGGCATCTTTATCAGAGGCAGCATGGAACCTGAATGGTGTTTGGCCCTCCAGGACTGCCTTTGGGAGGCTCTGCTCTAGGTAATGCGCATGTTTATGGTGTCTGTGCTCTGAAGGGTAAAATGTAGGTGTTTTGGGCATGTTTACGTCATCTGCAAGAAAGGTTCTGTCTGTATTAGCACGTTATAGTAGTGGGTAAACTATGAGGACTGGGTTGGCGGAAATCACAGCTGGGACTTGACCCTGTGACCTTTTGCGTCTGAATACACTGGTTTTGTGCACTGCAGCACCATGTTATCACAGAGATGGTGTGTTCCCTGGTGATACCATGACTGTTGGTCAGACAGGGCCTGTCTGTTGCAGTGCATGGCACCCACCTACACAGGGCTAAGCCACGGTCTGCTATGGGCAGCTGCCACTGCCCCCTCCTCCACCAGTATCCCTCAGCCACCATGCTGACATGCCCTTCTGCTGGTGGAGCTGGTGGTGCGCAGTTTCAGGCCAGTGTGCAGGTAGGTGTGCAGGTAGGTGGCCAGTGTGCATCCAGTGTGCAGGTAGGTGGCTGCTTATGGTGTGGGTTCTGGGGTAGGGGTGCCTGCATAGACGTCCATGCTCCCCCCCAGCCCCGCCTGCCAATGTTCCATGCCTTGGGGGTAGCTTTTGGGTACTATCCCCTGTGACACTTTGGGAAACCCACTCGTGCCCATGTTGGACCTTCAGCAGTTGCTGTTTGGCTGCTCCACTGTTTCAGCATTCGTATGGGCCACCTAGGCATCACCCTAGTCCGCACTGTGGCCCAGCTCCACCACAGCATGTGCTGCCTGTGGCCCTCTGTATCCCCTTCTCCGGCATCTGTCCAGTTGCCGTTCCGACATGCCCGCCCTGATGTTGCGGGACATGTGCACCTGTCCGATGGTGTGGAAAACCCTGAGCAGCACTATTTCACTGTGGGCTCCTTCACCTTGTATGGGGACGGCGTATAGACCCTTCTACGATTTATATCTGTTCTATGGAGCTTACTCGGGGGGTGGGAGGGGTTGATGTTTCTCATTGATACCACTATTGGCCAGCTTGGTTATTGTTTTTTTCCAGTTTGTTGCGGTCATTTTCAGTGTTTCTGTGCCCTTTTGTTCTGTGCACATGTATCACACTTATCACTGTATTTTGGTTTCCCTGCCTGGGCTGTACATTGCTGACACTGAAATGGTTTCTCTCCCCTATAATGTGCATTTAACGGCAGGTTTTCATTCGCGTTGGAATTCAGCTCTGAAAATCAGCGCATTAGTGTGAGGGGAGCCTCTCCCCACCCACTCTCTGCCCACTGACCCCTTCTCTCCGCCCTCTCTCCACCTTCTGCGGTGTTTTACCGCGCCACGGAGCATTACGATCGTTAGCGCAACATAACGCGCGTTATGATGCGCTAACGATCATTAACGTTACATAACTCACGTTATTTATGATTACCGCAGTTTAGTAAACATACCCCATAGAAACATAAAAATATGACGACAGAAAAAGACCACATGGCCTATCTAGTCTGTCCTTCCATATCAACAACTACAGCAGTCCCCTTTTTACCTTTAGAGATCCTCTGTGTTTGTCCCATGCTTTTTTGAATTCAGTTACTGTCCTAGTCTCTACCACCTCCACTGGGAGACTATTCCACGGATCCACCACTCTTTCCGTAAAGAAATATTTCTGCATATCACTCCTGAATCTATCCCCCTTCACCCTCATCCCATGTCCCCTCGTAGCAGAACTTGCTTTCAATTGAAAGAGGCTCTCCCTCTGAACATTTATGCCACGGAGGTACTTAAACATCTCAATCATATCAGCTCTATCCAGCCTTTCCTCTAAGGTGTACATATTAAGATCCTTAAGTCTGTCCTCATATGCTTTATAATGAAGACACTAACCATTTTAGTAGCCACCCTCTGCACCGACTCCATCCTGTTCACATCCTTTTGAAGGTGCGGTCTCCAGAATTACACACTATACTCCAAATGAGGTCGCACCAAAGACTTATACAGAGGCACTATCACCTCCTTTTTTCTGCTAGCCATTCCTCTCCCTATGCACCCAAGCATCCCTCTAGCTTTTGAAGTCACCTTTTCTACCTGTTTAGCTACTTTAAGATCATCCGACACAGCCATGCCTAGGTCCCACTCTTCTTTAGTGAACAAAAGTACTTCACCCCCTATACTATATTGCTCCCTTGGATTGCTGCAGCCCAAATGCATGACCTTACATTTTTTAACATTAAATCCCAACTGCCAAATTCTAGATCATTCTTCAAGCTTAGCTAGATCCCTCCCATGTTATCTACACCTTCCTGGGTGTCTACTCTATTGCAGATTTTGGTATCATCCGCAAAGAGGCAAATCTTACCTGACAGCCCTTCCACTATATCACTAACAAAGATGTTAAAAAGAATCAGACCAAGGACAGTTCCCTGGGGCACACCACTGGTAACATCCTTCTCCTCAGAGTGAGCTCCATTTACCTGTACCCTTTGTCGCCTCCCACCCAACCAATTTCTAACCCAAGCAGTAACTTTAGGGTCCATCCCTAGGGTGCTCAGTTTGTTTATAAGTCGCCTGTGAGGAACAGTGTCAAAGGCTTTACTGAAATTCAAATACACCACATCTAGGGCTCTCCCTCGGTCCAACTCCCTGGTCACCCAGTCAAAGAAATCAATCAGATTTGTCTGACAAGACCTGCCTCTGGTGAATCCATGCTGCCTCGGATCCTGTAATCCGCTGGACTCCAGAAACCTCATTATTTTCTCTTTCAGCAGCGTTTCCAATAATTTACTCACCACCGAAGTTAAACTAACCAGCCTGTAGTTTTCAACCACATCCTTACTTCCGCTTTTGTGTAAAGGCACCATATGAGCCTCTCTCCAGTCCTTTGGCACCACTCCCGACTCCAACAAGGCATTGAAAAGGTCAGTCAGTGGAGCTGCTACAACATCCCCAAGTTCCCTTCTTCCTTTTGTATCTTTGCTTTCTTGACAACTTTGCTAGCTTCACAAAGTTTTTCCAAATGTAAATGCTTGTCTTCCTCTCTCTGTGATCTCTTGTATTTCCTGAAGGCCTTCCTCTTTTTCTTCACCTTTTCAGCTGCTTATTTTGAGAACCATAGTGGCCTCCTTTTCCTTTTACATTTATTTACCTTTCTATTAAAAATGTTTGTTGTCCTTAAAATATCCCCTTTCAGTTTTTCTGTTAAATCGATCTTTCTCTGTCACGGTAAGCTCTAATTCTTCCTCTTCCTGTCTACTTCTCTGTGGTGTTCTCCAAAGTTCTGTTCTAGCCCACCTCCTATTCAATATTTTCCTCACTCCTCTGACACTCCTAATTCAACAATTCTGTGTAACAGCCCACTACTATGCTGATGACATTGAATATCTGAGGTCGCCGCACAGCCATAAGCCCATAGAAGCTAAATGGGCAGCAGCGATAGTGAGCTACTGCCAGGTTAACGTCCATGGGTAAAGATAAGCCAGTCCCCAGAATGCCTACGACATGCCCTGATGCTAAGTGGTTAGCATTGGGGCATGTAGTGGAGAACATCGGGGGTATTCAGCAATAATAAATGCCTTCAAATATCAGGCCTGAAATATTTACAGAGGAATAGGAAGAAGGCTGTTAGTGTAGCTGGGTTTAAAAAAGGTTTGGACAAGTTCCTGGAGGAAAGGTCCATAAACCATTATTAAGAAGGGACCCAGGATATCTATGCTTGACCTAGTACAAGCATTGCAGAACCTGTGTCTTTTGGGGAAACTGCTAGGTACGTATGACCTAGATTGGCCACTGTTGGAAACAGGATACTGGGCTTGATGGACCTTGGTCTGACCCAGTATGGCATATCTTATGTTCTTATGTTCTTATGAGAAAAGAAAAAGCACGCCTAATTGTGCAGTCAGTAGTAGTCAGAGTACAGAGGCAATAAAGTGTTAAGAAGGAGACACAGCACTGCAGAGAGCAGGAGCTTGGTAAAGGACAGACAAAAAATAGAACACACACTGAAAATATAGAAAAATAGAAAAATAACAATATATAAATAGATAACAAGCTACATTCTAAATAGGCACAAGAAGATGCCTGAAAAGAGATGCACGTGATTTATAAAATATGTCTGTAAACCATGGCTCTACCTAAGTTGCACCCACTTTCCCTGAGCATGCCTACTCTGCAAGTATGTGTCAGCTTGCACAGCACATACTTTTAGGTGTGACCTAATTTTATATGCAAACCCCTATCTGTGTTATTTTGAAGCTGCTTGGCAGAGAAGGGAGCACACCCATTCAATGAGCTGCTAACCAGAGTTTCTCTGAGCTCCTGAATATAACTGCATCATGATTCACACTTTTGAGGAGACTAGATACAAAGTGGCAATAGTTAGCAGTAATTTTGTACTTGATGTCGAGGGTGCTATTAAACAGCTTTTTCTGTTTAAGTCCTTTTAATTTATTTTAAGTGATCATGCATCTAAAAATTGTCATTATACAGCCAAACAAGCCAACACTTTCCAAACCATTTTAACAGGGAAGGTTCTTCTTCATGAATTACGTCAGTCCTTCAATGACTTGCTCTTTTGATAATGATGCTTTGGGTAGATCGGGGTATTTTAACTGTGGCAGTTGTAAGTTATGTGTCAACAATTGAGGAAAACACCTGGATTGATCCAGGATCTCAACAGGTAATCACATCTCAATCTTATATCAATTGTAAAACTGCCTATATAATTTATTCATTATTGTGTCCATGTAAAAAACTGTATGTGGGATGGACACAGAGAAATATGATCGCAGGAATTTGTGAACATAGATTCTGCATTAGCACAGCCACCTGGTCAGCTCTGATTTTTGAGCATTGCCTATTGATGCGTCTTAATTTTGACCAATTGAAATGGTACATTCTCCAGCATGTACTCCATTCTTGGCGAGGATGTGATTGTGATGCTCTTTTAAATAAGAGGGAACAGTTCTGGATTTTCCTTTTGGATACTATGCAACTAAAATGTCTCAATTTACAGATTGATTGTCATATGGCATTGTGACCTCCTTGTCTCTTTAAAGGTGGATTTAGGGCAGAGTTTTAAGAAGTAAAAAAGACAGCGTGGCCATCTTTTATTTGCATAAGCCAATTGAGTTCCTACAGGATGAAATTAACTCCTATGGCTGACAGACTGAGAGAAGAAAAGCTCAGATAAGTATTGCCTTGCCCTGAAGCAGAACCTTCACTGTTATAATGGTTCAAAACATGTTGGCTTGTTTGGCTGTATAAAGTTTTTAGATGCATGATCACTTAAAATAAATTAAAAGTACTTAAAAGGAGGATGCTGTTTAATAGCACCCTCGGTTTAATAGTCCCACAAAAATGTATTTATTCATTTTGTATATTGAAGGGTTATTACTGAAGTATAGGACTGCGGGTATCACATATAGTGGGAATTATTTAATCCTATACTAGTCCCCATTTGTGCTGGCATTAAAAGTTGTGACATGGTGAGTTCAGGGAGTGATTGTCCTGGATGACCAGCCACTGCAGGTGGTTGAGAATGTAGGGATGAAGCAGCTGCTTCATCTCTTAGCCTCAAATTACCAAATGCCCTCAAGGACAGATTTTAGTAGGAAGATGATCCCAGCCATGTATAAGGAAAACAGGACAAAAACACAAAACGAGTTGATATTCATCTGTTGGGGTGATTATGAGTGTTATATTTAGATTGTAGAGGAGTAGCCTAGTGGCTAGAACACTGGCTTAGTAACCAAACAATCAGGGTTTGATTCCCACTAGCACTACTTGTGGCCTTCCTCCATTGCCTCAGAAGAAAGGCCTAGCAATCTACTTCCAGTCATGCTGCCAAGAAAACCCAGGAGCTTCTGGGTCACCAGGAGTCAGCACTGACTTAAAGGCATGCATTGCATTTAGATTTGAAATTATTGATTGGGGAGCTAGCAGCCTGGAAGTTAATTGAAGGATCCGCAAAAGTAAATGTTCACCATGAAGGAGTACCTAAGAGGAATTCCCTAACCTCCTTAATCATGCTTCTCCTTAAATATGGATTAGCTAAGAAGCCTAGCGGTCAAGGCATGACCCTGATCAAGGGTATAAAAACTCAGCCCCAAGAAGAGGAAGAGAGGTGCAGACCCGGAGATGCAGCTCTCTAGCCTATGTATGCACAGCATATGCGTGGAGTTACCTTAACTAAAATGATTTATCTGTTGCACAAGCTGACAATAATTTTTTTCCAACCATCCAGGAGGGTCATGGGCTCAATCACTCTCTCATGATTCCACATTTGTTTGGGTAATAGTCTTGCAATAGCCCTATGTAAATAGCTAATGCAAAAAAAATCATTATTGTAAGAATGTGGTATGCCCATATAAGTACAAGAGACTGGCTTGCTTTAGCTAAGGGCCCAATTCTGGGACACGGGTTGCGGGGCTGTATGTCCCAGTGGAACATGCAGCCCCGCAAGTTATACAGCCCAGCTTCCCTCTCCAGCTCGCCCCATATGTCCTGAGCCGCAGGATGGGGAGAGACGACGGGGGCGGGAGGGGGTAGGATTGGGGCAGAGTAGGGGTTGGACAGCCTGGCAGGATGTACAGGGCCAATTCAGGCCATGGCCCTTTCCGTCCTTCTGGGTCAAAGGGGACATACTGCTTATTCCACCTCAAAGGTGGGATAAGCAGCACTGACCTGGTAGTTGGGCCTAGGGATGCCCCCCCCCCCCGGGCCGGATGTGTATGTGTGTGTGGGGGGGGGGTCCTTGCTAACTGATCCAGGCCCTGGCAGGCCAGCTGTGGGTTAGGCGATGGGGAAGAGAGGACCAAAGCATTGGGAGTTGGAGGCACCTGCAAGGAGGACATTCCCACAGGCGGCAGTGGCACGCTGTGCTGTCCATGGTCCTGATTCTGGCACCAGGGCCACCTGGACAGTCTGGATTGCCAAGACGTGCCCCTATGTGAATTGGGCTCTAAGTATTCTCAATGGTACCTAGCTCCCTCTGACAGGCCCAGCATCGGGGGGTCATGTCTTTGTTCCATTTGGCCAGTTTAACTGGTGCAATAAATGCCCTATGTGTGAAGAAGAACATTGATTGCATAAGCGCAGCAGATCTTGAAGTACGGATTAGGGGGCCCCATAGGAAATTCCAGGACTGCTGTGTCAGATTAGAGACAACTTCTTCTTCCCATATCTTCCGCAAGCCCTTAACCTGATTTGAGTGGCTAGTTCTGAAATATGCTTATATATTTGAAATTCCTCCTTTCTTAGAGTTTATTTCCGCCATAATCCTCTCCAACCTCCATGATTGTGAGTATTCACTAGGCTTTCTCTTCATACAACTAATGCAGTGCTTAAGTTGAAGCCACTGAAAGTGACATAAGGGTGGTAGATTGAACTCATTTTGCAATGAATTAAATGTCTTCCAGTTATCTCCCTCTATCAATTGTCCCACTGACCAGATACCACATCTCTGCCAGGCTGCCCAAGCAAAGGAGACTTTATTGATTTTGAATAGAGGATTATGCCATAGAGGCATATTTCTATAATATTATTTCTGTAATAGGTAGGAGACATTGGAACGCTCTTTGTGTAGATATGATTACATGACCCACTCTAGTTGCATCTGGCCATCTCATTCCCATAATTAAGTTGACTGGGCAAGGGTGGGACCAGGTGCTCTTCTAATTCCAACCATATTGGCTTCTGTGAAAGAGTCGCTCCAGATGACCATAAGCCTCCTTGTTTTAGTAGTGCCGCAAGGTGATACCAATGGAAATCTGGAAAATGAACTCCCCCTTCGTTTTTGCAATCCTTTAATTTCTTCAGTGCTATCCTGGGCATTTTCCCGCTCCAAAGAAAGGAGCATAAGATGCGCTCTATCGCTTTGTACACAGATATTGGAAACAGAATGGGTATCATCCCGAGTATGTAATTTAGTTTTGGCATCAGGACCATCTTAATGGACTCCAAACGGCCCCACCAAGTAAGAATTAAAGGGGTCCATTTCAGAGTGAAAGATCGTGCTAACTCTTTTAGCTTCTCTGTATTTATTCGCAGAGTTTCATCCAACGGAGCACTGTACTGGACCCCCAGATATTTTATAGCAGAAGGCTCCCATTGAAAGAAAAATTGTTGTACCATGGAGCCGTTGGCTCGTTGATTGATAGGAAAGGCTACCGATTTTGTCCAGTTGATTTTGAATCCTGAGAACCGAGAATAGTTATCTATCAGCTGTAGTAAAGAGGGGATTGATGTTGGACAGAGAAAGAGCAGAAGGTCATCAACATAGGCTGACAGTTTAATTTGCAGATCTGCTTCTGTGATTCCTTTAATCTCGGCTGATTGCTGAATAAGTAGCACCAATGGTTCCAGTGCCAGATTAAACAAGAGAGGTGACATCAGGCAGCCTTGACGCATGCCCCTGTGTAAGGAAAAAGGCCTTGACAGCTCTCGATTAGCCAGAATCCTTGCCATAGGATTGGAATACAGAACTTGGATCATGTTCACAAAATTCTTTGGGAAGCCAAACCATTCCAACGCTTGAAATAGAAAGGGCCACTCAAGTCTGTCGAAGGCCTTTTGGGCGTCTAATGACAGACCAATAAGAGGTGAGTCAAGGAGTTCTGCTACTTCTAGCAAATTACATAGTAGTCAAGAGTTATCCGCTGTGGACCTGCTTATAACGAAACCACATTGATCTGGATGTATTAGCAAGTGGAGAACTTTGTTAAGGAAGTTAGCCAAGACAGTCGAGTAAAATTTGTAATCTGCATTTAAAAGTGAAATAGGTCTATAATTACCCACCAGTTCCGGGTCTTTACCAGGTTTTTCTAGTACTACTATTGTAGCATTAGCAAAAGCTCCAGTGTTGTTGACTTTCTCCTGTAGTTGCTGGTAATAGATCATCAAATGGGGAAAGAGGTCCTTTGCGAAAATCTGGTAAAATTCTATCGGGATTCCATCAGGGCCTGCTGCTTTCCCACTTTTCATTCCTGAGAGAGCTTCCTTCAATTCCTCTTGACCAAAAGCTTTGCTGAGGAATGCTATTTGATCGCGGCCCAATTTTTGGTGATCAATCTGTTCCAGAAAGTTTCTCATAACTGGTTCATCGCAGGCTACTTCAGATGTGTATAACTGTGTATAAAATTTACAAAAGGCTTCTGTTATTTCATTATTTTTACACAAAGGACCATGTTGCTCATCCTTTATAGTCATGATGTGAGATTTAACGCGTTGTGATTTTAAACTTGTAGCCAACAAATTACCGGCCTTGTTCATCTCTGTGTGGTATCGCGCTTGTTGCACAAAAACGTTTTGTTCCACTTCCCTACTAAGTACCATGTTATATTGGTATCTTAGTTTTTGCAAGTGTATTAATGCTGAGGAGTTAAATTGCCTTTGCAATATTCTTTCTTCCGCCCTTATCTGTTGTTCCAGGACCTTGAGCATGCCTTTCGCCTTTCTGCTAGCAGCAATAGTGAAGCTGGTTATCTTTGCTCTTATTGAGGCCTTAAATGCTTCCTACCATGCCCAGATAGCAGGAGCATGGACTGATAAGCAATATTTTCCCAGAGCTAGTTTCATTGTCTCCTTGGTAGATAGATGAGTTTCTTGAAGCATTATTACATCAGCTTTTTGCTTCTGGCAATACACAAGTATCTTCTTTCGCTTAATAGGATGATTTATGCCCTTTACATTCAGGGACAATACTTTAAGGGGATTCATAATTGTTTTGCATTTTGGGATTATCATAGCTTCCTGAGGTCTGCCCTATAATCCCCTGATGGTGTCGAATACTCTAATCTTAGTTGGGCGAGGTTTGCAAGGCATCAAAATCGCCCCGGTGAGGAGGTGGTAATTAAGTGGGTGAGTCAGCGTGCGTTGCAACATGGCTGCAGTATATCCCAATTGGCAGACAGAAACTGAAAAAAACCCCAAAATCCCTATTTACTTTACATTGTGCCACACCACTGCCCTTATTCTTATTTCCAATATTTACAAATATCTAGTATACCTCACAAGGGCTAAATATAATAAAACACATAACAAGTTACTATCTTACTTTCCAGTACAAACTTAAGCTGAGGGGTGATATTACAATTGAGACATTCCCACATCACATATAAGCTCTCTTGGTTTATTAAGATTAATTGTGATTACTTCCCTTGCTTACCCAAGACCCAACTTTGAAAACAATAAGTAAGTCTTCACAATGCTTCTCTTTTACTTTTATCTTACTCCCATATAATCCTATTGTGTATAATGCATGCTAACAAAAGTTTTAAGATCTTGCATTCAGCCTACTCGGGAAGTCACCGACCTCGGCAAGGTCTTTCAACTGGGTTATCTGTTGGCAATGATGTCCCGGGGGAGCTCATCATGGAAAGGTACCCCGCCAAGTCACCCTTCCTGTGTACAACGTCTTTCTTCGACTAAGAGAACTCCTATAGGAAAAGGCAGATCATTGCATCTTTAAGGCCTCTTGTTCTTCAATGAACTGTAATACTGCCGCAGGATCTTCAAAGGATTTAGTGTGGTTGTTTAGTGTTATTTTGAGCTGAGCAGGATAGAAAAGCCCATATCGAGCCTGCAGGTGTTGTAGCCGGGGTCTCAACACCAAGAATTGTTTCCTTTTTTCAACTGTTGCCTTGCAGAAATCAGGAAAGAAGGAGATGTTGTGACATTCGAATGACAATGAGGTATGGGCTCTTGCAGCTGCCATTATCTGTATTACTTGTTGGTGTCTTAGCAGACAGAAGATTATTGGCCTCGGACTCCGGGTGTGTGGGCTCGTCTGAGCCGGTACTCTGTGAGCTCTTTCAATTTTCATCGGCCCAGAGAGATTCAACCTCCACAATGCGGGTACCGACTTTCCCAGAAATGTAATTATATCGGAGTCTTCGACACCTTCCGGAAAGTCCACCACTTTTATGTTATTCCTCCTATTCCTATTGCTGAGATCTTCCATATTCAGCTCCATGCATTCCATCTTCTTAAAGGCCCTATTGAGCTGACTTAGCTGTTTTTCATGTGTTGCTACAGCAGCGTCCACTTTATCCATGCGGCCTGCGAGTCCCTTCATTTGTGTCTTCATGTCATGCAAGTCCGCTTGCATCCGCACCAGAGCATCTCGGTTCGCTACGACCAGGTTTTTTACTGATCGGATTTCCCCCAATAGTTCTCTTATTGTCTCCTCGGTTTCCCGTGAGGCGGCCATCTTATGAGGGGAGAGGGGATCAGATTTTGTTCTTTTGGAGCCTGAGTTAGTGCTTGTCGTGAAGTCTAGCTTCGTGGGCTTGCCGCTTGACATGCCCCTTCCTTCGTTGGGCGATCAGAGTAAGGTTCAAAGGCAGTGTTAAATCGGGTGTTGTATGGTAAATCGCAGGATTTTTGTCAGGGATCACCAGAGCAAAACTCTTAAGCAGCCATTTTTTTTTCACCGCTGGCTCCGCCTCCAGTGGCTCAGAATTTTAGTTAACTTGTTCCAATACCCTGTTTTGTTGCAGAAGAAATTAAAAAGTGCTTTGAAAAGGATGTCATGGAAGAACCACTAAAGACAATGGTGGTTATTCCTAAAGGGTCAAACATGGACAGACTGTACCTTGGCATATACTTGGAGAACAGATGTTTAAGTTGCCTTGTGTCTATGTTACTGAGGGGGTTGTTGTGTACCTCCCAAAAATTTACAGCAAAGATTTTTGTTTCGGAGAGAATCATTAGTGGAGACTGAGGAAAACTGAACACTACAAATATGCATGTGGAGCCCGATTCAGTGAGGGACATATCCGGGCCATCTGGACGGCTGAAAATGGACAGCCCCAAGGTGGACCCGATTCTGCCACCGTGGGAGCCAGAGGTTCTCACGGCTGCTGAATTGGCCACAGAGATGGCCTAGTGTTACCCCTATTCCCCTGTCCAGCCTGTTTGGTGGGGCTGCCTGGCCCATCTGCTGCCTCACCTGGGGCTTATACCACTTCCAAAGTGATGTAAACCCCACGTCTACCCTGCCAGCGGTGGATGTACAGGGCCGTGACCTGAACTGGCCTTGTACGCCTGGGCGCCTCAGTCCACCCCCACTCTACCCACTCTCCGCTTCCATCCTGCCTCCGTCCAGCATTCCCCGTATAGTCATGCGTTTAGCCAGACTGGACATCAAGCCAGGACGTACAGCCCTGCTATTCGCCAGGCAGAATTGGGCCCTTAAAGGGATGTTTGCTAAGCCCCATGCTGACAAAACACATGTGGGATGTACTATTAGCATGGGACTTCAGGTTAACAGCAGGAAGGCAGGCAAACTGGCTGCGGGAGCTACTAATCCCAGACCTTGGGATGGTGTTAGCTGCACCCGCACTACTTGTGCTGAGCATAGGTAGCGTAGACTAGAAATGACTGTGCTAGCTTTGCCACAGTGGGAACATCCCATCGCACCCAGTCACCGCCACAAAGGGTGCTACAAGGGTAGTGAACCATAAAATAAGTTGTGTGTGCTAAATAGATTTAATGCATGTTACTCTATGAGTTAATGATTGTTAGTAGATGGGCATGCACTGAAATGTTCTAATGTATTTTAAAATATTACATTATTGAGGTCCAGTTTTCTGTAATTTTCTTTAATTTCATTTACATTTGATTTTATTTTTCCTTGATACCTCAGTTATATTTCCTAACAATATGTATTTTGCTGTTAAAAATTTGAGATTTAAAACAAAATAAAAAATATATATTTTAAGACTAAGGGGTATGTTTACTAAACCTTCTTAAAGTGCATGGCGCGCATGAGCATGCGCTAAGGTACCTTAGTGCACGCTAATGATGCTTTACGGGGCCAAAATGCTCTTTAGTGCGTGCTCATGCGTGCAGCGGCGCACACGAGCACTGAAGGCGGGAAAAGGCTACCGGAGGGCGGAGGAAGGCTCCCCAGGGGCGGAGAGAAGGGGTCAATGGGTGGAGAGTGGGAGGGGGAGAGGGTCCCCGCACACTAGCAAGGTGAAATTCGAGGCTAAAAATAACGCAAGTGAAAACCTCGCATTAGAGACGATTTAAAGGGAAGAGAAACCATTTCTGTCAGCAATGTACAGCAAAATCAGGGAAACCTACAAAAAAGTGATAAGTGTGATACATGTGCACAGAACAAAAGTACAAATAAACATTGAAAAGGACCCCAACAAAATAAAAAAAAAATATAATCAAGCTGGGCAATAGTGATCGTAATGGGAAACATCAAAAAACACTCACAAGAAAGCCCCAAAAAATAAATATGAATTTTGGAAGGGTCTACGCTCCGTCCCCATACAAGGTGAATGATCCCACAGTGAAATAGCACTGATCAGGGTTTCCCTCTCCATCAGACAGGTTTCCTATGGCGTGCACATGTGCGGCAACAGGAGGGTGGGCATGTCGGAATGGACAACTGGACAGATGCTTGGAAATGTGATACAGAGGGCTGCAGGCGGCACATGCTGTGGTGCAGCTGGGGCACAGTGCGGACTAGGCAGATGCCTAGATGGCACTTAGGAATGCTGAAACTGACCAGAAGCCAGACAGCAACTGATGAGGGCCGAACATGGGCATGAAAGTGTCTATCACAGTGTCACAGGGGATAGTACCCAGTAGGTACCCCCAAGAGCACAGAACATTGGCAGGCGGTGTTGGGGGGAAGCGTGGACGCCTATGCAGCCACCCCCACCCCAGAACACGCACCATAGGCAGCCGCCTACCTGCACACTGGATGGCTTGAGACTGCACACCATCAGCACCACCAGCAGAAGGGCATGTCAGCATGATGGCAGAGGGGTACTGGTGGTGGAGGGGGCCAGTGGCAGCTGCCCAAAGCCGACCATGGCCTAGCCCTGTGTAGGTGTGTGCCATGCACTGCAACAGACAGGCCCTGCTGGACAAACAGTCATGGTATCATCAGGGAATGCACTGTCCCTGTGGCAACACGGTGGTGCAGTGCACACAACCAGTGTGTTTGGAGGCAGAAGGTCACAGGTTCAAGTCCCAGCTATGGTGCCTGCCAACCTAGTCCCCATGTTTTACCCACTACTACAACATGCTAATACAGACAGAACATTTATTGCAGATGACGTAAACATGCCCAAAACACCTACATTTTACCCTACAGAGCAAAGACACCATAAACAGGCGCATTACCTAGAGCAGAGTCTCCCAAATGCAGTCCTGGAGGGCCAAACACCATTCAGGTTCCATGCTGCCTTTAATAAAGATGCCTGTGCTGCATATCTATGCACCACCCCCATGGTATGCAGATATATCTCATGGATATTCATGAGGGACAGCATGAAAACCCGAACAATGTTTGGCACACCAGGACTGGAGTTGGGAACCTCTGCCGTAAAGCAGCAGCCAACAGGGGCAGACACACCCACACCCACAGGCTCCATTAGCCAATGCCTCCTGGAGAGGCAGGACATTGGGCCCTGCATGCATCTCCCAATACTAGCACTTGTATACCTTAGCAATGCCACCCTACACCTGGGAATACGGTACACAGCTATCAAACGTTTGCTATGATTTATTTATTTATTTATTTAACTGTATTTATATCCCGCTTTTCACCGGGTCAAAGCAATGAGATACATAACAGGGGGGGGGGGGAATCAATAGTAGGGGGGCCATCACCGGGGGCTCAACATTGATGATTTTGGGATGAACATAGAGACGGACAGGACAGCACAGTTACTGGTCTGAAGTTCTTGAAGAGAAATAAGGGGAGGGGGTTCCCATTCAGAGATGTTCCTGGAATAGGACGGTTTTTAGCTGCTTTTTGAATGATGGGAGATCACCGTTGTTCCTGATGTGGTTTGGCAGAGAGTTCCAGAGGGATGGGGCATAGAGTTCAAAGGCTCTGTTGCAGGTCCGTTGTGTTGCCTTGGTTCTTTTGTGGGGGATGGCAATGGAGCTACTGGCAGATAGCAATTCCTACGTTAAGCACAGTTTGCTGATTGAGCTCCATCATAACAACCTTTCTGATGTCTGTGGAGTGTGCTTCAGGTCTGGTCTCTGACAGTGTTTACCACCCTGGGGAGTGACCCCCAACAGTATTGCGTACCATATCCATGCCTGCACTGTGCCCAGGACTGGTGTGGTGGCCAGGGCTGCTAAACTCCTCTATAGTAGCACAATGCTGGCATAGGTGTGGGAGTGTGTGTCTGTCTATCCAGTGTGTGGTGGCTGCAAACACCCTCCACAGCCCACACTGCCAGCACTGTTGCCAGTATTGGCCTGACAATGTGCATAATGAGGAGCAAGGTACTATGGGTATAGCCCGGACAGGGTGGCCTGGCCAGGATGCATCTGCACAGGGCATAGGGCACTGGCTGGGACATTGTGGTGCCCGGCCACCACCTACACAGACAGGGGGGCCACAGCATGTCCTGCTGGGAGATCACTCTCACCCTGACTGTGCAGTGACCACAGCATGGCTAGGCACCCCCCATAGTGCTATTCTCATGTGATATTTATGGGTTTCCTTTTGGGGCTCATTCACTGACTTATCTGCTTGTTGTGTATGCTGACATCCCAGTTCTGGGTGCAAGCATTTCCACCAGGACTATGGACTAGCTAGCAGACTGTCTGCAGCTGGTCTGTGTCTTGATGGAGTGCCTTGCAGAATGCAGCGGCTGAAGGCTTGCTGCAGGAGAATATCAGATAGTGGTGGGGGGCATCTTAGCATATCCAGGCCTAATGTCTGTCTGCTATTGTGTTATGGGTGTGTACAGAGCTGCATTGACTGCCCTGTAGGTATCTGTTCCCCAGCAGGACTTGGGTTGATGGTCCCCTCTACTGCCACCATTGCAGGGAGGTAGAATGTGGATCTGTTGATGGGAGATCCTGTTTACCACTCTCAGCCCTGGAGGAAGAGGGTGGTGGTACATAATCCTCCTAGGGGTCCATAGGGGCTACACCTGACTGAGACATACAGATATAATTCCAAGGTGTGTCTGCAGAAACTACCTATCTCACACATTAGCACTGCTGGGGACCTGCAGCATAGCCTATTTCTGTCATGGAAGGTGCTGTGGACCTGATGCTGGGCGCCCCACCGCACCCTCAGGGTGAGCACAGTACCCATACAATGTGACGGTGTGTAGCTACTCTGTGCCAGTAACACACATGGTCAGGTCCCCCTACCAGGCCGAGGTGCTGTGGGGGTGCATACCCCATCTTGTGTTCATCTGTGGACAGCTGATTTGCATGTGCAGTGCATCATGGGTACGGGTGGGCTAACCCTATCCTGGTGACCACAGCAGACTGTCTGTGTGGTGACATGCAGTCCCTTTGCAGCCAGCCAGGGGCTTGCTAGCAGCTGTAGCCCACTGTTTTTTTCACTGCTTGTGGAGCCAGAGGGCTGCCAGAGGGCTGCCCAAAGCATTATCTCTTTTTTAATGTACATTATTGCTGCCAGCAAAAACACCCTCAGCGTACTGTACCCATAAGGTGCCTCAGAGGGCGCTTTATAGGGCGCCCTATAGGGCACCTTATGGTTACCGTCCATATAAGGTGCACTATACGGTATCCTGTGGAGCGACTTATAGGGTGCCCTATAGGGGACATTATAGGGTGCCGTGGCAGACAGTGCACTTTATAATGTGCCCTATGGAGTGCCTTATAGGGTGCCTTATGAGGCACCTTCAGTTACGGCACGTGAGGGTATGTTTGCTGGCAGCAATTACTAAAATACAAATAAAGTGCTGCAAGAAACAATACTTACATGTCAAAGGTGATGCCTCAGCTAGCCTTACATATTAGGCACACTGGGGATCAAACTCATGACTCCTGTATTATCAGTCAGTGCCTTAACCATTGTGCTACACTGCTGTTCCTCTTTGCATGTCAGCGCACCTACTTAAGATTTTCATGCGTTTAAATGCACAGTGCTGCCATCAAACACAGTGCTATGACCTTGCTGTGCCTCATAGGGCACCCTATATGGCGCCCTATAGGCCACCCTTTCAGCAACATTGTAGGGTGCCGTGGCGGACAGTGCACTTTAGAATGTGCCCTCTGGGGTACCTTATGGGGTGCCTTATGCAGCACCTTATGTTACAGTGCTTTGAGAGTGTGTTTGCTAGCAGCAGTAATTAAAATAAAATTACAATGCCTCATAATGCAATATTACACATACCAGGTAGTGCCTCAGGCAGCCTTATTCATTGGGCACAGTTGGGGATTGAACCCATGATCCCTGTACCATCAGTCACTGTCTTAACTATTGTACTGTGGCTCTGTTCCTCTACTTGCATATCAGCGTGCCTGCTTATGCTTCCTGCGCGCGTTTCTCATGCGCTACTGTGCATGGCGCACATTAGCGTGCAGCGCACATTAGCGCACAATTAATCCCGGTTTGCTTTTTTAAGACTGACACGCCCACTCCTTATATGGCATCCTGCAGACTACCGCGCCGCGCACGTTAGGAGACTTTAGTAAACATACCCCTAATGCTTGAAACAAATTGAAAAAAAAATGCCTTAAAATTGGGGTGGAAAACGGACAATGACCTGAAAATGCACCATTTCTTACATGTCCATCTCTATTGCACACATTTCCTGTATTTGTCCTAGGATGTTTTCTGTATCACAAAAAAAGTAAATGTCTGTAAAAACATACACCGGGTATGTCTTGTGCACCACACTTTTACAATAAGAAACAGCACAATCTATTTGTCTCAATTCCTAATGCTTCCTAGCTATGTATATTGAGAGCCTTTTTATGCATTATGGCTTCTAGTTACTGTTCCTGTTTAAATTTAGAATAGTTTATCCCCACTGAACTTCATGCCATATGTTTGAGCTTGAGGCACTGGCCATAAAATCAGTGACATCAGGCTGAGTTTATGACTGGAATTTCCTGCTTCTAAAATCCTTAATCTGTAGGGCTAAAAATGACTAATTCAGATAATTCACAGTTAATTATAACTAACTTTGATTTATTTTAACCCACAACATGTTAGCTTAAAATAGTGAGAAGAAGTAGATATTGTCAGGTCAATATTCAACCACAACAGCCACTCTTCTCTTTCCCAAACCCCAGCAGTCTCTTCTCTCTCTTTGTTTCCCCCTTTGGTCCTCTTCTCTTTCCCATTCCAGAATCCCCTCCCTGTTCAACTCCCTCGGCCCCAGCAGTCTCCATTTTTCTTTCCAGAAGCTCCTCTTGTCTTGCTTTCCCTTCTCGATTCTATCAATCCCTTTCTCGAACCTAGCTGTTCTTTCCCTTTCCTATTGCTTCAATGCTAGCAGCATCCCTTTCTCATTCTCCATCCCCTATTTACCTCAGGCCTATTTAATCCCCTTCTCTCTTCCTCCCTTTTGCATTTTATAGGCTGTGCTGGCAGTGGGTAAGGTCCCCAGGTCTGGTACAAAATCGTGACAGTGCCAGCACTGTATTAATATCATCTCCTCTTGCTCTCCTAGGGCATTACTCCTATCTGGTCCAATCTCTCCAATAAAGCTGCTACGAACAAGCATCGTGTATGAGACCCCCACATTACCTCTTTGCTTGTAACTGTATCCTGCCACTAGCTCACAGGAAACTGTGCCCTTGCACCCCTTTTCTCCTGGAAACGGAACATGATCCTGTTTGAGGGAGCATAGTGATCTCTGACTTGACAGTCACAGGTGAGATGGTGGGGGTAACCTTTTTGCTTCTCTACTGTCTTCCTTGTCTCGTGATCCTGGGCAGCACTCAGCACTGGTGGATGGATGGAGCACAGTGCAGCATGTGTAGCAGTCTCCCCTCCTGCCCCCATTGTGGTTCTGTAGGCAGTAATTTGTGGCATGGATTTCCCCTGCCAATGTTGTGCTATTTCATTTCTAGCAGCTACTATACAGTGATGTATCACACCACTAACTCTCTTTGGAATGTCCACATCTAATTGATGTAGTAAACAAATCTCTGGCTTTCTTTGTATTCGATATCCTGTCATGTCCTATATCAACTCCAAAATCTCAATCCAAAAGGCTTGTATCCACTTACAATTCCACCACATATGCAACCAATTCCCTTTCTCATTGCATCCCCTCCAACATTGATCATTAATCCCCCTTCCAGCTCTTTTTTTACATACTGGAGTCCAATACCATCTGAACAGCAATTTATAAGCATTCTCTTTTAGCCTTGTAGCTATGGACATACTTGCCACTGTTCGTATTATCTTATCCCATTCCTCCTCAGACCATCTTATCTCCAAATCTTCTTCCCATTTTATCATGTATCTCAATTTGTTATTTTCCCCCCCCCTCCATTATGCCTTTATAAATTTTGGATAAAACTCCTTTCTGTCCCAAATTTCCTAAACACAATGCTTCAAACCACCCCCTCAACACAATATTTTATGAGGGCTTACCTTTGAAAATTTGCTTGCAAACCCACTGATATAAAGTAATTCTTAAAACGTACTTCCTCTATGGCCAGAATCAAGGGACACATATTCAGTATGCTAACAAAGTGATCAGAGGGATTATATTTAAAGCTGTATATCTTGGAAAATAGGTGGGTGGATTCTGTAAAAATAAAATTTCCTGGCAAAATATTGCCCTCTATTTGACTAAATAGTATTCACTGGCATCCATAAGACCACTAGGGTCATCCTGTTTCCTAACAGTGAGGCACTGGTCTGGCAATATTAGGGGAACAGCCTCTGTGTGGCACATGGATTTGAGTCTCTGGATGCTCTGTGGCAAGGATGGTGTGAGTGTATGCTAAGATGAGTAAGGGGTGGTTTAGGTGGGTACCACTAGTAGGGATGGACATTCATTTTTTTAACTAATGGCAAATCATGATGAATTGTGGCATTTTCAGTTTGTTCCAGGGCAAACTAACTGAATGCACATGACAGTGATTATTAAGAAATTTTCATTTGTTTCCTTCATTTTCATCATATGCATGTACACACATGGTTAGACATACTTGAGCTACCCAGGGAGGGGGAGAAGAGGAATGGGCACAAGCAAGAAGCAAAAGGCACATCAACAAGTATATTGAAACTCTTTTGTAATAATACAACTATGATACTAAGGTCACTTTCGGAGCTACTAATGATACTTCATCTAAACATTCAGCAGTCTCTTTTTTCTGAACATAGGAATTGTCAGGGTCCCATCGATGGGCTCCTTTAGCACATAGGTGCATAGCCTGAATAAACACTATTGTTCTTCTTAATATTTCTTCAAGGGTGTTTAGAAATGTTTCTTTACCTTACAACATTCCCTCACTTCTGTTCCCTGTACCTTAAGACTGCATCTTGTATTTTTCCAGAGTGCAGTCACCCTAGTTCAAAATATTCTTGTCACCACCATTCTTCTATATGGGACACATTGCAGAACACAGCAGATTATCTTCTAAGTCCTAGCCTTATACCACATTTCAGGAGGAATAATGTGGACATTTCCGGGAAACACAATACGTATATGGGCCATTCGATTTCTCCATGGCTAACCATGCCCCTGTTCCACCCGCTCCCACCCACATTCTGAGATCCCCGTGCTAGCATCATAGACATGCATGTCAGCAGTGTTTCGGAATACAGTCTGGGACATTTTCGGCACATAAACGTCCCCACCGCATGTACAAATGCCTTATTCATGTTTTGGAATGTCCCCCTTAACCCTCCATTACCTTGGAAGAAAGGCAATCTACCTCTAGTCACACTACCAAGAAAACCCAGGAGCTGCTGGGTTGGCAGAAGTCAGTGCTGACTTGAAGGCATGCATTGCATGTGAGGGAGATGAGGCTATATTTGTGCCAAAACCAGCACTTAGAAGAAGAAAGGAAAATTCTTGAAAGCAGTGAAGTGCCTCTAAGCAGGACAAATGCTCTTGTCTGTCTTTTGAAGTTTCTAAGGTTTGCTGGCTGGCTGGCTGGGCTTGGAGGGAGAGTCTTGTTGGGGGAGTGGGGATCAGATAAGTGACAGGGAGGCTGGAGAAAGGTGTGCTGACAGTTAGGCGATGCATACAAAGTGCTTAGTTTCTTAATTTGTGGGCATTAGCAGTCATGCATTGTAGTCAATGTGAATCAAAACAGACCAGGCACAACGAAGAGGAGCTGTGGAAGGTGGGAGGGAGAAATATCTGTTAACCGTATCTATCTCACAATCAGAGATACACAGAAATGATCTCTTTGTAACAATCTTTCTCTCCTATTGGCTATACAGGAAAGTCATCATCCATTAGAACTAAAAGGAAATAATTAATTTGCCAGTAGAAATTTGATTTATTTTTTTCTTTTTCTAAGCTCATCTAGCTTTGAGAAAAGATTCTACCGCAATCAAAGCCTTCTTTCCCCAAGTGAAGAGCAGTAGCAGGAAGGGCAGGGCCAGGGGCATTGAAGAGACTAAGCAGAGCTCTTCAGGGCACCCTGATGCAAACATCTAAGAAATCATAGTTGGAGTTTACAGCACTTCGAAGTTACAAAGTATGATTAGCTGGAGAAGAGCACTGTAATAAATACACAGAAAAGAGAGGAAGTTCCTGTCACGTAGAGCTGACTATCTAGTCTACTCATGCCATTATGTTTGGTAATGGTAAGTGTGTAAAATTAAATGGTCAAACAAGAAAGGAAGGGAGGGCAAGTGAAAGTAGCAGCTTCACAAGTGTGGAGAACTAGACAGATTGTTACTAGGATATGTCTATGGTCATTTATAGCCCAACGATGAAGCTAAAGAAAGATTTCTTTAAGAGGAGAGTAGAAATAACTGCAGCTTCCAGTGCAATTTCGACAGAGTAGATGTCCAGTTCCTTCTTCATAGAGGAGCAAGGGAAGGCTGAGACAGGGCAGGGAAGGGAATAGAGGCAACAGAGCAGAGCAGCAGTAAACCTTTTTCCATGCTGAAAAATGTATGCAGCTGGTCTTGGCAGATAAAGAATTTGAGGAGCCAGACGTGAAAGTTTAATGGCTGAAGAAGATCTTGAAGATCATGTTAGCATCCTAAGTGAAGATAAGGTAGTAAGTGATTCTGGTAGTGCTAGGGCCAAGTACACCACACAGTTAGAGGAGACAGTAGAGAGTGGGAAGGATACTCCTAGTCTTTTATGCTCTCCTCTGTCCTTAGTTTAAGGTACATCAGCACCAGCATCAGTAGCAATAGAAGAGGGGAAGTCTTGTGAAACCTCAGAGGTATGGAGGCATTTTAAAGTACTTGAGGATCCATGGTATGCAGAATGCAATTACCATAGGAAGCAAATTAGTAGAGAGAAGTTCATGGACTATCTTTCTAACAGTGGCATGTAGCATCATCTGCAGAAACAGTAACCTTTCCAGCTCAGTACAAATGAAGGCACTGATCGTAGGCTGAGGTCTCAGTATGGCAGTAGAATTGTAAATCGAGGCAATGGGAAAGCCATGGAAAAAGGGAAATCTGTTTTCCAATGGAGTCCTCCCTACCCCCATGGAGGATATGGGATGATGTTCAAAACAACTGTCATGGGGCAAGCAGCAGGCAACTTCAAAGATGATACACCAGGGAAATGACAGCCCTGGATGCCCAGCTCTTGCGGGTTGTTGAGAACATGGGGTTTAAGAGGCTGCTGCATCCCTTAGCTCCCAGTTACCATGTGCCCTGGAGTGCCTGGGAGGCAGGAGATCCCAAGCCTGAGTAATCAATTTCATGGTCAGCTGCAGGAAGAGCTGGCAAAGGTAGAGGGTAGTACCGTAGTCTACATTTCACCTGTGACATCTTGACTAATCAGAATGCTACACATGCCTACCTCTACCTGATAGCACACTGGTGATAGCTGGATGAGAAAGGGACAGGCTGTAGGTATAAGGGGGGAGCAACAAGAGGAAGATACTGATGGGAAATGCTAAATATCCAGTTGATGGATGATAGCCATACCTGTACCTTTATCTTTGCAGAAATAAGGGCATTGCTACAATGCTGGTAGATGGGGCTCAGACAGAGCACCATGCTTCCTGCTTTTTTTGTAATAGATGGTGGGACAAATATAGTTAATGCAGTAAAGGAGGGGAGCTTTCATGGAATCAGCAGTTTTGTACTCCTAGAGGGGGACTTTAGAAAGGACATCCAGTTAAATCAGGGGTGTCCAGGGTAGAATATGCAGAAAAATGCCAGGGACATTCACGTCTCCAGCTGATTTCAGGAACATATAGTAGATGTCCCTGATGTGGACATGCATGCGGGCAGTCACATACTCATCCCTAGTAGGGATGCCTAGGTCAGGAACATTCATCTCAGGCAAACTATCATAAGGGGATGTCCAGCGGCATAGCAAAGTGAAAATATGAGCCCCCATTCTCCGTCAGTGTTCGTTGATATAGTGTAAAATACAGGGGGTTTTAGTGTAGCTGCTTCTCCACTCCTTCCAGATGTTTGCCTGACAAAATGAGCATTTTTCAGATGCCTGTTTCTGCCTGGAGAAGGTGTAACTTTAGACGCAATTCAGGATGTTCAAGGCATTTCTCAGATCAAGTAGGGATATCCAGGTTCTTAGGAATGCCCCAGTCACACCTTCACCATGCCCCCATTCAGACTTGGATATCCTTGTGCTGGGGACGTCCACAGACCCAGCTTCCAAAATCGCACTGGGGATGTTTCTATGATTTGGATGGCTACATGCCCATTTGTAGACATCCAAATTGAAAAAAGCACTTTCAAAATAACCACTTTTGTTCTCAGAGACTCCCTAGACTTAGAAAAATAGGAAATGGAAGCCCTGTCTTGAAGCTATTGATTAAAAAGTGCTGATAAAATAGCAAACATGTGAAGGATGGGCATGAACTGCATGAGAAGCAGGAAGCAACAAGGACACCTGCATACCAGTTCACCCAGGATGTTGGCACCAGGTGGAATTCCACTTTCCAGATGCTGGAAGGTTAGTGGAGCAATGGGAAGCCCTGCATCAGATGTCATTGAAGACCAAGATTGGGAATGAAACCCCCTAGGCCACTAGGACTGAACAACTATGATGCAGGTCATAGAAGTCCTAAAGTCCATTAAGAATACCACAGAGGAGCTGAGTTCCATAAGGGCTATTATACTTGACTTCTTTTTATTTCAACAGTGAAAATCCTACAGGCAAAGTTAGAGGGTTTTCAACAGTGAAAGGGACTCACAGCATAGGTTGTGGTAATGGTGGACCTCCTCCATATTCAAGTGGAAAACAGGTTGCAGCCCCTTACAAAGGAACATGCTTATATGCTACCTAGGCTCTGGACCCACATTTGAAAGAAATTATCACTTTGTTTGCAGCTTGTGCTGTGAGGGCTTATGTGCATCAGTGATGCTGAGGGCTAAGCTATCGGTAGCTTAACTACTGTCAGGGTCTCCCAAGATGGACAGGTCTCAGTTGACGTGCCAGACCAAGACAAACCACCCATCTGGGAAGCAGCAGAATGGGATAGTGTTGGCAGCGGAGGATCACATTTCTGTGACAATGGCAACAACACTAAATTAAACTGCTTGGAAGAAAGGTCTGGCAGTCTACTTCCGTGTCTTGCCACGAAAACCCAATGAATAGTCACAACAAAGCAAATTGCACTAAAGTGCTGGAAGATGATACCCTCAGGTCAGAAGGCTCTCAACTGGCTACTGGGGAAGAGCTGAAGGCTTTCCAGAATAAAGTGAACATTTATGATGTGGTTTGATCAAAGCCCACAGGACAGCTGACTGCTGATGTAGCTGCACATGAAATGAGAGTCGGAAGCTGCAAAGATGTCTTAAATATTGGGACACGGAACATATGAAGCATGAACCAAGAGAAGTTGGAGGTGGTCAAGAATGAAATGGAATGAGTACAACTTGATCTTTTCGGTGTCAGCGAACTAAAATGGACCGGCATCGGGCACTTTGCCTCTGATGATCACATGGTCTACTATGCTGGAAATGAAAGACAAAGAAGAAATGGTGTTGCATTTATAATTAAAAATAAACTTGCAAGAACTATAATGAAATACATTGCAATCAGTGAACGCTTAATTTCTATTCATCTATGAGGAATGCCTAGCAACACAACTATAATTCAAGTATATGCCCCAACAAAAACTGCAGAAGAGGATAAAGTTGATGAGTTCTATGAGCAAGTACAAGCTAAAATTGACAGAACATGCAAATAGGATATACTGATAGTCTTGAGTGACTGGAATGTAAAGGTTGGCAACAAAGAAGAAGGCAAAATGGCTGGAAAATATGGACTTGGCAACAGAAATGAAGCTGGAGAAAGACTGATAGAATTCTGCAAGGCCAACGATCTATTCATCTCAAACACCTTCTTCCAGCAACACAAGAGGCAACTGTATACATGGATTTCACCCAATGGATTGTACAAAAATCAAATTGACTACATCTGTGGAAGTCAATGATGGAAAAGATCTATAACATCAACAAAGACAAAACCTGGAGCTGACTGTGGTACAGATCGTCAACTACTAGTATGCAAGCTCAAGCTAAAGTTGAAAAAGAGCAAACCATTCATGAATGCAGCAAAATATGACCTTGAGAATATACCACTGGAATTTAAAGACTGCCTGCAAAATCAATTTGCTGCTTTAGATACAAATGACAGAGTTCCAGAAGAGTTATGGAATGACATCAAGATGCTTGTGCTGGAAGAAAGCGAGAAGTCTCTACAAAAAGTGAAAAAGCAAAAATGGCCAAAATGGATGACAGAAGAAACTGAAAATTGCCCAGAAACACAGAGAAGTTAAAGCCAGAGGAGAAAGAAAGAAAATTGCAGAACTCAACAGAGATTTCCAATGTTTATTGTTGTCCATTTCTCAGTAGCTTCTGTGGAAGACACTCAGGTGTTATATCTTCTTTAACTAAGAGTAACTTGAGATACTTTTATCTATAGAAACTTGGGGTATGTTTACTAAACTGCGTTAGTGCAATTCGCGTTAGGAGCCGCGGTAGTGACAGAAACCCCAAATAAGGACATGGGCGGGTACATCGTCACCACTAACGCGCGTTAAAAAAATTAACGAGCGTTACCGTGTGCCGTGGCACATTACTGCGCGTTAATCGTAAGAAGACGTACAGACACAAAGCACTGAAACAGAGCTGTAGCACAATGGTTACAGTACTGACCGCTGTTACAGGCAGCATGGGTTCGAGTCCCCAGTGTGCCTAACGCAGAAGGCTGTCCCAGGCATCACCCTGTACATTACAGAGGGAATGAGGAGACATGTTTTTCGTTACGTTGAGTATTGGTGTCAGAAACACACCCTCGGAGTGTGCCTAGCCACGTGCGAGGTTGCGTGCGTTGGTACGTGCGTAGCCCCGTGCGTAGCTGCGCGCGTACAATCGTGCGTGGGTATGTGTGTTTTTACGTGCGTGGGTACGTGTGTTTTTACCAGTGTGGGCATCTTATATTACAGACTCTGTAGGGTGTCTTGCACCTATGCATTATGCTGCAGCTAACAGATGTACGTGTGATGGCCTATGGTTTATCAGAGCCTGTGAGCAGGTGCTGGAGTTTCACAGGGTTGGATTGTGCCAGTCACACCCATGATGCACTGCACATGCAAATCAGCTGTCCACAGATACACACCATGGGGAATGCACCCCCACAGCACCTCGGCCTGGTAGGGGGAACTGACCATGTGCACTCCCACAGCACCTCGGCCTGATAGGGGGTACTGACCATGTGTTGTACTGGCACAGAGTAGCTACACACCGTCACATTGTGCGGGTACTGTGCTCACCCTGAGAGTGCAGTGAGGTGCCCAGCACTAGGTCCTCAGCACCGTCCCTAGCTGAAAGAGGCCATGGCACAGGTCCAAAGCAGTGTTACTGTGTGAGATAGGTAGTTTCTGCAGGAACACCTTGGACATCTCTGTCTGTTTCAGTCAGTTGTAGCCCCCATACACCACCACTCTCCTCCCCCAGGGCTGAGGGTGGCAAACAGGGTCTCCTATCAAAAGATCCACAATCTACCTCCCTGCAAAGGTGGCAGTAGAGGGGAACATTAACCCAGAGCTACTCAATTCCAGTCCTGGTGGCCCGCAACCCTGCAGGTTTTTGGATATCCCTAATGATATGCATGAGATATATGTGCATTAGAGATAGCCTGGGCTGGATTTGGAGACTCCTGCCTTACACCTCTGTCATTTAAGAATGTGAGTGGGCAAGGTACAGATGTTCTAGACATCAAAAGGGTAGATAGAATGTGTCACATTCCTCCTAGATTCTCAACACCACCAAAAGGTTGTCTAATAGACAATATTTTGGTGGTGGTGAGAAGCAAGGAGGAATGTGACAAATTCTAACCTCTTCGATGTCTTGGACATCTGCACCTTGCCCACTTACAATCTTAAATGACAGAGGTGTAAGGCAGGGGGTCTCCAAATCCAGCCCTGGAGGGCCAAACACCAGTCAGGTTGGCAGGCTATCTCTAATGCATATATATCTCATGCATATCATTAGGGATATCCCAAAAACCTGCAGGGTTGCAGGCCACCAGGACTGGAATTGAGTAGCTCTGCATTAACCCTAGTCCTGCTGAGGAACAGACACCCCACAGGGCAATCAATGCAGCTCTGTACACAGCCATAACACAATAGCAAACAGACATTAGGCCTGGATATGGTATGCTGCACCCCACCACTATCTGATATTCCCCTGGTGCAAACCACTCCATCACAACACCTACCAGCTGCAAATAGTCTGCTAGTGCCCAGTGGAGATGCCTGCACCCAGAACTGGGATGTCAGCATACACAGCAAGCAGATACATCAGTGACTGGGCCCCAAAAGGAAACCCATATTTATCACATGAGAAAAATACTAAATACCACCATGGGAGTGCCTAGCCATGCTGTGGTCACTGCACAGTCAGGGTGAGAGTCATCTCTCAGCAGGATATACTGAGGTCACCCTGTCTGTGTAGGTGGTGGCCGGGCACTACAATGTGCCTGTCACTGCCCTATGCCCTGTGCAGATGCACCCTGGCCAGGCCACCTGTCCGGCCTATACCCATGGTACCTTGCTCCTCATTATGCACATTGGCAGCCCAATACTGGCAACATTGCTGGCAGTGTGGACTGTGGAAGGTGTTTGCAGCCACCACACACTGGATAGACAGACAGCCACCCCCACACCTATGCCAGCATTGTGCTACTATAGAGGTGGTCAGCAGCCATACCCACCACACCAGTCATGGGCATAGTACAGGCATGGATATGGTACACAAGGCTGTTGGGGGGTCACTCCCCAGGGTGGTGAACACTGTCAGAGACCAGACCTGCAGCACATACCGCAGACATCAGAATGATTGTTATGGTGGAGCTCAATGAGCAAAATGTGCTTAACGTAGGAATTGATATCTGCCAGTTATCATAGGAAACGTTTGATAGCTCTGTACCATATACCCAGGTGTAGGGTGGCATTGCTAAGGTATGCAACTGCTAGTATTGGGAGATACAGGCAGGGCCCAATGTCTTGCCTCTCCAGGAGGCATTGGCCAATGGGGCCTGTGGGTGGGTGGGTGTGTGGCCCTGTTGGCTGCTGCTTTACGGCAGAGTTCCCCAACTCCAGTCCTGGTGTTCCAAACACTGTTCGGGTTTTCATGCTGTCCCTCATAAATATGCATGAGCTACATCTGCATACCATGGGGGTGGTGCATAGCTATGCAGCACAGGCATCTTTATTAGAGGCAGCATGAAGCCGGAATGGTGTGGGGCCCTCCAGGACTGCATTTGCGGGACTCTGCTTTCGGTAATGTGCCTGTTTCTGGTGTCTGTGTTTGGTGTGGTAAAATATAGGCCATGCGTATGTTCTCTGCAATAAAGGAGTGTCTTTACTATCACTGTTTAGTGGTGGGTAAAACTATGGGGACTGGGTTGGCAGGAGCCTCAGCTGGGATTTGAACCTGTGACCCTCTGGTCTTACAAGCACTGGCTGTGTCTGTTGCACCACACTGTGGCCACAGAGATTGTGCAGTCCCTGGAGTTAGTTAAACCGGCCTGACGAGTCAGAAACCCTGCTCTGCAACAGGTTTACTGTGGCCTCATTTACCTTGTATGCAGACAAAGGTGCACATAAACCTCATAAAAGACCTCAAAAAAGGGGCACACACCCATAACCAAGCTGGGCAACAATGATATCATTGGGCAACATTACACAACACTCCCAGGACAGCTCCATTACAATGAAATGATCTTTGAAAGGGTCTGCGGAGCGTAGAGCCTTCCACACATCATTTCTTTTTTATTTGGTGCTTTCCAGGGAGTGTTGTTCCTTGTTGCCCATTGCTATCACTGTTGCCCAGCTGAATTATGCTTTTTAAAATGTTTCTTGTGGTCATTTTTAACATTTTATGTGAAATTTTGTTCTGTGCACATGTATAACACTGCTCACGTTTTGTGGGTTTCCCCGGTTTTTCTGTACATTGCTGACGGAAATGGTTTCTCTTCCCTTTAAATGCCTTTAACGACAGGTTTTCATTCGCGTTGGAATTGAGCTCAGGAATTCAGTGCGTTAGTGTGAGGGGAGCCTCTCCCCGCCCACTCTCCGCCCATTGACCCCCTTCTCTCCGCCCACTCTCCACCTACTGCGCTGTTTTAACGCGCCGCGGGACTTTACGATCGTTAACTATGCTTAACGCGCGTAGTATTACGTTAACGGTCTTTAGCGCATCGGTACACACGTTATACAGCACTTACGGTCATTAACGTCGTATAACACACGTTAGTCACGTTTACCGCACTTTAGTAAACATATCCCTTGGTGTTGAAAACTATCTCTTTATATCTGGAGAAAGCGGAGTTATCAATTTTGTACTATTTAGATGTTATCTTATGAGAACTGACTGGGTCTTTTTTAATTGTTAGTAATTGATTAAATTATGAATATAGAATTCTGTTAAAATATGATTGTTTCAAAGATGACAGGTAATTTAACGTTTACATTTTCATTAGATTTTATATCACAGAGCAGTTTTGTGTAAAATGTGAGTGTTGATTTTTTTAAGAATGGGAGTGATAGGATTAGGTATGTCTGATTGGATTGAAGGGATAGGATAAAAGTGAGTTATAGTGGATATTCACAGATAGCTGCTTTTGAATGGAACGTTTTCTGCAATAGAGGATTGGATATGCGGTGCAACCAATAGGAAAGAATGTCAATAGTGATAAAATGAGTTTGTAAATGGGTGAGTAACCCTTGTGCTTTCAAATTAGGGATTGCTTGAAGGGGTGTAATCATGGAGGGTTTTGGATTGAAGGAGTTGTTAGTTACAGGCCAGATCTTGATCTAATGATATTTGATTGGCTCCCTCTGTAATGGATGTGATGCTCTGATTAGGTTTCAGAGATGTAAATTTCTGTAGGGGTGCAATGACAGTTTAGAAAACAGTATTGTGTCAGACACCGCACATGTCTGTAGTGTTTGTATGGGAAGCAGCCTCCTTCAGACCTAAACTGTTCTGCACTTATCTTTTTAGTATGGAATCAATGGATTGTTAAAAGTGAATATGGTGATATGTTGGTATAAGCAGGAATGAAGTTCTTTGGGAATGCAATTAGAAATTGTTGTGATTGTATGGTATTTCCATTCCTCTTTGATAACAACCTATTATAGAATTACATGATATGAAGCTAGTTGTTAGTTTTATATAGATAGGATGGCCACCAGTAAAAAGATCAGTTGGTTTATTTTAATTCTGATTGTTCTTTTATAGGGTTGCTTTGTTTTTTTGCCTCCTGAAGCAGCAATACAGTGAAACGCTGCCAAAGTTAGGGCATCATATATAATATATTATCTTTGAGGCAATATTAAAAAAGATAAGTTGTTATTTTTGATTTTTAAATGTCTACAACAAAAACAATTTTTGAATATAGTCTTTGCTGAATATTGAGGAACATTTTTGACTGGTGATGTCAACTATAGGACTTTGATTCAGCATAGGTTATATGATCAGCCTTTACTGTATAGCCCTTGAGAAGAGTTATGCTGATATCAACCATTTTCTATATGGAGTAGCTTGAATATATTCACTAGAATAGGAATCAACACATGCATCTCACAAAGAAAAAGATTTAGACATCATCATGGATAACACGTTGAAACCTTTCGCCCAGTGTGCAGCGGTGGCCAAGAAGGCAAATAGAATGCTAGGAATCATAAGGAAAGGAATTGAGAATAAAACAAAGGATATTATAATGCCTCTGTATTGTTCCGTGGTATGACTGCACCTTGAATACTGTGTGCAATTCTGGTCACCATATCTTAAAAAGGATATAGCGGAATTAGAAAAGGTACAGAGAAGAGCCATCAAAATGGTAAAGGGGATGGAAAAATATCCCTATGAGAAGAGGCTTCAAAGAAATGGCTGAGGTCTATAGAGGTCTATGATAAAGGTCTATAAATTAATGAATGGAGTGGAATGGGTAAACGTAGATCGATAGTTTACACCATAAAAAAGTAGAAAGACTAGGGAACATGCAACAAAACTACAATGTAACCCATTTAAGACTAATAAGAGAAAATGTTTTTTCACTCAATGCATAATCAAACTTATGTTATCAGAATATAGAAAGACTAGGGAACATGCAATGAATCTACAGGGTAAACTATTTAAGAATAATAAAAGAAAATATTTTTTCTCTCAACGTGTAATCAAACTCTGGAATTCGTTTCCAGAGGATGTACTAAAAGTTGTTAGTGTAGCGGGGTTTAAAAACGGTTTGGACAAGTTCCTGAAGGAAAGGTCCATAAACCGTTATTAAAGAGGATCTTGGAAATCCACTTCTTGCCCCAAAACAAGCATTGTAGAACCAATGTATCTTTTTGGGAATCTGCTAGGTACTTGTGGTCTGGATTGGTCACTGTTGGAAACAGGATACTGGGCTGATAGACCTTGGTCTGACCCAGTATGTCATTTCTTATGTTCTTATGTTAACATGTTGACATCCCATAGCAGTTTTTTCTTTTTTGTTTGATTGAATAATCATGTCCTGGCAATGTCCCAGTTTTTATACTATTTCTTACTGTTTATTTTTTTAATTGGTCTTGTTTTCTTTGATTCTTTTATGTGTCAAATATGTGTGCATATACAGTATAGTCCAAAGCCATTTCACTGGCCACTTTTGTTTAGTAGATATCGGACATCAGGACCGAACCTAGCCCTGTGCGAACGGTGCGGCCGCACAGGGCGCAAAGGCTTAAGAGGTGCATTTAGCTGTCTTCCATTGCATGCCGCTGCCACTTTTTCTTCTCTCAGCGGTGGCAGGCAATGGCAGGACAGCTAAAATGCGCCCCTTAAGCCTTCTCGCCGGCATGCTAAGCAGATATTTCTCGACAGATATGCTTAGCATGCCGGTGACTTGCACATCGTGCTCGCGCCTCTTATCTTCTGCCACGCGCGGGGGGGGAGGGTGTGCTCCCGATGTACAAGTCGCACAAGGCGCAATCTTCACTCAGTACGGCCCTGTTGGACATTAAGGGGTTGAATTACATGGGTGCCCATAATGTTGACCAGAACTGTAATAAAAAGATCTCTCTTCCCCCTGCCTCTCTTTACTGCTGCTTTTTGCATCACTCTGCTGACATTACTCTCATGGCCTGCTCATTGCTGCCTTTGTTCCTCCTCTATTGATTTGGATTGTTCATGCCACCTTTCTTTCTATGTTCCTCTGCAACCAGTGTTCTTTCTTTTTATGTTTGACCAGTCTTCCTTCTCCTTCTACTTTGCATCTTTGTGGGTGCCATTGGGATTTCATTTTACCACTTTTACTGTCTGTGCATGCCTTGGGATTTTGTTGCCATTCTTCTTGCGGCATTCATCTGCAATCAATATCTAAATAGGTTGATACAGTAGGTCCTCCCTCATTTTCCCGTTTTGCAATTTGTTTGCTGCCTATTAACTGGATTCTTATATTTACATAGTTGGGCTGGCCTGGGTTTCCACCTACTGTTGCTGCAGCTTTCTCCAATTCCTACAATATTGGCTTTCCTCATCTTTTTAAAGTTCCTTATGAAGAGCTACAAGATTTTTTTCCCCTCGGTACAGAAGTCTTCAGTTTCCTCATGGTATTCCTATTTAGGTGGTATAGCCCTCCAGCCTATATTTCTGCTGCTTTGATACTCTTCAAGTGTCTTCAGGCCTTCTAGCCTCTCTTGCTGCTCTGTTGGGTACTCTTGAGTGTTCAAATACTTGGTTTTGTGCTGCATTTTCAACAACTCATCTGGAAGAAAAATTGAACCCAGTTCGGCAGGGCGGTAACTACAAGCTAAACACTATGAACAAGCCTTGAGCTCTGTCTTCTTAGTTCTTCTTAAGTTTCCCTGATTGTACATAAGAACAATCTTTCCTCCTCTCTTATCCATCCTATCACACATTTGGCGTTCCCTTTTTTTTTCCTTGCAGCTTTTATGTACTTTGTGCACCACTCTGATGCTATTGCATTGAGCGGTATATTAAGCCTTAAATAAAGATAAAGATAAAGATAAAAAGAACATAGGAACATAAGATATGCCATACTGGGTCAGACCAAGGTCCATCAAGCCCAGTATCCTGTTTCCAACAGTGGCCAATCTAGGTCATATGTACCTAGCAGTTTCCCCAAAAGACACAGGTTCCACAATGCTTGTACTGGGTTAAGCATTGATATCCTGGGTCCCTTCTTAATAATGGTTTATGGACCTTTCCTCCAGGAACTTGTCCAAACCTTTTTTAAACCCAGCTACACTAACAGCCATTACTACCTCCTTCGGTAACAAATTCCAGAGTTTGATTACACGTTGAGTGAAAAAATATTTTCTTTTATTAGTCTTAAATAGTTTACCCTGTAGCTTCATTGCATGTCCCCTAGTCTTTCTATATTCTGATAATGTAAACAATCGATCTACGTTTACCCGTTCCACTCCGTTCATTAATTTATAGACTTCTATCATATCTCCCTTGAGCCGTCTCTTTTCCAGGTTAAAGAGCCCTAACCCTTTTAGCCTTTCTTCATAGGAGTATCCTTCCATCCTCTTTACCATTTTGGTGGCTCTTCTCTGAACATTTTCTAATAATGCTATATCCTTTTTAAGATACGGCGACCAGAATTGCACACACTATTGAAGGTGCGGTCTCACCATGGAACGATATAGAGGCATTATAATATCTTTTATTTTATTTTCCATTCCTTTCCTTATGATACCTAGCATTCTATATGCTCTCTTGGCTGCCGCTGCACACTGGGTGGAGGATTTTAACATGTTATCCACAATGACGCCTAAAACTTTTTCCTGGGTGGTGGTTCCTAATGTGGAACCTTGCATCGTGTAATCATAGTTTGGGTTGTTCTTCCCTAGGTGCATAACTTTGCACTTGCCCACATTAAATTTCATCTGCCATTTTGATGCCCAGTCTTCCAATTTATCAAGATCCTCTTGCAATTTTCCACAATCCTCTTGGGTTTTAACAACTTTAAATAGTTTTGTGTCATCTGCAAATTTGATAACCTCACTCGTTATTCCACTTTCCAGGTCATTTATGAATATATCAAAAAGCAGCGGACCCAGCACAGATCCCTGGGGTACACCACTATTCACCTTTCTCCATTGGGAAAATTGGCCATTTAGCCCTACCCTCTGCTTTCTATCTTTTAACCAGTTCCTGATCCACAATAGTATACTGACTCCTATCCCATGACTCTTTAGTTTTGCCAAAAGTCTCTGATGATGGACCTTGTCAAAGGCTTTCTGAAAGTCCAGATACACTATATCAACCGACTCACCTTTGTCCACCTGTTTATTCACACCTTCAAAAAAACATAACAGCTTAGTAAGACAAGATCTTCCTTGTCTAAAGCCATGTTGGCTTTCTCCCATTAGGCCATGACATGCTGAGTAATTTTATTCTTTATGATGATTTCTACCATTTTTCCTGGTACTGATGTGAGGCTCACCAGTCTGTAGTTTCCCAGATCACCCCTGGAACCCTTTTTAAAAATTGTTGTTACATTGGCAATCCTCCAATCTTCAGGTATTACAGATGATTTTAATGAAAATTCACAGATTACTAATAGCAGGTCTGAAATCTCATATTTCAGTTCTTTCAACACACTTGGATGTATACTATCCGGCCCAGGTGATTTGCTACTCTTCAGTTTATCTAATAGTTGCAATACATCTTCCCGATGTATCGATATTTCCTTCAATTCTTCCGCACCTTTAAATACCACTTCAGTCATGGGTAACATCCCTACATCTTACTCAGTAAAGACCGAAGCAAATAATTCATTCAGTCTCTCCGCTATCGCCTTGTCACCTCTTAGTGCCCCTTTAACCCCTCTATCATCTAATGGACCAACTGACTCTCTCACAGATTTTTTGCTACGAATGTACTTGAAAAGTCTTTATTTCACGTTTTTGCTTCCGCAGCAAGCTTCTTCTCAAATTCTCCCTTTGCCTGCCTTATCAATGCCTTGCATTTGACTTGCCAGTGCTTGTGCTGTTTCCAGGTTTCGTCGTTTTGCTCTTTTTTCCATTTCCTGAAAGATGCTTTTTAGCTTAGCTTCACTGTAAGAACATACATTTTCCTATTCCTTTCAAAGTGTCTTTGGAAGAGAAACTTAGGTTTTTTTTCTGGAGTGTACCCTTCAGTGACTTCCTATTGGGGGTAGGGCCTTTCAGCCTGTCTTCATACTATGTTGGCTCTCCTCAGGTATTTTAGGTCAATGAAGATGACTGAGGTGTTCTGCTGGTCTTCTTTGGGTGTTTTAGGGCCTTGTAGCCAATCAAGATACTGTTTTGATTCTCTTCAGCTTTTGTAGTGGGGGTAAGGGGGGGGGGGTGATCTTCTAGCCTATTTTGCTGTTGTTGTGGCACTCTTCTGATGTTTTAAGGCTTTCTAGCCTGTCTTGCTACTACACTCTACAGGTAATTTAGTTTAGTTTAGTTTCAAATAGCTTATTTCATTGATTGATATATTTTCTTTGGCTCTTATCAAGGGCAAGCAAAGCAGTTTACAATTTCAATAAAATTAAGAGAAAAGTGAAATCACAAGGGCCACAAAAGGCTAGGGAGAGAAAAAGTATGTTTTAAGGGCAGATTTAAAGTGAGCATGCTTTCTTTTTCTTCTTATATAAGGAGGAAGATAGTTACATAGCTGGAGTCCAAAGTAGGATAGGCAGAAATGCCTGGTTGATTCTGGACATTGAGTTGAAGGAGAGAGAATAATGAATTGATTTTGGTATTGATTGCAAGTGGGGAGGGAGAATTACAAGGGGATCAGCAGGTTGCAAAGATATAACAGAATCCCAGTATGTAGAAGTTTGTTAGAAGGAGAACTTTGAGTTCTAGAAGTTATAGGGGATCAGGGAAGAGATTTTAACGTTGGTCCTGTTTGGGTGTTTAAGGGATTTCTATCCGACTGAGTTTCTGTGCTGGTCCTCTTCAGGTGTTTAAGGGCCTTGTAACTGATCCTAGTGTAGTGCTGGTCTTCTTTGCGTGATATGCAGCCTCACAGCCCAACAGGGTGGTTTGTTGGCGTTCTTCAGCTTTTCTTGGGTCTTCCAGCCTGTCCTGCTGCTCTATTGGCTCTCTTCAGGAGCTGTAGGGGCTTCTAACTTGTCTTGTTGCTGTTTTGGCACTCTATGGGCATTTTCAGGCCTTCTAGCTGATGTTGGTGCTGTCTTAGTTCTCTTCATGTCAGGGCCCTTCAGGCTGTCTTACTGCTTTATTGGCTCTCTTCAGATGTTTTAGGGCCTTCCAACCATGCCATATTGGCCTTCTTCTTGAATTCCTTCCAGCCAGGGTTATTGCTATGTTAAACAACACACACTGCTTTGGGGTTATCTGGACAATATTGTTACCACTTTACCCCCTGCCTATACCTTGGAGTCTTTCTGCCTATATTGGTGCTGTTTTACTAAAATGCCTTGTTGTTATTCCACCAATTTTCATATTGCTTTGCCCTCTTCCATTATCTTAAGGTAGTCATTCTGCTCTATGTATCACTTTTCCCTTCTGATGGTGGCTTCTAGTACTCTTCCTGCCACTGTTAGTGCCCTTTGCCCCTCTTTTGGTGCTATGGTGTGTTTGTGATACTCTTGATGGCTTATAGTGCTGTCACTTCTGCTACAGATGCCTGCTATCAAGTTTCAATAATTTTTGATTGAAAATAGATTACCATTCTTACTTTTACATTGTAAAATAGCTTTTCCTGTGGACTTGAATGGGAATGAATGAGACAAATGCAGGAATGATTTAGTATCGGAACGCTAACCGAATAGGGTCTGGATTCAGATACTAATGAAACCAAAAGTATTTGGCATGCACCTCCCTAACGGGTTGGTTTAGATGGGTAACCCTGTGCCCTTCTCTTCCATTGCCAACTTCAAACTCTGTTCATTCTACCTTGCTGTGCCATACATATGGAATAGACTTTCTGAATCAGTATGTCTGGTTCCTTCTTCGGTCCTATTCAAATCCTGGCTAAACCTTGCCTTTTTGAGGTTGGTGTTAGATCTTTATCCCTTATTCTCCTGTTTAATACTCATGTGTTTTTAATCATTTCACTTATAGAAACACCCTGGCTCCTTGTTTGTTCGGTCTGACTGTCTTGAATAGACTGTCTTACATCTATATGTACAATGCTGCGTATGTCTTGTAGTGCTATGCAAATGATTAGTAGTTGTAGTAGATATCTGAAGCATTGTTATAATGGGGAAGGTTTAGATGGGTACTTCTAGTAACATTTTAGCTTAATTGAAGCATCTGGACCTCGTTTGGGATTTATAGACAGTTGATTGTTCATCTTTGGGTGATTATTTTTGTTCTTTATTAAGGGGAATGTTTACTAAACTGCGTTAGTGCAAATCGCGTTAGGAGTCGCGTTAGTGAAAGGAAAGCCAAAAAAGGACATGGGCGGGACATCGTAACCACTAACGCGCGTTCCCAAAACTAACGAGCGTTACAGGGCGCCATGGCGCGTTACTGCGCGTTAATCATATGAAGGCGTACAGACACAAAACACAGAAACAGAGCTGTAGCACAATGGTTAGTGTACTGACCGCTGTTACAGGCAGCATGGTTTCGAGTCCCCAGTGTGCCTAACGCAGAAGACTGGCCCAGGCATCACCCTGTACATAACATAGGGAATGAGGAGGCATGTTTTTCTTTACGTTGAGTAGTGGTTACAGAAACACACCCTCGCAGTGTGCGTAGCCATGTACGTTGGTGCGTGCGTGGCTGCGTGCGTTGGTACGGGCGTAGCCCCGTGCGTGGGTACGTGTGTTTTTACCAGCATGGGTACCTTATATTACAGACTCTTTAGGGTATCTTGCACCTATGCATTATGCTAACAGATGTACGTGTGATGGCCTATGGTGAATCTGAGCCTGTGAGCAGGTGCTGGATTTACCCAGGGTTGGATTGTGCCAGTCACACCCATGATGCACTGCACATGCAAATCAGCCATCCACAGATACACACCATGGGGAATGCACCCCCACAGCACCTCGGCCTGGTAGGGGGAAGTGACCATGTGCACCCCCACAGCACCTCGGCCTGGTAGGTTGTACTGACCGTGTGTTGTACTGGCACAGAGTAGCTACACACCGTCACATTGTGTGGGTACCGTGCTCACCCTGAGGGTGCAGTGAGGCGCCCAGCACCAGGTCCACAGCACCATCCATGGCTGATAAGAGGCCATGGCGCAGGTCCAAAGCAGTGTTAATGTGTGAGATAGGTAGTTTCTGCACAAACACCTTGGATTTCTCTATCTGTTTCAGTCAGGCCTGGATATGGAAGCTGCACCCCACCACTATCTGATATTCACCTGCTGCAAGCCACTCCATCACAACACATACCAGCTGCAAACAGTTTGCTAGTTAGTCAATAGTGCATGTGCCCAGTGGAGATGCATGCACCCAGAACTGGGATGTCAGCATACACAGCAAGCAGATAACTCAGTGACTGGGCCCCAACAGGAAACCCATATCTATCACATGAGAGAAATACTATATAGCACTATGGGGGTGCCTAGCCATGCTGTGGTCACTGCACAGTCAGGGTGAGAGTGATCTCTCAGCAGGACATACTGAGGTCACCCTGTCTGTGTAGGCGGTGGCCAGGCACTAAAATGTGCCTGTCTCTGCCGTATGCCCTGTGCAGATGCACCCTGGCCAGGCCACCCTGTCCAGCCTATACCCATGGTACCTTGCTCCTCATTATGCACATTGGCAGCCCAATACTGGCAACATTGCTGGCAGTGTGGGCTGTGGAAGGTGTTTGCAGCCACCACACACTGGATAGACAGACAGCCACCCCCACACCTATGCCAGCATTGTGCTACTATAGAGGCGTTCAGCAGCCATACCCACCACACCAGTCCTGGGCACAGTACAGGCATGGATATGGTACGCAAGACTGTTGGGGGTCACTCCCCACGGTGGTAAACACTGTCAGAGACCAGACCTGCAGCACACACCATAGACATCAGAATGATTGTTATGGTGGAGCTCACTGAGCAAACTGTGCTTAACGTAGGAATTGATATCTGCCAGTTATCATAGGAAACGTTTGATAGCTGTGTACCATGTACCCAGGTGTAGGGTGGCATTGCTAAGGTATGCAACTGCTAGTATTGGGAGATACAGGCAGGGCTCAATGTCCTACCTCTCCAGGAGGCATTGGCCAATGGGGCCTGTGGGTATGTGTGTGGGTGTGTCTGGCCCTGTTGTCTGCTGCTTTACGGCAGAGTTCCCCAACTCCAGTCCTGGTGTTCCAAACACTGTTTGGGTTTTTATGCTGTCCCTCATAACTATGCATGAGCTACATCTGCATACCATGGGGGTGGTTCATAGATATGCAGCACAGGCATCTTTATTAGAGGCAGCATGGAACCTGAAAGGTGTGGGGCCCTCCAGGACTGCATTTGTGAGACTCTGCTCTAGGTAATGCGCCTGTTTCTGGTGTCTGTGTTTGGTGTGGTAAAATATAGGCGTATTAACCATGCGTATGTTCTCTGCAATAAAGGAGTGTCTTTGCTATCACTGTTTAGTGGTGGGTAAAATTATGGGGACTGGGTTGGCAGGAGCCCCAGCTGGGATTTGAACCTGTGACCCTCTGGTCTTACAGGCACTGGCTGTGTCCATTGCACCACACTGTGGCCACAGAGACAGTGCAGTCCCTGGAGATAGGAAAACCGGACTGTCGAGTCGGATACCCTGCTCTGCACAGGTTTACTGTGGGCTCATTTACCTTGTATGGAGACAGAGGTGCAAATAAACCTCAGAAAAGACCTCGAAAAAAGGGGCAAACCCCCATAACCAAGCTGGGCAACAATGCTATCATTGGGCAACATTACAAAACACTCCCAGGACAGCTCCATTACAATGAGATGATCTTTGAAAGGGTCTACGGAGCGTAGACCCTTCCAAACATCATTTCTTTTTTTTGGTGCTTTCCTGGGAGTGTTTTTCATTGTTTCCCATTGCTATCACTGTTGCCCAGCTGGAGTATAATTTGTACAATGTTTCTTGTGGTCATTTTTAACGTTTTAGGTGAAATTTTGTTCTGTGCACATGTATCACACTGCTCACATGTTGTAGGTTTCCCCGGTTTTGCTGTACATTGCTGACGGAAATGGTTTCTCTTCCCTTTAATATGCCTTTAACGACAGGTTTTCATTCGCGTTGGAATTGAGCTCAGAAATTCAGCGCGTTAGTGTGAGGGGAGCCTCTCCCCGCCCACTCTCCGCCCATTGACCCATTCTCTTCGCCCACTCTCCACCTTCTGCGCTGTTTTAACGTGCAGCGGGGCTTTACGATCGTTAACTACGGTTAACGCGCGTAGTATTTATTTATTTATTTATTTATTTATTTATTTATTTAGTAAACACTTGTATACCGCTGCTTCCTACGATCAGCAGTGGTTTACTTTACAGAATCATAATGTATTGTACGGTACATTGAGATTTCAGTTTTACATTTTGATTAGTCAATGATTACGTAACACGGGACAAGCATTTGGATACGATACATATTTGATTAAAGCACACAGATCAAGGTATACATTTGATTTCAGTAGATTGGGGGAGGGCCCCATATATACAATTTGTACAGAATTAGTTGCCAAGGTGTACAGACTATACATGGTTATATACAATTTGTACGGAATTAGTTGCCAAGGTGTACAAGTTATACATGACTATATACTATTAGATTATATGCTGCCGAGTGTGGCAGAGGAGATCTGGTTGAGGTAGGGTATCGCAGTTAGATCAAGTTGTAGTGGGTTTGAAACAGATAGGTTTTCAGTTTTCGTCTAAATTCGTTCAGGTTGTTTGTGAGCCTTAATTCATGCGGTAGTTGGTTCCATTGGATTGGCGCTGAGTATGTGAACGCCCTATTGCTTGTTTCGGCCTTGACAGATCTTATGCTGGTCGGGATACATAGGGTGTTGAGATTCATAGTTCTCCTGCTCCTGTTGCTAGGTTGAATAGTGATTAGGTTATTGAGGTAGGATGGTGCGATGCCATTGATGAGTTTAAATGTTGTGATGAGTAGTTTGTAGATGATGCGGGCGGCCACTGGGAGCCAGTGCAGATCCATTAGAACTGGGGTTATGTGGTCGGTGACTTTCTTTTCCATGATGACTCTTGCAGCCACGTTCTGAGCCATTTGCAGGATGCTTAGTGTGCTCTTTGGAAGCCCTTGTAGAATGGCATTGCTGTAATCCAGGTTGGGAATGATTAGTGCTTGAGCAACAGACCTAAAGTCGGATTTCTCGAGGATATTGCGGAGTGGTTGAAGGATTTTGAGTTTGTAAAAGATGGCTCAGTTAACTGTTCTGAGGTGTTTGTCCATCTTGAGGTTGCTGTCAAGTAGGACTCCTAGATACTTTATTACAGGCTTTGTATCGTATATGTTTTTGTTTAGTGTGACTGTGGTGGGCGGGATGAAATTGGCTTTCTTGGACATGAACATGACCTCTGTTTTTTTGTGATTTATTGACATGTTGTTTTGCTGAAGCCATGATTGGAGCATGTCAAGGCATTCTTCTAGTGGACTGAAGTTAGGCTGTGTTATGTCGAGCTGTGTGTATAACATCACATCGTCGGCATATATGTGGTAATTTATGTTGTATTTCTGGAAAATACTGCATACCGGCTTTATATACAAATTGAACAGTAGGGATGAGAGGGCAGACCCTTGAGGGATCCCTTGGGTTTGGGGGAAAGCATCAGCTCTGTCGTTGTTGAATTGCACTTGTTGCATCCTATTGGATATGTATGATGTGAACCATTTCAGGGGGGTCCCTGTTATACCTAGCGAGGCCAGGCGGTCCAAAAGGGTGGTGTGATGTACTGTATCGAATGCCGCTGAGATATCGATGAATATGAGTATGAACATGGAGTTTTTGTTCTCGAGGCCCCTATGTAGATTGTCAAGGAGTGCCAGTAGTAGTGTTTCCACTCCGTGATTCTGACGGAATCCGTATTGATGTTCATCTAGGGCTTTTATCTCGTCCATGTGGTCCTGGAGTTGGTGCTGGACCGCTTTTTCAATCATCTTTGCTAGGAAAGCTATGCTTGAGATTGGGCGATATGATGCAGGGTCACTTTTGTTGAGCGACTTGTTTTTTAATATGGGTCTAATAATTGATTTCTTGAGATGAGACGGCATGATTCCTTGTTTCAGAGACTGATTGACAATGTGCGCGATGGGTTTTGCGTTGTCTTTCTTGGTTGCTTTCATCCAAGCGGCTGGGCATGGGTCGAGGGGGGAGGTAGTGGTGTTTAAGTTGGTTAAGATGTTTAAGATTTGTTGCTCACCTAATTGCTGGAAGGTGTTCCATTCTGTTTCTGGGTCTGCTTGAGGGGCAGTTGTGGTTTCTCGAGTGGTGAGAGCTAGTGGCATGCCTTTGGTCATGCTTGTGGGAAGTTTCGGATTTAGCTTTTTGGCATAGTGGTCGGCAAGCGTCTGGGCCTTTATATCGTCTGCAGAGATGGAGTTTTGTGAAGATTTGGTCAGAGATTTTACGAGTTCAAAAAGTTCTCTGGGTCTGTTGAGCGCTTTGTTGAGTAGATTAGTGTGGTGTGTCTTTTTAGCGAGGTTTACCTCATTCTTGTATCTTGCGAGGAGTGTTAGGTATAGTTGCTTGCATTCTTCGGTTTGCTTTTTCCTCCATTTCCTTTCGAGTTTGCGTAGTTCTCTCTTCATTTTAGATAGCGTGGGAGAGTACCATGGTTCGGTTCCTGTCTTTGTTACAGCGTTTGTGTTCTTCCATGTTGGACTTGCAGCTGCTTCGATCCCTGAGTTCCATTGGTCTACCAGCTTGTCTAGGTCTGTGGTGGTGTACTCAAAATGTGTAGATATAGAAGTTACCAAAGCTTCGCTATTGAATTTTTGGAATTTCCTCTGTTGATGTGTTTTTGGGTCGGCTTGAGGCTTTACCTTTTGTGGAGGTAGGTGGATTTCAATTTCGACTAGGAAATGGTCGGACCATGGGACTGGGGTTACTCGAGGTTTGGTGTATTTTTGGATGTTGTGTGATAAGAACACCATATCAAGGGTGTTACCTTTGTTATGTGTGGGTTCTTGTATGATTTGTGTGTAGCCGAGCTGATGCATGGCTTCAAAGAATGCGTCTGCCTGTACAGGGGGAATCGATGGGAGATTTAGGTCACCCAGAATGATGCGCAGTTTTTTGGTTGCAGAGGTTGAGATATTTTCTAGTGCGGTGGCCAGGGTTTCATGATGGGCTGAGGGGGGTCTGTAGATTAAGCAAAGTATTGATGTTTTGTTTTCGATCTTGAGTATATCAATGCCTTTGGATTCAGTTAGGGAGGGGCTTGAGAACATGAGGGAGGTTTTGGCAATGACAAGTACTCCTCCTCCTCTCCTGTTGTGACAGGGGCAGTTAAATACTGTGTAGTTGGGATGGGGTAATTGGTTTAGTATTGCTGGGTCAGTGTCAGTGATCCAAGTCTCGGTGACACAGAGGATATCGGGTTTGTTGTCTGTAATGATATCGTGTATGATGTGGGTTTTATTTCTAATGGATCTGGCGTTGATGAGACAGATTGTGATGGGGGTTTGTGATAATTGGTGTGGTTGCTGTTGCTTGTTTCTGGTCTTTGTGGCTGTCGGTTCCCTATGTTTATTATGTTTTGTTTTGGAGCTACGTCTTTTATGGGGTTTTTCAGTGACCTTTAACGCAGTGTTCAGGCCTGGGTTGAGTAGGGTTTCATCATGGGCTATGTATGTTGGCCCTAGCGGAGTTAGTAGGGGTAACAGTATTTGGCCATGGATAAGGAAAGGATGCCATCCTATTGCCTGGTGTTGCGTCAAGTGTGGTAAGTATGCGTATGCGGCTAGGGATACGTAGAGGCAGAGAATTACCATATAGGTGATGGGTGCCATGGTTTGTGTGGTTGGGTGTGGTGCAGAGTTTGTTATGGAAATCCTTGGAGGAGAAATTCTGTGCGAAGGTGGCAGAGGTTATTTACTTGTAGTTTACGGTCATTTGTTAGTTGTCGCACATGTGATGTCTCAATCAGTATATAAAATATAAGTATAACGGGAAAAACTTCTGATACCATGTGAGAGATGAGCAATAAGTGGTTTGGAATTGCAGGTATTACAGAGAGGTATTGCAGGTATTACAGAGAATTACAGAAAGGTATTACAAGTATTACAGGTATTACAGAGAATTGCAGGTATTACAGAGAGGGATTAATCCGTATGGTTATTGCATCTAATTAATGACAAAATCAGGTGGTATGGGAGTGATCGGATTTCATTCCTACAGTAAACATTCCTTCAGTATACTGGTTTGATATAGTACAGTGTATTGAAGTTGCAGGCAGATTGTGAAACTTGTGGGGAAGTTTCTTAAAAGTCCAATAAAGTCAGAAATGTCATACAGTCTGTAGGAGGAAGTTGCAGTATTGTGTTTACCTGAATAGTTTAGTTGTTGTCGTCATTCAGTGCCTGGTCGAGTTGGCGAGCTCAACCCAGGCAGGGGAGCTCGAGCCGTGTGCGGTTGTGGAGGCTTGCGGTTTCGGTGTCAAGATTGGTACTTTAGGAGAGAGATGAAGGGTCTGTGGTTTTTTTGGGACCTGTTTCTTCTGGATTGCCTTAGGGGGAGGCCGGCTGTTATCTCTCTCTTGCGGTCGGGTGGCGAAGCTGTCTCCAGGGCCTAATGGCCAACCGCCTAAGGGCCGACGCCAAAGGGCCCTCTGGCGAGGCCCTCAGGCGCGGGCCCGCCAGGCGCGGGCGCACCCTGTAGGGACGCCGCTTTTAAGCGGTGCTGGAGCGTGTGTGTGTGCCTCCCACTGCCTCCGATTGGGCAGGAGTGCTTGTGGGCTTGCCTCCCACTGCCACTGATTGGGCAGGAGTGAATGTGTGTGTGGTCTCCCACTGCCCCGATCTGGGCAGGAGTGTGTGTGTGTGTGAGCTCCCACTGCTCCGATCTGGGCAGGAGCTGAACCAGGGACCTCTGCTGGACTCAGAAGCGGCTCCCTCGGGGTAGGGACGCCGCTTTTAAGCGGTGCTGGAGCGTGTGTGTGTGCCTCCCACTGCCTCCGATTGGGCAGGAGTGCTTGTGGGCTTGCCTCCCACTGCCACTGATTGGGCAGGAGTGAATGTGTGTGTGGTCTCCCACTGCCCCGATCTGGGCAGGAGTGTGTGTGTGTGTGAGCTCCCACTGCCCCGATCTGGGCAGGAGCTGAACCAGGGACCTCTGCTGGACTCAGAAGCGGCTCCCTCGGGGTAGGGACGCCGCTTTTAAGCGGTGCTGGAGCGTGTGTGTGTGCCTCCCACTGCCTCCGATTGGGCAGGAGTGCTTGTGGGCTTGCCTCCCACTGCCACCGATTGGGCAGGAGTGAATGTGTGTGTGGTCTCCTACTGCCCCGATCTGGGCAGGAGTGTGTGTGTGTGTGTGAGCTCCCACTGCCCCGATCTTGGCAGGAGCTGAACCAGGGACCTCTGCTGGACTCAGAAGCGGCTCCCTCGGGGTAGGGACGTCGCTTTTAAGCGGTGCTGGAGCGTGTGTGTGTGCCTCCCACTGCCTCCGATTGGGCAGGAGTGCTTGTGGGCTTGCCTCCCACTGCCACCGATTGGGCAGGAGTGAATGTGTGTGTGGTCTCCCACTGCCCCGATCTGGGCAGGAGTGTGTGTGTGTGTGAGCTCCCACTGCCCCGATCTTTGGCACGTGATTACGTGTGTTATACTGCACTTACGATCGTTAACTTCGCACAACGCGCGTTATTCACATTTACCGCACTTTAGTAAACATACCCCTAAGTTTTTAATTTTTGAATGCCACTGTAGATGGACACTTTTAGGAAACATGATTTACAATAAAGAAATAAGCACGGAAAGAAATACAGTTTGGTTAAAGAAAGTCCAGAGTCCTAGGAGTCAGAAGAGTTTAGGTTTTTCTGGGATCTTGGCTTAATTATATGGTTTTAATCATACTGATACCACCACTTTTTTTTATCCACATATGAGTAAGAAAGATATAACTTCACTGGAGAAGTAATTCATTATTTATTCATTTACTTGAATTTGATATACCACCTTGTCATATAAGACCTCAAGGTGGTTGACATAAAGTAAATCAAAAACACTGTACATGAAATAAATCTGTCATTAGCCCATCAAATCATCCCATCCCACTAATTCTCCACATCTATATTTACTATATGAGTTAGTTACTTTCCAAAACACAAAATTTGTACTATGGCAAAGTCCACTGTTGGGCACATAGTTGTAAGTTAGGTGTTTTTCAAAGCTATTTCCTCAGATAAAAACAGTATGGGGGGGGGGGATATTCAAAAAGGGCTTATTTTTTATTTATTTATTTATTTTATTTATACTTTTCTTTTATACCGCTTTTTCCCAAGATCAAAGGCGGTTTACAAATAACATAATGAACAGTTTACAATTAACATATTGAACATTGTTTTACATAGAACATAGTATTTTCTTTAAACTATGTACAATTAACTTTTCATGAACAATAACATGGAGCATATAATTATACATATGCTGAACTATTTACATCAGTCAGATATTTACATTAGTCAGTTATTAATCATGGTTTCGAAGGGTTGTTTTTCTTATGTGTGTTGAGGTTTGAGGCTTTGAGGCTTTTTGATCTGTGTTTAGGGAGGATTTTTATGTAGGTGTGGTGAGGTGGATGGAGGGGGTTGATTAAGGTTTATAAAGTGTTCTTTAAACAGATATGTTTTTAGTTCTTTCCGGAATGTCTGGAGATCCTTTATTTTGCGGAGGTTTAGTGGGAGTTTATTCCATATGGTGGGGGCTGCATATGAGAATGCTCTTGAGCTTGTGGTTTTTTTTGTTTTTCGAATTGATTTTTTTATGTCTAGTGAGTGGGTTGCATTTTGTCTGCGGATTCTATGTTCTTTTGGAGCATGTAGTAGAGTGGTTAGATGTGAAGGTGATATGCCGTTGATAAGTTTAAATGTGGTTAAGAGTATTTTGTATGATATTCTACTATTTATGGGAAGCCAGTGTAGTTCAGCGAGGATGGGAGTTATGTGGTCAGTGAGGCGGGCTTTTGCTGTTACTCGGGCACAGATGTTTTGAGCTCGTTGGAGTAAGTTAATATTTGTGAGAGGGAGGCCGATAAGTAGACTATTACAATAGTCAAAGTGAGGAGTGATGAGTGTGCTGATAACAGATCTGAAGTCATGTGTGTCTAGTATTGGTCGTAGGTGTTGAATGGTTTTGAGTTTATAGAATATGGTTTTCACGGTTTGTTTTAAGTGAGGGATCATACTAAGTGTGTGGTCTATTATGATGCCTAGGTATTTTACTTCCTTTTTGATTGGGATTATTGTATCGTTAATTGTTATTGTTTCTGGGAGAGTAGTATCTGGTTTTCTTAGCCAGTTAGCAGGACCTGAAAACTGGCTAAATCATGGCGATCCCAATATTCATCAGCACTATTTGGATACTGTCACTGAACAACCCCACAGACCACAGAAAAACACAGTCTGTGGGTGGAATGGGGCAATCCTAGCAGCTATCCGGTTACCAGCAATATTCAGCCACTAAGGGGCTTGTTTACAAAGCCACGGTAGCAGCTTCCAATTGTTATTGGAGAAGCGGCCCCATTGATTTTGCCCCTGTCAGGCAAACTGGATCTTCAGCACCATACTCCAGATAAGCTCCAGTGCTGAATATCAGATTTTATTTAAAGTGGTGGTGGCCACCACTGAATATCGGCCCCATATTTTACTCATCCATGGAAATGGGCTACTTGAAAATTGCCCATCTCAAGCTCCACAATGACTTTACATATCCAGCACCATATCAGATCCTGGATTAGGGTAAGGTCAGAGGAGAAAACAGCGCATGTAAATTTCAATCAGGTCAATAGTTAAACTCTGCAGTAAGCATATTTTAAAATGCTAGTTGCAGTGTTTAAACATCTTGCATATATTCAGAGCTGTTAACTGAATAACAAGTGGCACTGAATATACAGTATGTAGAGAGCAGTGACTGCTGCTGACTCATTGGGTTTATTTATTTTATTTAGTACATGCTTTTCCAGTACTAGCTCAAGGTGAGTTATAAACAGGTATAGTAGGCATTTCACTGTCCCTGGAAGGCTTACAATCTAAGTTCATACCTGAGACAAGGACAGGTTAAGCAACTTGCCCAAGGCCACAAGGAGCATGAGTGGGATTTGAATCCTGGTCTTTCTGGCCCAAGGCTGCTGTCCTAACCACTAGGCTCCTCCTCCTCTTTTACAGCAATGTCCAACCATTTGCCATATAACTCTGTACTTTATGTTAGGGCAGCCGTGGTCTAGTGCTTAGGACAAGGTACTTCAGGCCAGAGGGCCAGGGGTTCAAGTCCCACCTGGGGACAGCAATCTCAGGCTGGAGGGACTGGGATTTCTAGTCCTATAGGCACTCCTTATGGTCTTGGGCAAGCCACTTAAACCTCCATTGCCCATGTTCCATGTAAGTATTAGCATATGTGTCTCATATCCCCTTGTGTTAAATGTATCCCCCAATTGACCGCTTTGACCCGGTGAAAAGCGGGATATAAATACAGCTAAATAAATAAAATAAATTAAACCATATAGCTAAAGTATACCAACTGCTCAAAGAGTTAGTATGATTGCTCACACTCCTCCCTTGCTATACCCTGGCATTATCCAGTTAGCCTTGAAGGCAGTATCTAAGAATTTGCAAAGTCACTATGGGGGTCATTCTGAATCGCGTTTAGTGGGGATATACATCTGGAATGGACGTATAACCCCACTAAATGCTAGGGTGCCAATTCCATATAAGGAACTTCCCGCACATACTGCAGTGATGTGCAAGGAGCTTTGGATGGGGGTGGGAGGGGGTAGACTGGAGGAGGAGTGAGGGAGGGGAGTAGGCAGGACCTAATCCCAGATGTACAGGGCTGATTCTGGTGTCAGCCCTGTACGTCCGGGGTCAGGGATCAATCAGGGAGGGAATAAGTCCCCCCCCCCCGACTTTGATGACCAGGCCTTGCAAGGCCCGATTGGGAGTTGGGCGGCAGTGAACAGCTCCATTTTTGCAGTGTGGACAATCGGGACGCCTGCATGGAGTCACAGTGCCAAGGGATGCCATGGCACCACTGTTCCATGCAGGAACTCAGGCTGAGCTAGCCAGGCAGGACCAAGGATGTCCAGCAGGCCGGAATCGGGGCCCATCCTGCTCATTCTGGCTAGTTGCACCCGATACTGATCCCGCAGAGACATATAGCCCCCATGGGATCAGAATCAGGAGCAGATCAGGCTTGTTTAGATTTTGGACATCTGGTAGGACCAGATAGGCCCCGATCAGAATTGGCCTATATACGACTAGTAGTTCCTGGCCTCGAATTGCAATGCTACAAGATGCTCAAGGATCTATGTTGAATGATGCTGAGAAGATCCAGAAAAGTTAGAAAGAATATACAGTCATTATACCATAAAGATCAAGTGGACCAACAGCCGTTTCAACCTGTACCTTATGATCAGGAACTACTGGTGATGAAAGAAGAAGCTGAAGCAGCATTGAAAGCCTTATCAAAATAACAAAGCACCAGGCATTGATGGAATTCCCATTGAGGTATTACAGCAATTGGATGCAGCTGTTACCATACTTACAAAAGGCTCTGCCTGGAAATTTGGAGGACAACATCATGGCCAACTGACTGGAAAAGATCTGCGTTTATACCAATACCGAAGAAAGGTGATCCGACTGACTGAAGAAATTATTGCACAATCACTCTGATCCCACATGTCAGCAAGATTCTACTCAAGATCATTCAACAGAGACTAAAACCATACCTGGAACAAGAAATGCCTGAAGTGCCAGCAGGATTCAGAAAAGGGCGAGGAATGAGAAACATCATCGTGGATGTGAGATAGATCCTTGAAAAGACAAAAATACCAAAAGGATATCTATATGTGTTTTATTCACTACAGCAAGGCTTTTGACTGTGAAAGCCATGAGAAACTCTGGGCCAAGAAGTAACAGTTCAAACAGAACAAGGAGAAACAGAATGGTTTAAAATCAGCCCAGATGTTTGACAAGACTGCATACTTTCTCCCTGCCTGTTTAATTTATTTGCAGAACAAATCATCAGAGAAACAGGACTGTATGAAGACAACAGAGGCATGAAGATTGGTGGGAGACTCATCAACAACCTTCGCTATGCTGATGATACTACATTACTGGCTGAAAGTGAAGATGATCTAAAACATTTGCTTCTCAGGATCAAGGAACATAGTCTCAAAATGGGCTTGCACCTTAATGTAAAGAAGACAAAGATCCTGACAACTGGCAAAATCAGTAAGTTCATCATTGATGGGAAAGAAATTGAAATAGTTGACAACTTTAACCTATTTGGATCAAAAATCAATAAAGAAACAACAAGCAGTCAAAAAATCTGATGATGCATTGCTCTTGGCAGAATGGCTATGAAGGACCTAGGCAAGATTCTCAAGAGCAGAAATGTCTCTCTCCATACAAAAATGTGACTTGTCCAAGCCATGGCATTTTCAGTAATGCAATATGGATGTAAAAGTTTTACAGTAAAAAAGATAGATAGGAAGAAAATTGATGCCTTTGAATTATGGTGTTGGCGACAAATATGTTGTATATCATAGACTGCTCGAAGAACAAACCAGTCAGTACTAGAGGAGTAAGCTTTCTTTAGAAACTTGGATGACAAAACTTTGACTTTCATACTTTGGTCCCGTGAACACAAAGAGAGAGATTGTTAGAGAAAGATATCATGCTTGGCAAGGTAGAAGGTCAACAGAAAAGAGGAAGGCCAGCAATGAGATGGATGAATACAATAATAGCAGCTATGGATGCCACTCTATCAACAATGAGACTCCTGACTGAAGACCTAAAACAGTTTAGGACAACTATCCAGAGGGTTGCCATGAGTTGACACCGCCTCGACGGCACTTAACAACAACAATACCACAGTTCATTTCTGGCTTTCCTCTTGCTTTTATTTTTTTTTTAATAAAAGTCTTTGGTGCTTGCCCCAAGCTTTTTTGCATTACTATTTTTACCTCCTTTTTTTCTTCTACCCTTCAATTCTACATGAATGACAAGGGGAAAAGAATATTAGACATGCTGAACTTTGTTTCTCCCCCAACATCTTCTCTTCTTTCTCAAACAGAGCTTGCAAATTTCTCTTTATGTTGACAAGTTTTGATGTGGCCAGCAACAATTTGCATTCAATGCTTTGGCTGTTTTGTCCACGATTATGCGTCTTTGTTATTTTAAGGCAGCGCAAGTTTTAAATTATCTTGGCTATTTAAAAAACAGTGAGACAATATGTCAGTATTCCATCTGGCTTCATAAGCCTCAGGGTAGAAAAAGCATTTATGTGAGGTGTGCATTTTTAGATTATTAGCATATCTTTTACCAGCTATCCAAATGATAGATTAGAAAAGAAAAATAGAGATAAGAGACGAAGACAAACCCTGGCTAACTGAATAATGTTCTCTTCAAGACAAATAACTCAGACTGCAATAGTTTTCAAACTGTCGCATAAAATTAAAATAAAAATAGCCTTAAACATACTTCGCTGAAATGATCCAACCAAGCTGTGTGGTGATCTGTGTTTTTGTGTTTTTCTTTTATGAATAATAAATTATTCCTTCCTCTCTATTATAGATATGTCCTAATCCTGTTTTTCAACTCAACCTTGCCCTGGACATGGTAGACCATTTAACTCTCCTGGAATAACTTGAGTATTTAGTTAGGTTCCCAGGCTCACCATTTCTCTTGATTTTGTTCTTACTTATCCTATCGCTCTTCTTTTTTAAATTGCTTGTGATCAGTCCACTGATAAGCACCCTCCTTATGAATGATTTATCCCAAAGGTGTTTACTTAACCCCACTTCTCACTCTCTCATTCCCCTTTAAAACAACTCATCAAATTTGAGATGATAGTGTGATCAGAATAAACAAAAGAGAGTGTTACATTGATCTTTGCCTAATACCTTTAAATAATTCAAATAGATGAGGAGCGTTTGAATCAAATCTTCATTCATTCCATTCATTTGGGGGGTAAACAGTGCCATTGAATGGGGAGAAGGCAAACTGAAGCCATTTGAGAGGAGGAGAAGGAAGAGACATGAAGCACTTCACCAATCATGTTGAAACTTTGTGACAAGCAGCCAAACAAGCCCATTGCTGTTACCTTTCCTCAAAATCCCACACTCTAAATTCATATAAAGGAAAAAGAGAGAGGTACAAACGTGAAAAAAAATTGCTAAAGTCAAAAAATTTAAGAAAATAACTCGAGAAAGCATCTTAACACCATAAAACAGACTCTGGGAGAGAGATGAGGATTGCAGCAGCATTGTTTTCCTCTCAGTATCACAGAAAAATGACACTTCTAGGAGGCCGCGGGCAGGGTCCCGGCGGCCGAGGCTAACCAGGCGCGCGGCCCGGCGCGGGGACCCTGTGCGCGGCCTGGCCGGGGTATGCGCGCTCGGCCCTCGGCGGGCACGAGCGCGCGTCTTTCAAATTGATTGGCTCCCTGGGGTTGCAGCCCCACGGGAGCCAATTAGAGCCGCTGTTTTTGGGGCGCGAGGGAGGATCGGGGCCGAGCAGCCTCCGCGTGGTCAGTCGTGCAGAGGCTGCTTCGGTGCCGGCGTCCCTTACCTCATGGTGGTGCTCTGTGCTTGGGGAGCGTTTGTTGCTGCATCGGCTGCCTGGACTGGCTGGGTGAGTGTGTGGCAGTGCGTCCGTCGGAAGTCGGGTCTTGGCGTGGTGGGGGCCTTTTTGCTACGGAGGCGTCCCTGGGGCTGCCGGTGTGCTGCCGTCCTTTAAAAAAAAAAAAAAAAAGAAAGGAGAAGCAAATAAAAAAAATAATTTAATTTGACCCAAGTGGGATGCCTGGTAGGGCAAAAGCTGGGGGCCTGGCCCCCAAAAAAGCTTCAGTTAAGGGGCGGGGGTCCCGGTCACGGGGGGGCACTGGGAGGGGTGGGGGATTGCCCGGGCAGGTTGGTGAGGGGGGGGGGCTGCAGCAACGGGAGGAGGGGGTGAAAGGGGCAGAGGAAGTGTGGTGCGGGGCCGGAAAGGCCGAAGGGGTTCCCTCCCTCCCTGTGGCTCGCTGGGGGTAGGTGAGGGATTGATGGGGGCTGGAGAGGTGAGGGGGGGATGTTGGTGGGGGGGCTGGTGTGGGGACGGTTGGGGGGGATTTTGGGGCTCCGGGCCAAGGGGGTGGGCTACGGCCTGATGGGGCACCTTGGGGGGCGAGCTGTGGTGGGCCCGTGGGGTGGTTCTCAGGCCCCGGGGGGTTCGGCTCGCCGGGGGGGGGGGCTTCCCCATGGGACCAGTGGATGTCAGGGGGGCAGGGTACATCCAGGGTGGGGTGGGGGGGTTCTTGGCCTCCGGCATGGCCGGTGTCGGTTTCCCCCCCTGTTTTTCCCTTTTTGTCTCCGCAGGGCCAGCTTATGGCGCAGACTTCGTGGCCCATGGGCACGGTTCGAGGAGAGAACTGGGTGAGTTCCCCGGTTGGAGCGGAGCCGCAGCGTGGAGCGTCAGCGGAGGCGGCCCAGCGGTGTTCAAGGGATTCTGCATGCGCAGATGGCGGGGACCTCGCGGTGGCTGGTGAGCGGATGGCTTCGCCGGATGAGTTAATGGTTGAAGGGGGTGTGTTGTCCAGGGATGCAGGGGGGGCGTTGCGGAAAAAGCATCGGCGCTCGTGTCGGCAACGTCGCAACTCCGACTCGTCCTCATCTTCCTCGTCCTCGAGTAGTTCGTCCGGGGGGTCGGACAGGCGGGGGGATCGGCAGCTTCCGGGTGTTGGGGGGGGAGTGGGTGTAAGTGGGGGGGCCTCTTCGGTGGTGTCTTTGCCGGAATTGTGGGCGGGGGTACCACGGAAGCTGAGGCGTAAAATCCGCAAGCGGCGCTATATTGACATCTTCCGTTTGCTCGAGGGGCGGAAGCGCTCGGGTGAAAGCAGAAAAAAGAGGAAAGACGATGAGAAGGCCGGGCGTGTTCAAAAGGTTGCGCGTAACGTGGTTAACTGGACGCGTTCCTTTTTAAGGTTGGCCAGTGTGTGAGGGCAGAACGATCCGTCGCAGTACGAAATGTTATTGGCGTATGCCGATTCCATCCTTGAGGCGTCTCAGACGCATGGGGGCTGGTCTTGGCTTAATTATGACGAGAAGTTTAGGGACAGGATGGAAGAAAGCCGTGGCTTTCGTGGGGTACGCAGGATATTAACCTGTGGTTGACCCAGATGTCGGCTAGGTCCGGTGCGAGTTCGGGTGGCGTGGCCAAGAGTGGTGTCGGTGCGGTTGGGGGGGCGGCTCGGCCCTTTCGAGGAGGGGCGGCCGGGGTGCCTGCAAAGGCAGTCTCAGCCGGGAGCGGTGATGTGTGCTGGCGTTTCAACCGTTCCACCTGCCCCTTTCCCGATTGCAAGTTCAAGCACGTCTGTTCCTTGTGCGGGGGTCCTCATTCCGCGGTCAAGTACCTTAAAAAAGGCACCTCTGGCATGGCCGCCCCTGCCCCAAAAGGGCAGTGAGTGGCGCGGGCACGCCCCCTCCCCGGTGCGGGTAGAGGTGTTGGTGAGGTGGCTGACTCTTTATCCCCGACGGCGGGAGGCGGCGATTTTGGGCTCTGGGTTTCGACATGGTTTCGTGATCCCGGTGAGGGGGGTGGTGTTGGCGCCTTCGGCTCGGAATTCCCCCTCGGTTCGTCATTGGGTGACGGTGGTGCAGGACAAATTGTTGAGCGAATTGCGATTGGGTAGGATGGCTGGCCCCTTTGCGGAGCCGCCATTTCCCAACCTGGTGATTTCGCCTTTAGGTGTTGTGCCCAAGAAGGAGCCGGGCAAATTCCGCTTGATTCACAATTTGTCCTGTCCCGTCGGGGCTTCGGTGAATGATTTTATCCCGCGTCAACTGTGTTCGGTTCGTTATGCTTCTTTTGACAAGGCGGCTTCGCTGGTGCGCGGGGCCGGTCGGTCGGCGTTGCTGGCGAAGGTGGACATCGAATCGGCTTTTCGTTTGTTACCTGTCCATCTGGCTTCATTCCCATTGTTGGGATTTTGTTTTCAGGACGAGTATTACTTTGATAAGTGTATGCCGATGGGATGTTCTATCTCTTGCGCTTACTTTGAGATGTTTAGCACTTTCTTGGAGTGGGTGCTGGTTAGGGAATCCGGCTTGTCGTCTGTGGTGCATTACCTGGACGATTTCTTGTTTGTAGGAGCGGCAGATTCGGGGGAGTGTCAGCGGCTGCTATCGGGCTTCGTGCGGTTGGCGCAGGAGTTCGGGGTCCCCTTAGCGGACGGGAAGACTGAGGGTCCTACTACGCGGTTGACCTTTTTGGGCGTGGAGTTGGATTCTGCGGACATGGTGGCGCGGTTGCCTCACGATAAAGTCATTCGCTTGCGGATTTCAGTGGCTAATGCGTTGTCGGCTGGTAAGGTTTCCTTGCGGGAGTTGCAGTCCCTGTTGGGGTCCTTAAATTTTGCCTGTAGGGCGATTCCGATGGGGAGAGTGTTTTCCAGGAGGTTGGCTTGTGCGATGGCTGGGGTGCGGAAACCTCATCATCGGATTCGGGTGACGGCGGCAATGCGTGCAGATTTGCGGGTGTGGGATCATTTTCTGGAGGATTTCAACGGGACTTCAGTGCTTTTGGAGCCTGAAGTTTCCAGTAACGATTTACAATTGTACACGGATGCGGCAGGAGGGGCAGGGTTGAGAGTGTATTTCGGGGGGGCCTGGTGCGCTGACCGGTGGCCGGCGTCTTGGGTGGTGGTGGGGCTGACCAGGAATATCACAATTTTGGAGCTCTTTCCGCTTCGGGTAGTTTTGGAGCTCTGGCCGGAGCGTTTACGGAACAGGAGGGTGCTTTGGTGGTGTGATAATGCGGCGGTGGTCAGTGTGATTAACCGGTACACTCCAAGGTGCGTGTGGGTGGCTAGCTTGATGCGGGAAGTTGTCCTAGCGTGTCTGCGGCTGAATGTGGAGGTGCGGGCGCGTCACATACCAGGGTCCACTAACGAGATTGCTGATGCTCTTTCTCGCTTTCAGTGGGAGCGGTTCCGGGCGTTGGCCCCCGAAGCAGACGAGGATGGAGCGGTGGTCCCAGAGAAATTGTGGAGTATTGGCCTCAAGAGATGCTAGACCTTCTGAGGAGTTCGTTGTCTGCAGGGACCTGGTCTGCGTATTGTAGGGGGTGCGACCGGGTGGTCGCTTTTTTGTTGTCGCGCGGGTGGGGGGCTGGGGGGGTCCCGGAAGGTTTGCTTGGCCAATATATTGTGGCGGCCAAGAGCGCCGGGTTTTCACGATCGGCGGTGCGCTCGCATTTGGCGGGGTTTCACTTTTTTGCGAGCGCAGTAGGTTGGGGTCTCCCGGCTGGGGGGGCCTTAACGCGCAGGTTGCTGCAAGGTTGGGAGCGGGCGCAGCCGACCCCGCGTGATGCGAGGTTGCCAATCACCAACGGGCTCCTCGTGCGGGTGTGGGGAGCTTTGGAGCGGGTGGCTTCATCTGCGTATGAGGCCTTATTGTTCCGGGCGGTTTTTTGCCTGGCATTTTTTGGGGCGTTTCGGATTGGGGAGCTGGTTGCGGGTTCTGGGCGGGGGGGGGGGGGTGTTGGGGGTCTGTTGGCTTGTCATGTCCGGTTCGTGGAGGGGGGGGGGGCCCGGATACTTTTGGCTAAGTCCAAAACGGATCCGATGGGTAAGGGTTTGTGGGTATGTCTTGGTGTGGGTGCGGATCCACGGACTTGTCCGGTTCGTGCGCTGCTACAGTTTGTGGCAGTGCGTCCGGCGGGTGCGTTGGGGTTTTTCGTTCACACCGCGAATTCGCGGGCTGTAACCCGTTTCCAGGTTTCCGCGGTGTTGCGGCTGGCGTTGTCCGCAGTGGGGGAAGATCCGCTTCGATTTGCTCCTCACTCTTTTCGGATTGGTGCAGCCACTAGTGCGGCGGCTGCGGGGTTACCGGCGCACGTCATCCAGGCCATTGGGAGATGGCGTTCTTCAGCTTTCAAGGGGTATGTGCGGCTGTAGGCGCTTGGGTTTTGCTGGGGGGGTGCCTTAACTGTTTATTTCTTTTTCAGATGAGGGTGTCGGTCCTGGTGGATGTTGGGTTGTTGGCCACTCCTTTGTCCATTGGGCGGGTCTGCGCGCGGTAGACCGCCCTATCGGCGCCAATTTGGGATTGAACCCGTCGTCGGTGGCTGTCCAATGGCTGGGTGTGCGAGGCATGCGGTGGCCGCATCTGCTGCCTTTGCTGCGAAGCCACGGGAGGACGTTGCAGTGGCCGGCCGCCCTGTTGGTGCATCTGGGCGGAAACGATCTATCGTCCTGGTCCTGCCTGCAGTTGATCCGGGCGATTCAAGAGGATCTCGGACTTGTGTTGCAGATGATTCCTGGGGTTATTGTTCTTTGGTCAGACATTATTCCAAGGCCGGCTTGTCGGGAGCAGCGTCGTTGGTCCCGGGGGTTGACAAAGGTCAATCGTCAGATTGGTCGTTGGGTATGTGAGCGGGGGGGGGGGGGGTACCAGATCCTGCATGACTGGGCAGATGTGGGGTGTTCGGGGCTGTATCGGGCTGATGGGGTTCATTTGTCGCCGGTTGGCATGGACCTGCTTCTTAATGATTGGCAGGAGGCCTTGGAATACATGTCTGGCCATGATGTTCGCTGGTCGCAGCTTTTAGCCGGGGGGGGCGGCACATGAACAGGGTTATGTGCCGGTGGCGGGATCCCGGAGGTTTCCGGGGTCCGGAGCAGCAGGCTACAGTTGGGCGGGGGCGGGGTGCCCCTGACCCGGTCAAACCCTCGGACGACTTTTGCTGAACGGCGAAGTCGGGGAGAGGGGTATGGTAACTTGCCGGGTGGCGAGTTACGGTATTAGCGGTGGCAGGCACTTTGCTGAGGATGGCTGGTGCAGCCGGGTGCCGCTAATTGAGTGGTTTTGAAAATGTAATTGTTGGACTGTTATATTTGTTGGCTAATAAAAGCTGCGACCAGTTCTGTTCCATAAAATGTTGGTGTGTGGTGTTTTTGTGGAGGGGGGGTGGGTTGTGGGGGAGAGGGGGGTGTAAGGCAGGGGCCTGCAGCGCTGGGTCCGCCTGCCTTGGTTACTATGAGGCCGCAGGCAGGGTCCCGGCAGCCAAGGCTAACCGGGCGCGCGGCCCAGCGCGGGGACCCTGTGCGTGGCCTGGCCGGGGTATGCGCGCTCGGCCCTCGGCGGGCACGAGCGCGCGTCTTTCAAATTGATTGGCTCCCTGGGGTTGCAGCCCCACGGGAGCCAATTAGAGCCGCTGTTTTTGGGGCGCGAGGGGGGATCGGGGCCGAGCAGCCTCCGCGTGGTCAGTCGTGCGGAGGCTGCTTCGGTGCCGGCGTCCCTCCCTCCCTCCCTAACGTCAGGCGGTGGGGGGGGGGGGTTGTTTGGGGTGTTGCAGCTGGGGCTTGGGGGGGGCGGGATCCCGGAGGTTTCCGGGGTCCGGAGCAGCAGGCTACAGTTGGGCGGGGGCGGGGTGCCCCTGACCCGGTCAAACCCTCGGACGACTTTTGCTGAACGGCGAAGTCGGGGAAAGGAGTATGGTAACTTGCCGGGTGGCGAGTTACGGTATTAGCGGTGGCAGGCACTTTGCTGAGGATGGCTGGTGCAGCCGGGTGCCGCTAATTGAGTGGTTTTGAAAATGTAATTGTTGGACTGTTAAATTTGTTGGCTAATAAAAGCTGCGACCAGTTCTGTTCCATAAAATGTTGGTGTGTGGTGGTTTTGTGGAGGGGGGGGGGTTGGTTGTGGGGGAGAGGGTGGTGTAAGGCAGGGGCCTGCAGCGCCGGGTCCGCCTGCCTTGGTTACTAGAAACCTCTCAGGCTGTTTGGGCATGGGTCTGATAGTGTCATATTGAGCAGCGTGAGCATAGAGAACTAAAGTCCAAACAGCCCAGGACTAAAGGGTACAGACAGACTACTTCTGAGCTGAGTTTTAAATTCTTCTGAGCTGAGTTTTAAATTCTCTTAGGCTCTATGGGTCCTGACAGCCTGCAAGTGCAGACGGCAGTTAGAGATAAAAGGGACCCCAAGAGGGCAGGCAAAGCCAATTCTCTGCCTTTCCAAAACTGCTACTACTTATGATTTCCAAAGTGCTGCCTGGCATGTGCAGCACTGTACAAACACATACAGAGTGGCCCAAAAAAGTTATTTAAAAATTCAAAAAGGTAGATGTAAATGATTGACAAAAAAAAAAAAAAAGGTGACCGGAAATTGTCGAAATAAAGACATTATATAGCGGGGGCACACGTTGCACAGCTGCGCCATCACTGCATCATCGGAGCATTGAGCACACAGCAGAGAACATGGCTACCAGGTCAAGAAAGCCTGCGTTCACAGATGCTCATCTGTCTGTGCCAGGAGTACCTGTTGCCTGGCTCATCCCGCAGGCAAAACCTCAACAGGGTGAGGAGGTCATGGGTGCACCTCACCAGGCGCTACAATCACACTGCAGACTACCCACGTGAGGTAAGTGCATGGGGACAGGCACACTAACCTAGCAGTGCAAACCAATATCCAGCAACCAACAGACATATCAGACATGCACAGCAATGGAACAAGATGTGTATGTTGGGCAATCAGGGATAATGGTAGGCTTCACGGCTGATGTGTGCAGGTCTGCCCCATCTGCAGGTGCACCAGCCAGCATCACAGAGGTCTGTCAACCCTTTGAAGGCTTACTCGAAGTAATTAAACCACATCCCGCATCTGGACTATGATGTGGTATATATCAGGAAACTGTATCCACCATATGCAATAGCAGCTAACAGTGATCTGCCGCCTGCTCTGATCATGTATGATATACCATATTATAGAAATATCCCGTCAGAACATTGTCTCCCAAGAGATGTGAGACTGGCCAGGAAAGGTGACTGAATCACCCAGGTGCTGAGGTACCTGTCCATTCTGCAGGCTCACCAATACGCCCCATCACCAGGATGCCTAGGGCCACATTACAGAGCCCTGTTAGCCTTCCTGGTGCTGAGGTACCTGCCTCAGGTTTACTTTCACAGGGCTTCCTCAGCCACAGGATGCCCCAGGTCTCAATGCAGAGCCCTGTTAGCCATTCTGGTGCTGAGGTACCTGCTCCTGGTTGAGTTTCACAGGACTGTCTTAGCCCCAGGATGCCCCAGGCCTCCTTGCAGAACCCTGTCATCCATCCTGGTGCTGAGGTACCTGCTCCTGGTTTAGTATCACAGGGCTGTCTCAGCCCCAGGATGCCCCAGGCCTCCTTGCAGAGCCCTGTTACCCTTCCTGGTGCTGAGGTACCTTCCTCAGGTTTACTTTCACAGGGCTCCCTCAGCCCCAGGATGCCCCAGGGCTCATCAAAGAGCCCTGTTATCCATCCTGGTGATGAGGTACCTGCTCCTGGTTTAGTATCACAGGGCTGTCTCAGCCTCAGGATACCCCAGGCCTCCTTGCAGAGCCCTGCTATCCATCCTGGTGCTGAGGTACCTGCTCCTGGTTGAGTTTCACAGGGCTGCCTTAGCCCCAGGTTGCCCCAGGCCTCCTTGCAGAGCCCTGTCATCCATCCTGGTGCTGAGGTACCTGCTCCTGGTTTAGTGTCACAGGGCTGTCTTAGCCCCAGGAATCCCCAGACCTCCTTGCAGAGCCCTGTCATCCATCCTGGTGCTGAGGTACCTACTCCTGGTTTAGTATCACAGGGCTGTCTCAGCCTCAGGATGCCCCAGGCCTCCTTGCAGAGCCCTGCTATCCATCCTGGTGCTGAGGTACCTGCTCCTGGTTGAGTTTCACAGGGCTGCCTTAGCCCCAGGTTGCCCCAGGCCTCCTTGCAGAGCCCTGTCATACATCCTGGTGCTGAGGTACCTGCTCCTGGTTTAGTGTCACAGGGCTGTCTTAGCCCCAGGAATCCCCAGACCTCCTTGCAGAGCCCTGTCATCCATCCTGGTGCTGAGGTACCTACTCCTGGTTTAGTATCACAGGGCTGTCTCAGCCCCAGGATGCCCCAAAACTCCTTGCAGAGCCCTGTTAGCTATCCTGGTGCTGAGGTACCTGCTCCTGGTTGAATTTCACAGGCTGTCTTAGCCTCAGGATGCCCCAGGCCTCCTTGCAGAGCCCTGTTAGCCATCCTGGTGCTAAGGTACCTTCACCTCTTACAGTATCACAGGGTGTCCTTTAGCCCCAGGATGCCCAGGGCTCATTGAAGAGCCCTGTTATCCATCCTGGTGCTAAGGTACCTGCTCCTGGTTGAGTTTCACAGGGCTGTCGTAGCCCCAGGATGCCCCAGGCCTCCTTGCAGAGCCCTGTTAGCCATCCTGGAGCTGAGGTATCTGCCCCTGGTTAAGGTTCAAAGGGCTGTCGTAGCCCCAGGATGCCTCAGGGCTCATTGAAGAGCCCTTTTTTCCATCCTGGTGCTGAGGTACCTGCTCCTGGTTTAGTATCACAGGGCTGTCTCAGCCCCAGGATGCCCCAGGCCTCCTTTCAGAGCCCTGTTACCCTTCCTGGTGCTGAGGTACCTGCCTCAGGTTTACTTTCACAGGGCTCCCTCAGTCCCAGAATGCCACAGGGCTCATCGAAAAACCCTGTTATCCATCCTGGTGCTGAGGTACCTGCGCCTGGTTGAGTTTCACAGGGTTGTCTTATCCCCAGGATGCCCCAGGCCTCCTTGCAGAGCCCTGTCATCCATCCTGGTGCTGAAGTACCTGCTCCTGGTTTAGTATCACAGAGCTGTCTCAGCCCCAGGATGCCCCAGGCCTCCTTGCAGAGCCCTGTTACCCTTCCTGGTGCTGAGGTATCTGCCTCAGGTTTACTTTCATAGGGCTCCCTCAACCCCAGAATGCCACAAGGCTCATTGAAGAACCCTGTTATCCATCCTGGTGCTGAGGTACTTGCTCCTGGTTGAGTTTCACTGGGCTGTCTTAGCCCCAGGATGCCCCAGACCTCCTTGCAGAGCCCTGTCATTCATCCTGGTGCTGAGGTACCTGCTCCTTGTTTAGTATCACAGGGCTGTCTCAGCCCCAGGATGCCCCAGGCCTCCTTACAGAGCCCTGTTATCCATTCTGATCCTGAGGTACCTGCTCCTGGTTGAGATTCACAGGGTTGTCATAGCCCCAGGATGCCCCAGGGCTCATTGAAGAGTCCCATCATCTATCCTGGTGCTGACATAACTGACCGTGGGTTAGTTTCACAGGGCTGCCACATGCCACATCCGAGTGGTAGGTCACTCACCCAGGCGTAATGATAGGTGCACAGGCTGGTGGGTGCAGGTATGGCCCACCCCTATGTTGCCCCAGGACACCGGAAAGCATGTGGTGGCCCACACTCTGGGCCCACCTGTGCATGGCTAGCACAGTACCCAAGTCCCAGTGGTGGCACACATGATCAGACCCCCCATGCGCACAGCGGCACATGCCACGCAGCCTGTGCATATGTTGGACATGTGTTTAGCCAGGCAGATGGGTGTAGCTGACATGCTGCCACAGTTCATATGTGTGGGGCATGGTACAAGCCCTGCCCCTCCCGGGTGTGGACCCCATCAGGAGAGGGGCTGGGAGGGGGCAGAGGGGGAGGGGGTGGAGGCAGAGGGGTGTGAGAGGGGATGGGCAGTCCTGAGAGGCACAGGCTACCACAGGGCACTGGGAGCCACGGCCACCTGCCCCATGGTGCCAGTGCTGTCCCCTGACTGGGCGAGGGCCTGCCAACCAGCACCGCAGGCAGACGTGCCATACATGTAGGCACACAGGCAAGGGGGGACATGTGTCTGTGTGACTGCATGTGCGGCCTACTCCAGGCTGCAGTGGTGCATGCCCAGGCCTATGCACAGCATGAGCACACACACGTCCTGGGGCAGCTGCTGGTGTCCCTGTCCATGGTGGATGACCGGCTGTGCATGCTGTGGGAGAGGGGTGAGGCAAGTGCAGCCGGCCATGCACCTGACCCAGGAGGCCCACAGGGGGTGTGAGTGGCAGCCACACACATAACCCCTGACCTGTGCCAGCCTGTGCACCGGGACTGCCATCGCCTCTGGGAGTGGGAGATGGAACACAAAAGAATGGCATGACAAACCTGTAAATAAATATGTACATATGTTAAACAAATGCACGCTGGTTCAGTGTCCCATCTAGCCACATGGCAGAGAGGTGAGAATGTCAGTCGTATGCATGCCCATGTGTGCGTGAGTGCATGTCACCATACTCGAACATGGTAGACAGCCCATGGCAAGGGTGATGTATGGCTATGGGCGCTGATAGATGCATCACCACAGGTGCAGGGGGTAGCATTGGGCCACCATGGCCAGACCCATAGTGGCAGGCATATGCTAATGTTTCACACATGGCGTGGTGCATGGCATGGGTGCCACACAGCACAGCTATGCACCTGATGTCACACAGACAGAGCACACACACCCCTGCCATGTGTAGCGTGTAAGGGGCACGGAATTCCAATGGGTCAGGGTGCCATGGCCATGTGCCTGGCTGTGCACACCCATTCCCCCATGCACTGAGAAAAGCATGTAACATCTTGCTGTGCGGTAACATATGGCAGTACGGGGGTCTGCAGATGCTGGGGGTGGGGGCCACCATGGACACCATGATGGACAGGAGAGAGACGGGCAAGGTCAGGTATGATATTGGTGCCAGGGGTACAGACAATGGTGCGTGGTGGGACACCACAGAGGGGGCATGACAATGCACATAGGTATGGGGGTGGGGGAGCAAGAGGGCAAGGAGGATGGAGATGCCAAGCAGTGACAGTGCCAGACCCACATGAGCCACAGGGGATGGGGCGGATATGGTTATGGGGGCCTGAATGGGGAGGGGATGCACTGGTCCCCTGGCTGGCTGTGGGGGGAAAGGTGGACCCCAAGTGGTGGGACAGGGGGATGGGTCACAGAGGCAAGAGTGGGGACATAGTACACTGAGGCACGGCTGCCCGCCAAGTGGGCAGGGGGGGATGGTACGTTCACACTCTGTGGGTGGTCCGGGGCATACATCTGAGCAGCAGGGATGTACCCCCACTGTGGGGTGCAGAGGGGTACCAGACGGACACGCCCTGTGAATGGCCACATGACAGTGGCCCATGCCATGCAGACACTCGGGACTGGTGTGGGCCCAGGGGGGGAGGTGGGGAGTAGAGGGTAGGAGGAGGGGAGCAGAGAGGAGGAGGTGGGGGTGGGGCGGGGTGGCAGGGAGCGGGGAAGGGGAAGGGGAGAGGGCATGGTGAGGGGAGGAGGGGGTGAGGCAAGGGTGGGACGGTGGGGAGGGGGATGGGGAGGAGGTGGGGTAGGGGTGGTGGGCAACCATGGAGGTGTGGCCAGCTGACAGCAGCACATGCCATCACAGGATGCTGGGGGCCCCTGCTATCTTCCCCACAGCACCAGTGATGTACCCCGTCAGGGTGCAGAGCCTGCACACATCAGCGCGGGATGGCAGTCCGCACATGCTGCCACACAGACAAGGAGCAGTGTGTGTCTGTGTTGGTACATGTGCGGCCTCCACATGGCTGCAGTGATGCAGGCACAGGCATATGCCCTGCGGGAGCATTGCCAAGCTGTGGGCCAGATGGCAGTCACCATGGGCGTAGTGGCTGACCAGCTGCGCATGCTGTGTGACATACTCACAGCAGGCACAGCTGACCAGCCACCCAGCCAGGGCGGCCCCCAGGGGGTTGTGAGTGGCAGCCAGACCCACGTCTGCACCACCCTCTGGAGTCCTGTGCCCCAGGGCTGACAAAATCAGCAGCATAGGAGCTGGTAGGGCCAGGGCCCTTGGAAGCACACAGCATGCATTTGTAACCCCCCATTGTAAATATACCTCTATTGTTGCCATGTTCAATGCATCCCAGGGTCTCATTTCACAAGATGGCTTGTGGGGTGTGCTTGCTAGGCATGTGCATGTCCATGTGTGTCCCCCAGGGGGTACCGATACCAGGGGGTATCATGGCGGTGAGAGGGGAACGTCCACTGGGGACGGGCCGAGGGGACGGCCTAGACATCAGTGGGTGGGGGTATGGACAGCGGTGCGGGTGGACCTGTGTTTGGGGGCACAGACCCCAGAGGGAATAGATGGGGCCATGACCCGGTGTGGACCACTGTTGGGTGTAGGACGAGGGAGCAGGGAGAGGGATGGGGGGTCACCGGGGAGGTCATGGGGGGCCATGAGGGGGAGGGGGACGATGACAGGTGATCCGTATGTAGTACAGTAGGCCAGCGGCTCAGGGCCTGGGGTGGAGGGTGGGGATGGAGGTGGCTGCAGTGACTGTGGGGAGGGGACAGACCAGTAGGCGGCACACAATGTGCATGGGGTGCCAGCAGCGGAGGTGCTGCAGGATGGACACGAGTCCTGCTTAGTATGGTGCATGCAGATACGGTAGCGATGGTGTCGCAGATGAGTGTGGGGCAGATCGGACAAACAGGGGCGGTTCTGCCATGGATGCCCCACCTGGCTGGGCTATCCATGGGGACAGAATGGGCCAGCGTGAACCCAGGGGTGGCAGGTACGCCGGGGGTGGTGGTGGAGGTGAGGGTAGGTGGTGCTGGATCGCCAGGGGGTGGGGGCTGTGCCGTGGCCCAGATACATTGCCAGTGGCAGGGGATGCGAACACACATCAGCGGGTCACAGGGCATCAGGGGTGGGGACCTGTGTGTGGGTTGTGGCACAGATGTGGCGGGGAGGGTGGGATGTGCACGACAGGACTGTTCCAGGGGCGGAGCCTGGGGGGCAGGCACAAGGGAGGGTGTGGCGGCAGACATGGCCATTCCGGGTGACGGCTATGTGTGCAGGGGTTGGGGGCAATGTTCCCTCTAATTTTCTGTAGGCTGTGTGTGCATAAAATATCAGCTGTGCGGCTTTTGAAGGAAGGTTAAATTTTTCTGCACCACATAACGACACTCAGAGTGATGTACTTTAAAATTTGACTACACGTCATAATACAGTATGTACACCACATTGATTTTAATCAAATTAAATGAAAATAGATGATTACTAAATGAAGCGGAAAATTTCTAGTAATTACAAGCACAACTTTTAAATTTTAAGACATCTGTGTTGTTTTCTATAAGAATCAGAACCATAATTTTTGTGCGCTCTGTTGTAAAGTATGTGCGCTCGCTCGGTGAGGTGTGTGCGCGTGCACATGCACACAGCTTAGAGGGAACAGTGGTTGGGGGCAGGGGGGCCTGGGTTGTGACCAGCAGGGTCTGTTGGGTGAGTGTGCACCCTGAGTAGGGAAGGGCGAGGGTCATGTTCCTAGGGTGGCCACATGTGTGACAGGGGGACATGGGCCATTCAGCTGAAAGCATGGGCACATGGCCACAGGTTACACCCATGATAACATCCTTTATTGTGCACACCGATCCCCCCACCTACACCCCCCCTGCATCCTTTGCCATGTCTGCCACGTCCTGGAGCACCATGTGGGGCGGGTGCTGCTTCTGCCACTGGCGCTGCTGCAACTGGCTGAACCATGTGTGCCAAAATGGCCTTGTGCACGGCCACCATCCTGGCCATGCTGGCTGCCATTGCCACTGCCGTCTCGTTAAGTGTCCGCATCTCATGGAGAAGGCCACCCAGCTGCTGCCATTGGCGGTGCACCTCCCGCCGCAGGCGATCCTGTCCCCCCACCATCTCTCACAATGCCATCTGTATGCCTGTGGGTGAGACACGGTGGAAGTCTTGAGACATGGGCTGCACACTCCACCTGTACACATGAAATGGCTGGCCAGATGGATTGGACACTCACCCTCTGCATCCTCATGCGCTGCTTTGGAGTGCAAATGCATCTCCCTTATTACCTGTTGGATGGCTACCTGTGTGGGCCATGATGCTGTATCTGGGGATGGTAGTCCAGCTGCGCCACCAGCTGCAGCCCCCAACATGACATTGCTGTCGCCTGCCTCATCTCCCACCACGCCATCCTCTGGGAGGTGGTAAACCGCTGCATCCACCTCTGGCTCCAGCTCTGCCTCGTCCTCCATGAGCACCTCCACATCCATGCCCACCTCGGATGGGGGACATGGTTTGGTACCTGGGGGCCCCACCTCTGCAGCTGCCTCCATGGCATGCATGTCACCTGTGGGGGTGAGGGTACACAGGTTAGGTGTGGTGTGCCTGGCCAGCCGCTTACATGTACCTGTCCTTTTGTGGCCTGCCAGGTGGGGTGGGCCGTGGGATATATAGGGCAATCAGGGCTGTCCCCAGCTGTGGATATGTGGCCAGGGACTGTTCCAGGGCAAGGACGTGTGGTGCACCATCAGTTGAATGTGTCCCCGGTGTCAGCAGCACCTCACTGGTAGATGTGTATGCATGCAACTGGATATGGGCCACGTACACTGCTGGGACTGCTGGGGTTGGCAGCCCACCATTGCCTGGGACAGGTGTGCTGGGATCCGTGCACAGGGCTGCATGCCCCGTGGTGGCGTGGAGTCATAATGGCGCAACCGGCATTCGACACTGGGTGCCTGTGCAGTGTGGGTGCATGGATGCATGTGTGCCACATGGGTTTGGCCTGGCCACACCAGCCACCATACTCATGCCACCCCTGAATAGTGCCTCGCCCCGTGTCCAGCATCCGGGGCTGCCCTCGCATCCCCCTTGCCCCCTGTCCTACCCACCTCGGCACATCCACCCTATTGATCTCCATCGCACATTGCAGCCGTCCCACCACACACGTGGGTGCAGGGGGACACTGTCACCAACACACCCTACATCACCAGGAGCTTTGCTGCCCCCCACCCCCTCCAGTGTGGCTCCACTGCGCATAGGTGGTCAACAGTCCCTGCCCCTGCCTGACCTCCTCTGCGCCTGCTGCCTTACGCCCACCCACCCTCACCCATGTGCACCATCATCATGTCACCCTTTCATGGCCCCCTGGTGCCAGGCCTAGCCTGTTCCAGCCACCCTCAGCTACTGTATTGCTGTCACAAATCTGCAGTGAGATGTCAATGACATTCCACATGGGCCTTTACTGCCGCCATCACCCATGGCTGCTCTGCTGCTCCTGTCACTGGTGGCCACATTATCCCTCTTGGTACCCTGTCTGTGCATGGTCCTATGGCTGTGACCTGTCCCTGGCCTCCCCCCAATCCCTGTGTGTTGGCACACCCTAGAACACATTCCTATGTCCCATCTGCATGTGGGTCAGCTGTATCCAGCTCAGGCGGCAGGCCATGGAGGTAGATGGGCCCCATTCTGTCAGCCAGTTGCTATTCCAGAGGTGACAGTGTGGCTCAGTGTGGTGCACCCCATCCTGTTTCATGGGCATGGTGTTGCTCAGCGATGGCACGAGCCCGTACAGAGTGCTTGATGTTGCGGAATCTTTTATGGATACTTTCAGTATCATGGGTGGGTCCCCCTGCTGTGGCCACTGCTGTCGTAACCTCCTCCCATGCGTCATTTCTCTGGCTGATGGTGGTGGTGCTGCTGAGCCACCCAAATAGCACCTCATAGCGCTCCAGGATGGCTGCCAGGAGGAGGTCATTCTCCTCCTGGCTGTAGCAGGCTGCCCTCCTCTTTGCATCATCTGACACTGGCCTGCAATGGTGCCTGCCACCTGCCACACCTCCACATTGTTGATGCACCCCCTGGCTATGGCTGGATGGGCCAGCCTCACACCCTTCTGGCTCCCCCTCTGTTGGAGACACTGCTGCCTGGTGGCTGTTCGGGTCGCTCTCTGTCATCTCCTGTGCTCCACTGTGTTCCATCGTGTGCTGCCATTGCTGATCTGCTATGCCCCTTTTATGTGCATGGTGCATGGTTCATCTGACGTGCAGTCTGCACAATGCATGGCTACATATTTCTGCTACCCAGGACATGTTTCCTACATGGCCAGCCATACCTTACCTCTGTGCTACCTTCAGGGGGTGGCATACATCATGTCTCATGCATGTGTTATGGCATGCTGTATGAGCCCTGCCCCCCCATTCAGCATTGCTCTATGCTATACACACGCGCAACGTGCGTGTTGAGCATAACATGCATCTCTACGTACACTATGCCATTACACACCTGTGCGCTCCACCTTCTGTATGCATCATGCTCTGACATCACTACAGCACTCTGCGCCACATGTAGGTACCCCACACAACTGGATACGGGCTACCCAGGATGTGTTTCCTACGTGGACAGCCATGCCTTACCTGTGTGCTACCTTCAGGGGGTGGCATACATCACGTCTCACGCATGTGTTACAGTGTGCTGTACGCGCCCTGCCCCATTAATCATTGCTCTATACTATGCACGCACGCAACATGCATATTAAGCGTAATGTGTCTCCCTATGCGTGCTACACCATTTCATACCTGTGCACTCCATGTTCTGTATACATCATGCTCTGCCATTGCTACAGCACTCTCCACCACGTGTAAGTACCCCACGCATTGCATTTACACGTACATTGTGCAGGCGCACGTTGTGCATTCACTATGTGCTTGGGGACACACGGTGTGCCCCTCCCCTTCCTAAACATGCTCCGCATGATCCAATCACAAGGCGTGCTTGTGTGTTTTGGTACGCATGCTACTGTGCATGCTACAACATTCCACTTCCGTACGTACTGTGCAGTTTGCAAGCCTGTTGATTGTGTGCGTTATTGCATCTGCAGCTGTGTTATGTTGGTTCTGATTAGTTGCCATGCCCTACAATGTATTTAGTTCACCACATCGCTCAAGGCCTCTGTCCATGATGGCTCACACTGACCAAGTGGGTTGTGCAGTGGTGGCGTTGCTGGGACTCGATGAGCTGCAGTTGCCTGATGAGGGGGATGGTGTCCTTGGGGCTGTGGAACTGGGCATGGGTGCAGTCCCACTGCAACACAGACCTGCAGCTGTGGAGGCCCCACAGGCTGAGGTAGGTCTATCACAGCACCATAGGCGTTCTAAGGCATGCCCTCGCCTGCCTCACCTCTACAGGCCCAGGCTCCTGCTCCTGGACATTCATGAAGAACAGGTCATCTCCCTCTACCATCTGAGCACAGGGGCTATTAAGGAGCTCTATGAGGATCTGAGACCTGACCTTGAGCCCCGGACTGCCCGGTCACATGCCATACTGGTATTGGCCAAGCTCCTGTCTGCCCTACATTTCTTTGCCTCTGGCTGCTTCCAATCCTTGGTGGCCACAGTGGGAGGATGAGTAGGCCTACCTTCTCGCGCTGTCTCCATCAGGTACTGCGGGCCATGGTCAGCTGGGTTAGGAATTACATAACAATTCCTAACAGTGGGCAAAAGTGGGGGGCCCTGGGCCAGGCATTCCAGCAGATTGTGGGGATACCACACGTGATGGGAGCTATTGATTGCACACATGTTGCCCTGGTCCCACTCAGAGACAGGGAGGTGGTATTCTGCAACCGCAAGCACTACCATTCCCTGAATGTTCAGGTTGTTTGTGATGCAAGTATGCGTATTCTGAATGTGGTTCCCTGGTTCCCAGGGTCCGCCCATGACTCCCATATCCTGCAACACTCGGCACTATTCAGGCAATTTTAGGCTGCACAATATGGGGATTGTGCCCTACTGGGTGGGTATTAACCATCTCTAACATGCTCATGTTGTCTCTGTGTCCTGTGGGCACTACACCTCACACAGGTGGGACAGGGTCACCTTTGGTGTTTCATTCATGACTTCTGACTGCATATCCCCTACGACACATGTGACATGGCATGCTGCACCTCAGACATTTTTGAAGACCACATTACAGACACAATATGTCATGCTGTCGCATATCACTGCCCATCCGATGTCTCCCATATGTAGTCCCATTGCTGGATATGACCCCTGCATGCCTCTCCCTGCATTGTGGTTGTGCATCACTGACATTGCATGGGGCGGTATCCTCCAGCATGCCATGCCACTGTCACAGGGGACATGGACACATATGTTTGTGTGTTTCCAGATGTAACTATGTTGGCCATGTGTGCGTCACTGCTCATGTCCCGGTACATGTGCAGGTTATATTGTTTACAGGTGCCGTTGCTACACTGTACATGTCTTTTGGTGTGGTCCCCCATGTTGGTGTGTTGCACAGATTGTTTGCCATCACCTACTGTGCACAGCCTGGACTCACACACATACGCCAATGTACGTATGTCGGTCTGGGTTGTGTGTTCTTAGTTGACTCTGTCTACAAGGTGTGTGTGTGTGCTACCAGAGAGAGGGGCCTGGGTTGGCTCACCTATTCATTTTCCTGCTGTGCTGTGCGTTGGAGGGCCCATCCCCATTGACCTTATCTGTAGCATCATGTGGCTGGCATGGTGGTACGACGTTGCATCCCACATGTCTGCTCTGTGTTGGTCAGCATTGATGTGTAGTGTAATCCGTCTTGGGTACACCCCTACTGTATATGTTACTGTGACAGCATATGTGTGTGCACTGTACCATGGCCATCACATTATTGCACGCATGCTGTTCTCTCTGTCCCAGTCCTGGGGCACTGCCATGTATCCTCCTGCTGTGTTCAGGGATGCCTCTCGTGGGTTTGGGCTGCAGGAGATTGGTGATGTGATTGGTCTGGTTACTGTTGATGTGTGCTGCCCTCATTGCCTCAAGCCCATGTCGTGTATCTCACACCCCTAAATGCTGGTGCACAGCTGCCATGTGCCATTATGAGACGTCATCTGTGTGTGTCATCGTGTATCTGTTGACCTTTCGCACGTAGATGCTTGTGCGCACTTGTGTGACCACCAGTTCATGATTGACCTTACCACATTTCTGTCTACAGGTGATGTGGGATATAGCTGTCATGCCTGGATGCTGACCCCTGTGCATCATCCACGGACACATGCAGAGAGGACGTACAATGAGGCCCATGCCTCCAGCCACTCAGTTATCAAGCACACCTTTGGCGTTTTGAAGAGTCACTTCAGGTGTCTGGATAGGACCGGTGGGGCCTTACAATTCAAACCCATGACTGTGGCACAGATCATTCTGGCCTGTTGCATCCTACACAACATTGCACTCAGGCACAATATCTGGATCGACATTAATGAGGATCTTGAGGAGGATCCACTGTGCCCTTCTGCAGGTGGCCATGGTGACACATGTGCAGGAACAGCAATCATGCAATGTCTGATCAAGAAGCTGTTCTCATGTAAGTCCTGCATATGTGGTGATATGCATATTTGTCTACATGTACATGCTGCCGTGTCTGTTTCTGGCTTCTCTTTGCATATATCTATGTTTCCATTCTGCATTCACATCCCCAGTATCCAATGTTCCTGGCCATTGCAGCAGTGCAGTGGTACCTGTGAGTACGTCCTTCAACCTGCAGGTGACTGTGTTGGGTGAACATAGTGGTATATGTACTGTGGGGGCACTGCAGCATAGCACATTTCTGTTGTTCTCTGTCCACTGCACATATCTTGTTGTGCACCTGTTTGGCCTGCGCCTCCCTACCCCACATGTTTGCTTTGGCAACCATATGGCCATTAGTTCAGGTCAGATATTAGGTTTTCACAACTGTATTTGTGGCAAATGTGACGGAGTTGTGTGTGTTTGCAGGCACAGGGTGTATTGGTGGCGGGCGGCACATACACCCCTTCTGCAGCACTGTGCCATTATACAATATCTGTGTCTCCTTGCATGGACTGTGATGCTTGCCTCCACTGGTCTCAGCTTGGGCTCACAGGGGCCGTATGCTACTGGTGGCATCCTCTCCCCATCTCACGGTGTGTGTGTGTCTGTGTTTTTTGGAGGTGTCTATGTGATGGCACACTCTTTGATACCCTTGTGCGTTGTCTGGTGATGGGATATGCCTGGACACCTGTGCGGTGGTACTCACTGCTCTATCTCTAACCCTGTGCTGGTGCCCTTGTGTACATTGTGCGTACGTATTTATGCATGTCTTCTATGATTTCTACTGACCTGTCTCCTGTTTGCTGCCAGTTCACTATACATCAATGCTTCCGTTTCACGGATATCGACAGACCTTGGATATGTGGCATTGCTGGCTCCACATGCGGCCATGGTGATTGCACGAATTCCAGTGGCATACCCTACCTTTACTGTGACCTCTTGTGGCCTTTGCCTGTGTTGGACAGTCCCTATCGGACACCTGCTTCACACAGATGGTACATTGCATGTTTGATCTGTTTTGACTCACATCACACTTCACATGTTTCTTATGGGCTGTTTGTTTTGGCGGGGACCTCTGTGGGATCTGTGTGCACCAACACTGCTGGACATGCTGTGGCCCACTGGGCAGCCTGTGTCGAGATGGCAACCTGGTCGGCCGTGCCATCTCCAGCTATGGGCAACACGTACTGTGCTCTGTGTTGTGATCGTGTCCTGTGTAGATGTCTGAGATCTCATTAAGTACATATTGAGGTTTTTCTCTCTCCATTGTGACCTTATTTTGTGTACAGCATACCATGACCTGTTTCTCCTTCCTATATCACAGGGTGCAGCGAACACACATGGCATATCGTCTGCATTGCGGCTGACCTACCCATCACAGTACCATTGGAGGACAGAGCAGCTCCATGCAATGATCCCTGGGGGATGGTGCCATTGGGTGATGGGCCTCAGTGAGTGGGACACACGCCTATGATGAACATTATTGTTTGACTTCTACTTTGTGACGAGCAGGGACACCTGACACAACAGTGCTGCCATACTCTGGCCGTGTGTCGTGATCATCGCGATGGACACGCAGTACAGTCTGCATTACTGTGGCACACTGAGTTGTCACATGTAATCTTGCATGCCCATGGATATGTGACAGCCATACCGGCACATGTGTACTTTCAGATGACATTTTCAGTGGGGACAATGTGTACTGGACTGAACATATACAGCAGGATGTCACATACACACTGTATGTTGTCCATCTATCTGACAATGTGTTGATATGTGTGTGACCTGCAGTGCAGTATGTCTACATGTTTTGTGTGGACATTTGCATGCAGCCACATGTGTGCCACGGGGGTAACATCCTGTAGGCCCTGTTGCTATGTCTGGCTACCTTGTACTTGGACATGACAAACTGTTAGCCACCACACCACTGTGATGCGTGCCACCATCTGTGATTGCGGTTTGACCCTCGCAGGGGGTGTTACAGTTCATTTGGGGCAGCACTTTGTCATGATTTAACGTGCATGGTGCATGTGCATCTGCCTGATTTCAGGTTAGCAATGGTGCATGTGCCTACGTGGATTCTGTGCGGGTTCATGCACAATTTTAGTCCCTTCGTTCTACCTCCACATACATGTTATTGTGTGTGGTTCCTCTACAGATGTGCCGCTGTACATTGATTTACCTCTCCATCAATGCATGTGTGTCCAAACCTCCGTATGACATAGCATTGTGCCACAGACATTGCACCATTACCTTAGCTGTGGTGTGGGGTGTGTCTCATATTTCTGCCTTAGGTTGTGCATCCCCTGTTCATTGGCATATCTGTGATGCTTCTGTATCTACAACACCCATTGCAGCAGGCCTTCTGCATTGTGTTACCTCTATGTCTGTGAGGTTTGGCTATGTTTGTTTTTTGGCAACATGTGCATCTCCTACCTGTTTACATGTCCTCATTTTGCCTTGTGTAACTGTTATTGCTCCCATTTGGTCATTAAAGGTGTTTCTGTACATGCGCAACTGATGTCTGCTGATTCTCAGGTATATCACGGACTTTTGACTGGCCATCTACACTGTTGTAGGACCCATTGATACCCACACATATGCTCTACACAGTAGAGGGCTGCTGCTGGGACATTGGGACATGGCATTTTGTTACTGTTTCTGCATTTGCCTGTGCACTGCAGATCTACATTTCTGTATGGCAGCGTGGCATTACATCTAGGTATCCTCCATTCCAACCCTATCACCTTCTGCTTATGTGGCCAGCTTGGTGCACCAGCCTGGACTGTGCCCCCTGTTAGTTGTGTGTTCCTGTGCTATTCCCATGATGATGCAGACAGCGCACATCGGTGCCATCTGGTTCACTCACATCACTGTGTCGCCTGTCGACCTTTCAGGTCATTGCCCAATGTGTGTGTTCTATCATACACAGCATGTGTATAGTGTATTGGTTGTTCTGCTGCTGCATTCCTACGCACAGATGGTTTCACTGATGGCCACATACAAATTCCATTTTAACACAGGTACATTCATCGCTCCCATGTGCCTGTACAGTTGGATGTCATCTGTCTTGGAGCATTGTGGCTTCTTGTGGGTGGGCATCTCTACTACTTGGGCACATGCATGCCCAGGCTGCAGCCTCTACATCCCCGCCTGGGATGTGTGTGTCGGACATAGCTGGCATTGGTGTTCATTGGCACTGGTGCTGGTGGTGGCTGAGGGACTGCTTGGATATGTGCCTGCCTCCTTGTCTACACATCATCCACTGCAGAGATGTTAATGTGTTGGTGTGGCGCTATGGTTCTTGCACTGGTCTGCGTACTTGGGGACCTGGATTCAATTCCCCATGTAGCATTTGTCAGGCCACATTCCCTGCATTGTTCTGACGGGGTCCAGTTAATTATTGTCACCATTTGATGTGCATTATAAGGGTTATGTTGCCATTTACACTGTTTTGCTTGATATCATGGCCAGGCTCTGACACCCATTACATATATCTGTGTGTAGGCTAGCAGACATCTAGCTGTATATGCTTTTCCTGGCTTGTGTGTCCTGTATTGCCAGGGACGTATGCCTTGGTGGACATTTCATGACTCCTGTGTGTTTGGGCCTCCACATGCAGCACCCACTGTGTACATGTGCACACCTTGCATCTCTGGACATGATCTGTCCTGCTCCTCATCTATGGATGGACCAGTGGCTTTTGTGTGACATTTTGTACAGACATTTGTCTCTGCTGCTGCATCACCACACTGACTATCCTGGACCACTGGCAGTTGCCTGTGTGCCAGCTGTCTGCTGCCTCACATGGTGCTATGACTTTCCATACACACATGCCATTTAGTGGTACATATTAGCATTGCAGTTGCTGCGGTTGTTCGTCATAGTGGTTAGAGACATGCATTGGGCCACCATAGGTTGTGGGTTTGATCCCAGCATGTTCTCTTCCTCTTCTTTTCTTGTGTTCTGCTACCCTTACCATGCAATGGCTGCAACTTCGTCACCTCTCCACACACCCTCCCTTCTCTTTGCTGTGCACCACGGTGTGCCCTCTATGCAGCCTGTCTTTCACATATTAGCTGTTACATATGGTTCTTATCATTATGCTATCCAAGTGGGCAGTTGGCTTGGGGGGTTGGTACTGCTGTTGTGATGCTGTTGTTGGACACGTTGTTGTGTGGGTTCCATTCTCATGTGCTCCTTTTTGGATCTGTTCCCCATTTTGCCCTGGTCTACTGACCATGCACACAGCTGTCACCTCTTCAGGCCCCTGCCACCCTTTCTATTTTGGATCTTCGCTCCTTGGCATGCTATGTTCAGGGCATTCCATTTCATGGTGTGTGTGCATATGTTTATCTGTGTCTCTTGTCCCACTTACAGACTGCGATATCAGCTGTGGACGTCTGCTCTGCATTTGTGTTGCATCATGGGTACTGGTGGGGTTGCACTATCCTGGCACACAACAGGGGTTTTGTATGGTGCCCTGCAGTGTTCTTGTATGCAGACATTGCTGTGGAACTCAACATGGTGGTATAGCCTGCTGGTTTGTTCATCGACTTTCTGCCCACTGGTCATGGGTTCGATTTTTGTTTATCCCCGTTTTTTATGCCTGTCCTTTACAACTACTTGTCATTCCTTTGGACAGTCATATCTCTGTGCATCTGTGCTGCCAGCCCATAGTACCCTCACCACAGTTGCCAACAATCCTTATAAGGCGTTATAGGGCTCCTAATTCGGCACGTTATAGGGCACGTTACCAGGCACCTTATTAGGCACAGTACATGGCACGTTATTAGGCACAGTACAGGGCACATTATAAGGCACGTTACAAGGCTCCTTATTAGGCACAGTACAAAGCACATGTGTGCCTTGTAACGTGCCTTATAATGCATCGTGCCTTATGTGCACCTGTGGCCTTATGACGCGCATTAACTGACACGCTTGCCATACTGATGCCCCGCCCACACCTTTATATCTGTACCTTTACCATGGAAACTAACGCGAATGACATTACCGCAGTTTAGTAAACATACCCCACAGTCTCAAAATGGGCTTGCACCTTAATGTAAAGAAGACAAAGATCATGCCAACTGGCAAAATCAACAAGTTCATCATTGAAGGAGAAGAAATTGAAATCGTGGACAAATTTAACCTACTTGGATCACTATAAATAAAGAAGCAATACGCAGTCAAGAAATCCGATGATGCATTGCCCTTGGCAGAATGGCTATGAAAGACCTAGACATGATTCTCAAGAGCAGAGATGTCTTTCTCCATACAAAGATTTGACTTGTTCAAGCCATGGTAATTTCAATAACATAATATGGATGTGAAAGCTGGACAGTAAAAAAGATAGACAGAAAGAAAATTGATACCTTTGAATTATAGTGTTTGAGGCGAATACTGCATATACCATGGACTGCCCAAAGAACAAACCAGTCAGTACTAAAGGAGATCAAACCTAAGATTTCTTTAGAAGCTCAGATGACAAGACTTTGACTTTCATACTTTGGACACATAATGCGAAGAAAGAGATCATTAGAAAAAGACATCATGCTTGGCAAGATAGAAGGTCAACACAAAAGTGGAAGGCCAGCAATGAGATGGCGCGATACAATAACAGCAGCTACGGGTACCAGTCTGTCAACAATGAGATGCCTGACTGAAGACCGAACACAATTTAGGACAACTATCCAGAGGGTCGCCATGAGTCGACACCGACTCAAAGGCACTTAACAACAACAACAGATAAAAATTAAACTGAATACTCAAGAAGTCAGACTCCACATGAAGTGCAACATCAGATAAATAAGAGATGCAGTTTCCCATAAAGATCACGCAAAGTCCAATGACTAAATTTAAAATAATTTTTTTTCTACCTTTGTTTGACCATTTTATTCTCTGATCATGGTGGTCTTGATCTGAGGCTTCTGCTTTCCTGTCTTCTCTTAGCACTCTTTCTATGGTCTATAGTTCATCTGCCATTTTTTCTCTCTTATTTGGTTTTCTTCACTTCCTTCCATCAGCCATTCCAGTCCTAGTAATCATCCCCAATATCATCCCACTTTTTCAGTCCTCCCCTCCCAGTCCCTTCCAATTTCAACCCCCTTGCATTCCCAGGACTTCCACTGGTGTCCATTCCCTTCTAGTCCCACTTCTCCCCCACTGGACAGCCCCTTTTAGTCCAAATACCATCCAAATGCCAGTGCCCCATCCCTTCCAGCCGCCACACCCGTTACCCAGCCACCTACTAGTCCCATCCCCAAGTGCCAGCTCCTTTCCAGTCCCCCTCTGGTCCCATCCCCAGGTGTCAGCTCCCTTCCACCCCTCTCCTCCCTTCCCTACCATCATCTCCCTTACAGGCCCCCTCCAGTACCATCCCCAGGTATCAGCTCCTTTTCAGCCACCTCCTCCCCCATGTCAGCCTCTTTGCAGATCCCACCTTCCCATCATGTCAATTCCCTTCCAGCCCCCTCCTCAACCTGTTTCAGCCCCATTGCAGATTCCACGTTCCCATCATGTCTATTCCCTTCTAGGCCCTCCTCCTCCCCGTGTCAGCCACGTTGCAGTTCCCACCTTCCCATCATGTCTATTCCCTTTCAGCCCCCTCCTCATCCCCGTGTCAACCCGCTTGCAGCTCCCACCTTCTCCCATGTTAGTGTCCCCACAGACTCACCCTCTCTTTTCTATGGCAGCCACAGCTCCTACCTCTTAGAAATGCGGCTGTGCTAGTGATTGTCAGTTCCAATGAAATGTCAAACCGGTGCGGAGCCTTCATGCCTTTGTGAAGGAACCCGTGCAACTGTGTCCCACCCACAAAGGAAGTTACATTAACTTTTTGGGGGGCGGGATGCAGTTGCACAAGTTCCTTCACTGAGGTGGTGGGAAGGCTCCACACTGGTTTGACTTTTTGTTTAAACTGACAGTCACTAGCACAGTCACAGTTCTCAGAGGCAGGAGCCGCGGCTGCCATAGAAAGGAGAGGGCCAGTCTGCTGCTGCCGAGAAGCGGACTCGGTAGCAGCAGCAACTTGTGCACTTGGGGTTTTTTTGTTTTAATTTTTGAAGGCGAAATAAAGCAGCTGTTTTGGCGGCATTTTTTGCTGCCCTCAAAACTTTGCCGCCTGAGGCAGCCATATCACTTTGCCTCATTATAGAGCTGCCCCTGCACCCAGGTGTCCCCCAACATCCAGAAATGATCACCCTGCTGCCAACCCCCACCCTAAAATCGCATCCCACACCCCAACCCCCCCATCCCACTATCCCAGTCAACCCCCCCCCCCCAGACCTGCACTCCAGGGAAAGGGAATGGCACCCATGCCTACTGCCATCCCACACACTCCCTGACCCACCCCCAGCCCCTCTCCCACTCAGAGGCACCACCACTGGGACTCAGTGGTTGTCCAGCAGGGTGGTGTGGCTGATGCCTTCCCCCCCCCCCCCGTGACCAGGCTGATGCTACTGCTGCTCTCCCCACTGTTCTCCCCATGCACCTCATGGAAGAGTGGGAAGATCATTGGGGGCCCTGCACCCCGGCACAGGGCCAGGAAGCAGGACTGTTGAATGCTGATGGACCCCACCACAGCTGCGGCCCGCAGAGCAGCCCAGGTGGACACATTGCAGCTGTGGCAGGTTCCACACATTTTTCTTTTCCCATGTACAACGCGTCTTGGATATTTTGGGATCTGATTCTTTGTGATGTATCTGACTCTAAAACAACACTGCCAGAGACAAGTAGGTACAAAAGGTCCCTGATGCAACTGCAATGGCATGTGTGCTGGAGCCTGTGCTCCTGATGCATGTCTGTGGTGCCTGTGGCTCTGTGATAGACAGTTGTATGCATGGACCTGGGTGCCACATACCACAGGGCAGGCAGATGTGGGCATGTTGCTGTCCCTTTACACAAAAGCAGAAGGATGTGGTTGAAAACTACAGGTCATTTAGTTTAATTTCGGTGGTGAGTAAATTATTAGAAGCGCTGCTGAAAGAGAAAATAGTGAGGTTTCTGGAGTCCAGCAGATTACAGGATCCGAGGCAGCATGGATTCACCAGAGGCAGGCCTTGTCAAACAAATCTGATTGATTTCTTTGACTGGGTGACAAGGGAATTGGACTGATTGAGAGCCCTAGATGTGTTGTTTTTAGATTTCAGTAAAGCCTTTGACACCGTTCCGCACAGGAGACCTATAAACAAACTGAGCACCCTAGGGATAGACCCTAAAGTTACTGCTTGGGTTAGAAATTGGTTGAGTGGGAGGTGACAAAGGGTACAGGTAAATGGAGCTCACTCTGAGGAGAAGAATTTTACCAGTGGTGTGCCCCAGGGATCTGTCCTTGGTCCAGTTCTTTTTACCATCTTTGTTAGTGATATAGCGGAAGGGCTGTTGAGTAAGGTTTGCCTCTTTGTCAATGATACCAAAATCTGCAATAGAATAGACACCCAGGAAGGTTTAGATAACATGAGGAGGGATCTAGCTAAGCTTGAAGAATGGTCTAGAATTTGGCAGCTGAAATTTAATATTAAAAAATGCAAGGTCATGCATTTGGGCTGCAGCAATCCAAGAGAGCGATATAGTATAGGGGGTGAAGTACGTTTGTCCACTAAAGAAGAGCAGGACCTAGGCGTAATTGTGTCTGATGATCTTAAAGTAGCTAAACGGGTAGATAAGGTGACGGCGAAAGCTAGAAAGATGCTTGGGTGCATAGGGAGAGGAATGGCCAGCAGAAGAAAGGAGGTGACAGTGCCTCTGTATAAGTGTTTGGTGTGACCTCATTTGGAGTATTGTGTGCAATTCTGGAGACCACACCTTTAAAAGGATATAAAGAGGATAGAGTCAACACAGAGGGTAGCTACTAAAATGGTTAGTGGTCTTCATTATAAAGCATATGAGGACAGACTTAAGGAAATTAATATATACACCTTAGAGGAAAGGCATGATAGAGGTGATATGATTGAGACTTTTAAATACCTCCATGGCATAAATGCACAGGAGGAGAGCCTGTTTTTATTGAAAGCAAGTTCTGCTACGAGGGGAGATGGGATGAGAGTGAAAGAGGATAGATTCAGGAGTGATATGCGGAAATATTTCTTTACGGAAAGAGTGGTGGATCCGTGGAATAGCCTCCCAGTGGAGGTGGTAGAGATGAGGACAGTATCTGAATTCAAAGAGTCATTAGAGTCTTGGATTTTACAGGCCACTATTTTTTGTGCTCTGCCCCACTTTTGGTGCCTTAAGCTGTTCAAGCCCACCTTAGCTGCAGCTGCCTGGCATGAATAGATGTCCTGCTACTCTGCTAGTGCCACCGGGGATTCCCTTACTATTGTTTGATCCTTGTCTTTTGGTGTGCTTGGGAGGATTTCTGCCTGCTGGTTTTAGTGTGTCTCTAGTTTTTCAGTGTGTGCATTAAAGTTTGCAACAGACAAATGACAGTGCAAAACAGGAAAAGAGGGGCTTGGGTACACATTAGTAAGAGGGGAAAGGTTATAATTGCCATTAAGAGCGTTACAGTGTGGGTCATATTTGACAGTAAGAATGTGCTGAAGTGGTGCAGATAAGGCCACTTCAACGCCTTCTGGCCCCCTTCCTCTCTCTCTCCTTTTCTCAGGCCCCTCCCACTGCCTCTACTGTCCCTCTCTGCTCTCTGAAATGTGCAGCAGTGGCAATGCATTTAAAAAGGCAACGCACCCCTCCCTCCCCCCAACTCCCATGCCATTACCTGTTAAGTGGAATCAGGGGCGGCCCAAGGGGGGTGCGGGGCCATGTGCGGAGACTCGGTGCGGGTCCTCATTTGCATAAATATTTGCATAATGTTACCATACACTAACTTTTAGTAAACATGCCTCTTAATGAGTGTATGGATAAAGAACGACTAAAAGATTTCTACATTGCTATAATCCAGTGCCAACCGCCAGGCACATTAGGAACTACTACAAACACTGCCCATTAGATCTTGTTCTAATGCAAAATGTTGTTACAATGTAAACCGCGCTGATTCTAAATAGCGCGGTATATAAGAATTTGTAATAAATAATAAATTTAGAACCCATAGCAAACCCGCCGTATCCTAACAGCACTACCAGGACTCACAAAGCACCATACCCTACCTATCAAAAGGCAACACTGCAAATATTGCAAAAATTAAACCAATACATTTCAGAGAATAACAATACATGACCTACTGGGGAAAGGGAACAAGTGGCAATGTCAAATAGGAATTACATAAACAGAATACCTCAGCTCAGTTACACATGCAGAACACAGACCATCACCAAACAAGGAATCACAATTTAGAAATAGGAAGTCAATTAAACTGGGAACCCCAAAAGCCAAACTTGGAATGTACAACAACACTGTAGAAATAAAACTATAAATTAATTTCCTCTTGTACTAAACAAAGCGCAGACGTTAATGATGCACATTTCCCAGAGCTGACATATTCCAGTTAATAAATTCAAAATAAAGAGATATCTTTCTACCTTTTGTGCATTTTTTTTTCAGTTGCAATTGCTCCAGCCACTTTCTTCTGGTTTCTTTGTGTCTTCTGCTAACTCTCCATCGTCTGCTGTCCATTTGTCCTTTCTTCTCTCTTCTGTTTTTTTCCATTCTCTCTCTACATCTGCTTTAACATACTAATCTTTCTCCTTTTGCTCTTTCCTCATTCCTATTTCATCCACTCAAATTTTACCCCTCCATCCTCAATCCCCACTTACTCTCCCAATACCCAGCCAATTGTAGATTTTTCTTCCGTCCCACACAAAATATTTTTCCCCTCTCCATTTCACTCTCCCAGCTCCATCCCATTCTAATCTCCCCCAACATCAGCTCCCTTCTAGTTCCAGCCCCACCCAGTATTCGCTCCCTTCTAGTCCCCGCATCAGCCCATTTCCAGTCCTAGCCCCCACCATCAGCCCATTTCCAGTCCTAGCTCCCCCATCCATTTCCAGTCCTATCCAAGTACCTCCATCAGCTCATTTCCAATACCAGCCTCCCATCAGCCCATTTCTAGTCCTTTCCTAGCCCCACCATCAGCCCATGTCAAATCCTAGCTCCCCTCCACTCAGCCCATTTCCAATTCAAGCCCCCCCATGAGCCTACTTCCAGTTCTAGCCCCTCCATGAGTCCATTTCAAACCAAGCCCCCACCACAGCCCATTTCCAATCTTAGCTCCCCTAACACCCAATTCCCAGTCCTATCCTAGCCCCCTCCATCAGCCCATTTCCTGTCCTAGCTCCCTCCCCTCACAACCAATTTCCATTCCAAGCCCCTCCTCCCCATCAGCTATTTGCAGTTCAAGCCCCCTTCCACTCAGCCAATTTCCATTCCAAGCCCACATCCCCATCAGCTATTTGCAGTTCAAGCCTTCCCTTCCACTCAGCCCATTTCCAGTCCTAGGAACCCCCCAACCCATTACCAGTCCAACCCCCCTCCCATAGCCTATTACCAGTCCTAAGTCCCCATCAGCCCACTCCCAGTCCTAACCCCATCAGCCCATTTCCAGTCCTAACCCCCATCACCCAATTTTCAGTTTAAGCCCCCCCATAGCCCATAACCAGTCCTAACCCCCATCAGCTCACTTCCAGTCCTAACCTCATCAGCCCATTTCCAGTCCTAACCCCCCATCACCCCATTTCCAGACTTAGCTCCCATAGCCCATTACCAGTCCTAACCCCCTATCAGCCCTCTTCCAGTCCTAACCCCATTAGCCCATTTCCAGTCCTAACTCCCAACCCAACAGCCCATGGAAAATTTAAAAAAAAAAAAAAGCTACCTGCTGCCGCTGCCGCCGCCACCGCCGCAGCAGCAACGGCAGAATTGAATATCCCGCGGGGCCCCCACTTCCCGACAGAGCCTGCCCTCCCTGCATCAGCTCCGTCTCCGCAGTTGCACCAGCTTTCAGAGTGTGAAAGGAGAGTTTCTCCCTCGCGGCTCTGTTAAGCCCACGGGGGCTGATGGGAAAGTCCCATCAGCCCCTGCGGGCTTAACAGAGCCATGAAAGGGAAACTAGTCTCCCTTCATGCTCTGAAAGCCGGTGCAACTGCGGAGAGGTAGCTGATGCAGGGAGGGCAGGCTCTGTCGGGCGGTGGGGCCCCGCTGGATATTCAATTCTGCTGTTGCTGCTGCGGTGGTGGCGGCAGCAGCAGCAGGCAGCTTTTTTTTTTTTAAATTTACTTTTAAAGCAGAATGTTATTTGCGCGGGGCCCCCTGAAACGTGGGGCCCTGTGCAAAAAACATTCTTGCTCAATGGACGGGCCAGCCATGAGTGGAATTAGAGAGGGTGCCGGAAGAGAAGGTAGCTCCAGAGCCATGGTGCCTTTTTAAATATATTGCCTCTACTGCATGTTTTGGAGAGGGGTGGCAGCAACAGCAATGGGCATGAGGGCAGGAAGTTCACGTTTACTATGGGCAGCAAGGCAGCTGAGCCCTCATTGTGCAGGGGTCCGGAGCAGTTGCTCCTTTTGCCCATAGACAAAAGCGACCCTAGGTGCAAATACAGAATAGCTAGTTAAAGGAGATAAGCGAGGGAGGGCGGGGTTAAGTATTAAGGCCTAGTAGGCACAGGGAGGAGGACAGTAGGAAAAGACAAAAGGGGGAGGAGGGAAAGGGAGAAAGGGAGAAGGCTATGCAAGGAGGCCCCACAACATTAGCCGGCTATGCAAAAACAACATAAGGCCAATATGAAAGCAGAGTCAATCATCAGTGACACAGAGTCAAGGGCATGATTGTGGATATTCAAAATAGCCAAAAGGAGAATAACATAGGGTTACCAACTTTTTCACCGAGAAAAACCCGACACCTGTGGCTCGCCATGCTCCACCTATTCTCCGCCCCCTAGTCCCACCCCTGCCACGCCCCCAGCCCCACCCACAAAAATTACCGAGGATACGTGTAGGCTAACTTCCTTGGTCAGATAATAATTAAACTGGGAACCCCAAAATCCAAACATGAAATGTACAACACTGGAGAAATAAAACTATAAAGTAATTTCCTCTTGCACTAAACAAAAACGCAAAGATGTTATCAATACACACTTCCAGACCAAACATATTCCAGCTAATAAATTCAAAATAAAAAGTATTTTTCTACCTTCTGTTTGGGCGTTTTATTTTTCAGTTGCAATTGCTCCAGTCACTTTCTTCTGGTTTCTTCGTGTCTTCTGCGAGCTATCCATTTGTCCTTTCTTCTCTTTTAGATGTTTTCCATTCTCTCTCTATTTCTGCTTTAACATACTGATTGTTTCCCTTTTGCTCTTTCCCCCAATTCTTTCCTTATTCCTTTATCATCCATTTAAATTTCACCCTTCCATTCTCAAGCCCCTCACTCTCCCAATACCCAGCCCATCATAGACTTTTCTTCCACACAAAATATTTTTCCCCTCTCCATTCTCATTCCCCATCTATTCTAGTCCTCCACCAAAATCAGTTCCCTTATAGTTCTAGACCCACCCAGCATCCACTCCCTTCTAATCCCATTCTCCCATGCCCCACATCAGCCCATTTCCAGTCCTATTCCAGCTCTTCATCAGCCCATTTCCAGTGCTAGCCCTCACATCACAGACCATTTCCAGTCCTAGCCCCCCCCAATCACAGCCCATTTCCAGTCCAAGTCCCTCATCACAGCCTATTTCCAGTCCTAGGCCCCCCACCATCACAGCCCATTTGCAGTCCTAGCCCCCCCCCCCACCATCACAGTCCATTTGCAGTCCTAGCCCCCCTAATCACAGCCTATTTCCAGTCCAAGTTCCCCCTCCCTCCACCATAGCCCATTTCCAGTCCAAGTTCCCCCCCCCCCATAGCCCTTTTCCAGTCCAGGTCCCCCTCCCCATCACAACCCATTTCCAGTCCATGCCCCCCCATAGCCCTTTTCCAGTCCAGGTCCCCCTCCCCATCACAGCCCATTTCTTTCCAGTCCAATGCCCCCCCATAGCCCTTTTCCAGTCCAGGTCCCCCCCCCTTCACAACCCATTTCCAGTCCTAGCCCCCCTAATCACAGCCTATTTCCAGTCAAAGTTCCCCCCCCATAGCCCTTTTCCAGTCCAAGTTCCCCCCCCATAGCCCTTTTCCAGTCCAGGTCCCCCTCCCCATCACAACCCATTTCCAGTCCATGTCCCGTCCCCCCCAGCCCTTTTCCAGTCCAGGTCCCCCTCCCCATCAAAACCCATTTCCAGTCCCTTGCCCGTCGCCCCCATCGCCCTATTACCGTCCAGGTCCCCCCCCCATCCCAGCCCGTTTCTTTCCAGTCCACGTCCCCCCCCCCCTAGTCCTTTTCCGGTCCAGGTCCCCCCCCCCCATCACAACCCATTTCCAGTCAAATTCCCCCCTCCTAGCCGTTTTCCAGTCCAGGCCCCCTCCCCCCATCACAGCCCAGGCAGTCCTTTGCCTCCCCCTCCCCCCCCCCAAAACCGCGGCTGTCTGAGGCTTTAGAGGGAGCCGGGGAAGCCCGCGCGAGGCCCCGGCTCCCTCTAAACAGCCGCCAGCGTGAAGAGCCTTTTCCTTCACGCTGGCGGCTGTTCCTGTGAAGCCGCGAATGCTGGGAAAGGTTAAAGGGCATTGCCTTTAACCTTTCCCACCAATCGCGGCTTCACAGGAACAGCCGCCAGCGTGAAGGTAAAGGCTCTTCACGCTGATAGCTGTTCAGAGGGAGCCGGGGCCTCGCGCGGGCTTCCCCGGCTCCCTCTGAAGCCCTCCGGGTTGGGAGAAAAGCCGTTTTTTTTGCTCTGGCCGCTCCCGATCTTGCGGCCAGAGCAAAAAAAACGGCTTTTCAAGGACCGGTTTTACCTCTGCGCCGGCAGCTGGCCTGGCCATGGAAAAACCGGCCAGGCCGGCTGAAAACCGGCCAGTTGACAACCCTAGAATAACAGGATCCTAAAATGTGTTCTAATACCAACATCCTGTTTGGCAAGAATTCAACATGGAAGTGTGAAATAGCAAATCATGAAAATTATGGTAGTATAGGGCAGCAGTTTATAAATATCACCAAAAAACACTAATCAATTTCAATATGTGTTCTAGAACTGCAGGTACAGCATTAAGAAAGCAACAGTCTGGGTAGAAATACACTTACTTAAAAAACATTTGCATACTGCACATCTACAGTTCTCAGTAGCTCACAACCAACACCTGAAACCAACTAAAAGACATCACACTATGACAATGTATTCATCCAACAACAACAACAAAAAAAACCCCACAACTGACAACACCTGCAGATAAAGATAATCACCTCGTCATAAGAGATGCCCATCTCTCATTCTGATCAGGGAGAATCACTTGACACCTGCTAATTGGTGGTTATAGTCGGCCAGGGACAGCTACGTGGGTGGTGGCAGGTAGAGTCAGACCATAGCCTGGTCTGACTCATCTGAGTAATTATAATGTTTGAAACCAGAGACTAGAAAGCCTGGGAGGGTTGGATCCTTGGTCAAGACACATTTGCATGTGATTTACATAGAGAGAAGGAACTTTCCTGGGGTTTCCTCCCAGACAGAGGAGGAGATTCATAAAAACATAAGATATGCCATACTGGGTCAGACCAAGCTCCAAACCCAGTATCCTGTTTCCAACAGTGGCCAAACTACTGTAGGTCACAAGTACCTAGCAGTTTCCCCAAAGGACACAGGTTCCACAATGATTGTATTATGGTAAGCAGTGGATGTCCTGGGTCTTCTTTAATAATGGTTTATGGATCTTTTCTCCAGGAACTTGTCCATACCTTTTTTAAATCCAGCTTTACTAACAACTTTTGCTATGCTTTCTAGTAATGAGTTCCAGAGTTTGATTATGCACTGCATGAAAAAAATATTTTCTCTTACTAGTCTTAAATAGGTTATACTGTAGCTTTATTGCATGTTCCCTAGTCTTTCTATATTTTGATGGTGTAAACAATTGATCTACATTTACCAATTTCATTCTATTCATTAATTTATATACCTCTATCATATCTCCCCTCAGCTGTCTCTTTTACAGGTTGAAGAGCCCTAATTTTTTTAGCCTCTCCTCATAGGTATATCCTTCCATTCCTTTTATCATTTTGGTGTCTCTTCTCTGTACCTTTTCTAAGAATGCTATATCCTTTTTAAGATACAGCAACCAGAACTGCACACAATATTCAATGTGTGGTTGAACCATGGAACGAAAAAGAGGAATTATAATATCCTTTGTTTTATTCTACATGCCTTTCCTTATGATTTCTAGCATTCTATTTGCTTTCTTGGCCACTGCTGCACACTAGAAGGAGAGTTTCAATATGTTATCCATGATGATGCCTAAATCTTTTTTCCTGGGTGATAGTTCCTAATTTGGAACCTTGCATCTTGTACCAATAGTTTGGGTTGTTCTTTCCTAGGTGCATAACTTTGCACTTGTCCACATTAAATTTCATCTGCCATTTGAACATCCAATTTATCAAGGTCCATTTGAAATTTTTCACAGTCCTCTTGGGTTTCAACAACTTTGAATAATTTTGTGTCATCTGCAAATTTGATCACCTCACTCATTATTCCCATTTCCAGGTCTTTTACAAATATGTTAAAAAGCAACGGACTCAACACAGATCCCTGGGGTACTCCACTATTCACCTTTCTCCATTAGGATAATTGGCCATTTAGTCCTACCCACTATAATTTTTAACTAGTTCCTGATCCACAATAGTACACTGCCTCCTATTCCATGGCTTTTTAATTTTGTCAAGAGTCTCCTATGTGGGACCGTGTCAAAGGCTTTTTGAACATCCAGATATACTATATTCACTGACTCACCTTTGTCTACCTGTTTATTCACAAGAAGGGAGGGGAGGAGGGATTAGAAGAGGTCAGGATCTTGTTGGGCTAGGAAGGGATTGTCCCTGGCAAACCCCAGAACTCACCCTAAGTATACTTGGGACCTCACATAAGGACTTTCTAGCCATGGAGTCTAGTGTTTTGGAAAGAATATCTGATTTGTGTTTTGTAGTGATTGCTTGATACTGCATATAGACTATTGGGTTACTGATCAGTGGATATTGTACCTGGGCTTTTTGATGATATTTATTGACTGTGAAGTACTGGACATGGATTACTGCATGTTGGATACTGGAGAACTCTGGGAGCTGGATGCTTGACACAGGCATAGTTAATACATTGTATAAACATGATTCATATCAAGTCAGAAAAAGCTTCTGCAAATAGAATTGCCTTAATCTACTTTCTAAATTGTAGATAATTAGCTTCTAAATAGAGATCTTTGCACAGTGTATTTCATAAAATAGGAGCATGACATGAAGAAACTTGAACAAGTCTCAACCTTATGAGCTCTTGAAGGGATTCACAATCAACATGCACTTTCAGATCTTAAAGCTCTCATTGGAACATATATTTTAAGAATGGACTCAAGATATGCTGAAGAATTACCCTCTAAAAACCATTGTTAAATTTTTGTAGGACACCCTTCACATCCTTTGGAGGTACTTTTCCTTATTGGTTGAGAATACTGGAAGAAAGGTCTTGTACAATCATGGAACCAGAAGCCACCTTCAGGCTCTTCAAGGATACCACTGCACAACAGCATGCTAGGACAGATATTGGATAGTTTACAATACCAAACCAGGTCCAGTGCCTGGGACTGTGCCCATCTTTAAACAAGAAGCTTAGATTAGAATGCCTATTGGGCTTGTTGGTCTCATTATCAATGACATCAATAACTTTGAAAAGGAGGGAAAAAGTGCCAGTGGAACAAGTAGGGTGTATACCCTTTAATCCCTATGCTCTGTCTGTTTCTTCTTGCTTTATAAGGTACAACAGCTGTGCAGAACACACTCACTACTCCAACTCTCTCCAAGGCCTGCAAGTAGAAGAGGTTTAAGACAATTACCCTGGGGAATTCAAGAAGGAGATTGAATTAAAACCAAGCATCTAAAGGTTCTTTAAGCATATTATTAACAAAAGGATGGCCATAGGCCCTATCATAAATGAAGGGATAGGGGAAAAGCAAAAATGCCAAATTACTTTTATTCTTTTGGTTTATAATGGAAAGGCAGATTAAAGAAATCCACGTGAGGGCACTCAGCCTTAACATTTAGCAAATGAATGTTTGCATAATCTATGCAATTATGATCTTCAGCCATCCTAGCCAGTCATGAGAGGAATGTATGCATAAAATCCAACAACCAGGCGATTTTCCTACATTTCAGATATGTTTTTAGAATATGGTGGAAGGAGGGAATAGGTCAAGGAAAATCCAAACAAAGAATGACTATACTACAGCAAATTCAAGCAAGATATACCAAGGGACAAGTAACATTTTCCATCACCTTTATAATCTTTTACAAAGTTCGAGAAATGTGTTGATTGACCTTCATTGTTAAGATTTAGAAATACATCCACAGCCCTCTGAGGTTTCCCCATTGACTGGCAATTTCACTGATAAAGCCAGATCAGTTTTTACTTTAGAGCAAAGTTTTGGTGATCTCCTAATGTCTGTGATTTTCAGAAGTATTTTTTATCACATTTTTATCATTTTGGTTCAGGAATTTCATTAGCCAAATATACTTTTTTTTAAGAAACCCTTTTAGTAGGTACTGTCCGGGCAATGAGTATGCAGCTTCTTGATCACATATACTGATGGCAATGTAATCTTGCGACTCATGCTATTAACCTGCAATCCAAGTCTGGATCATTCTTTCCCGCTACTTTTTCACAGCTTCTTTTCCTGTTAGAAAATCTTCCCTTCCTAGGGTTGCAGAAAAAATTGATACCAGAACCCCGATTTCAGTGTAGGACTGCCAAGTGCTCTAGTTTTTTAACTAGATCTGATTTTTGCCACAAATACATTTTGTAGTCCTTGTTTTTTTCTCATTCTAAATCAGCATTGCAGTACCAAATGTACCAGAAGGTATGTCAAAAAGCTAGACTGGTCTAAGTGTCTTTCTAGAAACTGGGTCATTTGGCAGCTTTTCTCAGCTGCAAATTCTTCTGTGGTCATAGCATAATCCCCCCCCCCCCCACACACATTTATATATACATAATACACAGTGTTATTAATTCAGATAATGATAAAGCCAAGCTCTGTCTAAATTTCAAGGTGACTATACACTTGAATATTAGATTGCATAGTTTCCTTTTTCTGAACTGTATTTTAATTGCTTTTACCTCATAGTTTTTAAGTTCTTTGAGAAATGTCCAAATAAGCAAGCAAGACATTTCTTCCTCATTGTGCAGTTCATCCCCCAAATATTTAGGGGTATGTTTATTAAAGATCATTAAGGGTGAACTGATAACATGCATTCAAGCATTAACCGCAGCGGTAAGGGTGTTATCGTATGGTAAAGGCTGGGGCAGCAAGTAGGCATTCCAGTGGTAAGAGCACCACTTATCAGATGGCGACAGGACACTGGGCATTAAGGTACCAAACGTGCACCTTAATACCTGAAAATGGCAATCACCTTAACCCAGGATAAAGGAGCCCTTGTGAAAGTCACATTTAAGGTGATGGATGGAAGGAAAGGTAAGAGTTGATGAACACGTCAGATCCATATGTATCCGATGTGTTAGTAAGTGGGATGAACATGTGGGAGTCATCTGTACTGTATCAGTGAGGGGTGCCCATGTAATCTGCTGTAATGTCAGTGTGTGGCACAGGATTAGGAAGAAGTGTTCCTTAGCAGAGCCAGCCTCACTATGATGTGCCATCAAAAGGATGAATGAGCAGGGGTGATGTGCAGATCATTCACAGGAAAGGTGTGAGTGATACGTCCTAATGTTTAAAATGTTCCTGTGTGGGCCATGATGTAGCAGCTGGCAGGAGAATGCATGGCTGTATATAATGTGCATATGCTGATGGATGGGCTGGAGGATGGATGGCGGTAGATGAGAGTGCGGCATGGCCTTGCTGCCCCAATTTTCCTAATGTGACTGTACAAATGTATTTGTCATGTGTGTGAAAATATAGTAGCTGTGCAACAGGGAAGTTCTGATACCAGCTATTTGGGTATGACAGCTATCTCAGCTTTTCTAACCACCATACAATCTTCCTGAGACATGTGTGTACAACACCTGGACAAGTGCCTCTCACATTGGCCATATGAAGCAAGTAAGGATGTGTGATGATCCCTGCAAGTGGCCATCCCAGCAGTGAGATGTGCCTGCATGTACTGCATACATGTGATGGAGCCAAAGATGTAGAGAAATATTCCAATCATGTACAACTCATGTATCATACATCTGCAGGGTGAACATGTCCACCCCTTTGCAATGGGATACAGCAGAGCCAATAAAGTCATGCTGTCAGATGGGCATGATTGCAATGTGCATATTTGTAGACCCAATGTGCTATCGTACAGCATGATTATTTATTTATTTATTATCAGCTTTTATACGTAATTGCTTTTAGTTGTCATCTATAGGCTCTGCTGCTGATGTTACTTAGCCTTCTATTACCAAGTGCCTTCCATGACAACTTTTAATAGGCCTCTATAAACAGTACTATGCTTGCGTGCCGCTTCGTGCAGGAGCTTCCTTTACAAATTTCTCTATTGTGCTTTCTATGGAGATAAGTACTTTAAGTTTTAAATATATGCATTGTATATGACAAAAATAAAACAGAAATATAGAAATAAAAATTATTAAAATGGAAACTTATAGATAGAGAGTGAATATACCCTACCCTTTATTTAGTAGCTTCAACATTCTTTAAGTATTTTTCTCACTGCCTTGACTTATTGGGGGTCTTTTGAGCTTGATACAGTCTCTGTTTTTTTTTTCTTTGATCCCACTGACAGTGGCAACTGCAGCATTGCACCTGATACACAGGGCCGGAACACAGATTTCATTTGCAGATGCCGAAGCTGCTGTGACCGCCGTCCCCGCCCTCACACAATGCTGACATGGCAGCATGGTGGCAGTGGGGGTGGCACGACTCCTTTTTGACTGCAGCAGCATGTATGTGTGCTGCCACTGTCGCAGTAGAATCATAGCAGACATCACAGATGTACACCCTAGGCAGCAGCCTAGTGGACCAACCAGCCCCACTGCACGCCCCTCTGGACCCAAACCAACATGGCTTCTCACCAAACCATGGGGTAAAAACACTACTAATCCAACTCCTCGACAAACTGATCTGGACTATCGATAACATCAAAATGGAAGTCATCCTGATATTCAAAGACATCTCCGCAGCATTTGACACAGTGAGCCACACGACTCTGCTAGCGAGACTACAAGAAATTGGGATACACGGCACCACCTTGAACTGGTTCACATCATACCTGACCGACAGAAAGCTACAAGTCAAATGCGGCGCAGACACCTCCCGGCCCCTGAAAGTCACCCAGGGCATCCCACAGGGCTCATCCCTATACGCCCTGCTATTCAACATATACCTCCATCCAATCTGCTCCATCATCAAGAACCACAAGATCCAATACACCATCTATGCTGACGACATAATGATATTCACCCCAATAGACATGGACACCCCTGACTACTCCAACCTAGCCAATTGTCTCCAGCAAATGACAACCTGGCTCTTAGAAAACTATCTATCCATAAACCATAACAAAACAGAAGCTCTTGTCATATCAAGGAACCCTGCCTTCTCAATGACACCCACCATCAAACTAAATGACGTCACAATATCAGTAAAGCCTGAAGTGAGATACCTCGGAGTGATGCTCAACAAAGACCTAAACTTACAGGCCCACATCACCAGAACCACAAAAAACACCTACCTCAAATTGAGAACCATCAGACGCCTCAAACCCATGCTCTCTCAGGACCACTTCTGTACAGTCTGTCAAACACTCATCACCCCTACACTCGACTACTGCAACCCAATATACCTAGGGTTACCAAAACAGGCCCTCCGACCACTTCAGGTGGCTCATAACACTGCCACCAGCATAATAACAGGCTGCTCTGGACAGGACCACATTACTCCTATCCTGTACCACCTCCACTGGCTCCCAATCAGCTCCCGTATACAATACAAAGTTATCCTAAACATATTCAAGATAAGACAGAACATCTCAGCAGACAGCCTGCAACCTCTCATCAAAGCGGACAGATGCACCAGACCCAGAAGAAGGAGAACCACCGACCTCATCATCACCCCACGAGAATTCACCAAATCCAGACAGGACACCTCAAGAAGAGCTCTGTCCCTGGCGGAACCCTCCCTGTGGAACTCTCTCCCCGGCGAGCTGAGATCTGCCACGGACCTCACAGATTTCAGAAAGTTACTAAAAACAAAGCTTTTCATGGATCATTACAAGGATTTCACCTGAACTAAACTCCGCCATAGCCAAACTGAAGCCTTTACGAACTGTATCTAGACCTGTATATAGCCCAGTTGTAGATAGCTCAATTGTAAATAGCCCACTTGTCTCGCATAGCTCTACATAGATCATCTGCACCTAAAGCAAATCAATTCACTCACACCCCTCGACCGAACTCTCTAAGATGTTTCACACTGCATGTCGCACACTCCCCCCCCCCACGATTGTTTGCCGTGATAACCGCTTTGATTTAATGATAAAGCGGTATATTAAATCTGACTAAATAAATAAATCACCCATGTGACACCTCTTTTGCCAATTTGGCACAACAACATAGTGCCCTTTATTAATAGGGCATCATGCTGTTGCTGCCAATGGAGCACTACTATCTCTAATTTGAGAAGTACGGTGAGTAGGGCACATTGCATACATTAAAATAGCTCTCTCCCCTCAGAAATAGCCCTTACTGCGAGCTTTCAGATGGTGTTAGGGTTCCCAGTGGTGGAAGCTCTAACGCACCATAACATAAACTGGCGTTAAAGGAGGACACGCTATCCCCACCCATTCTCCACCCCATTAATGCCCACTCTCCACCTCCTTTTACCTTAATGCTATGGGCCCAGCTTATGCATGTTAATCCAGCATTATCCGTACTTTCCACGGCATTAACTGCTTATGGGTGCTGATAATGGTTGTTAACGGCACCTTGGCTCCCTTACCACTCTGGTAAACATACCCCTTAGATTCACTAGTTCTAACTCAGTTATCAAAGAAAGATGAGTACAGTAGTGTATATGACAAATTAAATCAACTGCATTATTATATTCAATAAAATCTTAAGGCAGTATTCTAAAACAGTCGATCTCAACCCTTTCCTGCAAGCATACCTAGCCAGTCGGGTTTTCAGAATGGCCACAATGAATACGTATGACAGAGATTTGCATATAATGTGTTTCCAGTTTATGCAAATCTATCTCATAGATATTCATTATGGCCATTATGAAAACCCGACTGCCTAGGTGCGCCTCCTGGAAAGGGGTAAGAAGCACAGCTCTAGGGAGCGGAAAAAATATCTAAGCCTAGTGGTTGGAGCAGTGGGCTGTGAAGCAGGATGACCATGACTCAAATCCTACTAAGGTTTGTGGTGACCTTGGACAAGTCATTTAACCCCCTGTTGACTTAGATAAGCTTATAAATAAATAAACTCTGGGAAATTTCCACAGTACCTGAAAGTAACTCACCTTTAGGGGTGTAAATAGCTAAGAAATTTTGGTTTGTGCTAATTTAAAACAATGTTTTCCAATTTTGGGGCATTTGTCATGTTATTTCATATATTGTTCCTTTGGCATACAGGGGGGTCATTCAAAGGCATTAACATATTCAGTAGCACTAATATAGTTAGTGCCACTGAATATCCCTGGGTGCTGCTGCTACATGCCCAATGCTGACCAGTTAGCATAGGGGCATTCCAGGGGCAGCACCCAGCCATAATTGGGCAGTGGCTCAATATCACTGCCTCTTAGTTATGACAAGACAGTGAAAGTAAGGTACAGCAAAAGCCGACCTAATGTTCACCACAGAAGCTAACCAGGCAGAGGTTGAATATTACTGCTGCCTGGTTAGCCTTCTGCCAATCCCTGTAACTTGGATATTCAGTGTTGCATTAAAACGGCTAGCTGCCGCTAGTGAATATCCTCTTACCCTACCATTATTTGGAAGCTACAACTTTTTAAGTGGACAAATCTATTGTAGGCATGTTAATTCATATGTATGCTTGTGTAGAAACTGTGAGGTTCCTCCACCACCCTGAAGATGGCTCGGTTCCCTGGATGAATCTCTGACCTCCAGCCAACAAGTGTCAGTAGGTTGTACTCAGCTTGCTGGCCTCCTTAGCCTGTTCTATGTATGCTACTTCTTGTTGGAGGCCATCTTATTTCTGTCTGGGATCTGTATATAAACCCAGCCCTGGCTTGATTTCCTTGGCAGAGTTTATTCGGCACCTTCTTGTTGCTTAAGCTTGGCTCCCTGCTATGCCTGAAATCCTGATTTGCCTTATTGGATTTTCCTAAATCTTGCACCAGTTCCTGTTGAGCCTTGATTTTACTTCTGCCTTGCTCATCCTTGTTGAGTGCCTTCTGCTTGTGTTTTCTGTCTACTTTGGAGTTTTTATATTCTTGGTTCTCACCTTTGGCCTTGGGTTTGGGCAGCAAAGATCTGGTGGTCACCAGCACTTGAGAGCTCAGCCCAAAAGGAAGGTGGCTGTTTAAAGCAGAAGACCCCATCTTAGCTATGCCTGAACCCTGGATGCCCCGTCTTGTGTAGAATCTGTCCATAGACCTTGCTTGCTCACCATTCTGTTGTCTTTCCTACTGACAAGAACCGTCCCATCAAGCTCTGTCCAGTATGAACTCTGCTAAGTTGGCTATGGTCCTATCTGTGTAAGGGAAACTCCTGGGGGAATTAGTGTCCAGCTGCCCGCGTACCTTTCACAGTCAGAGAAACCTATTTGAGGCTTACATTGTCCTCCACAGAAAAATAATGAAGAAGAAGGCAAGGCCTGTTTCTTTATTGAATCAATATACAGAAGGGTAGCCAGTATGCATAACTGAACAAACAGGACCAAAGTGAGCTGCAAAAAATACTGAACACTTGGGGAATTGTTAAAAAGTCTTTAATAAAGTAACCCAATAGGCAGTGTTTTGGCAATTGCCTGCATCAGGGGTATAACAATTGTCAAATAATACCTAAAACATATTTATTATAATTGATCAACAAAGAACAGTACCTCTTCTTTTGGCAATCCAAAATTCCACTTTTCTTAACTAGTTAATGGACATAAGACAATTGAGATGCAGTATTTTGAGCTAGCTGTATTAGCTGGGTGATATGTTTGGGAAGGCTTTGAAGTAGTAAGTTGCAATAGTCTAGGTGTGGAGTAACTATTGCCTGACATATGGTGTAAAAGTGGCAATGAAATAGTAGGGTTTGTAGCAGCTTCATTATGTAGTATGCTTTGGACATCATCTTCTTGATATGTGCTTGGAAGCTGAGTCGCTGGTCTAGGATTACACCTAGATATTTTACTTCCGACTCTCTGGAACTCACTACCATATCAACTAAGAGCAATTAATGACACTTCTGATTTTCAAAAAATGTTGAAAACCCATCTGTTCACTGAATACTACGGGCCAACAAGCAACACCTAATCATAACTCTAATGCATAAGACAACAGTTAACACCCCCTCCATGCTCAAATACTAGCCGTTTTGAACCGTAAAGAAACTCACCTAACCACCTTCTAAAAATAATGTTAAACATTAACATGTATGTACATAGTTGCCATCATGGCTTAGCAGTTCATTACCTAATGTATTGTAGTTATACTTGTATCAGTTCCATTTATAATTGTTGAGTTGAAGGTAAACCACTTTGATAACACTGAAAGGTAGTATACTGTATAAGAAATGGGTTATAAACAGACAATCAAGTACCCTACACACATATTAAAGGTAATACCCTTGACCTGGTTTTCCTTCCTGAACACATAACTAAACTATCTCAATACACCCCTCCAACCATAACTCAGGTCCCATGGTCAGATCACGCTATTATAAGATTTTATATCCACATTCCTCACACCTCCATCTTGTCTTACACCACCACACACCAAGGTCCAAGATTCCGACCTTTTGTTGCGGAAACGTTCCTTGAAACAATTATACCTCAGTTGGACGAAGACCCAAGCAGTATTGAAAAAGCTATATCAAACTGGAACACCACAATAAAGACAGCTTCCAAACCATTTCCTATAACTAGCAGACCATATAGAAAAAACTTCTTAAAAATGGTATACTCCTGAGTTAGCTACCTTTAAAAAAGAACTCAGAAAGTTAGAATATAAATGGAGAACAAAAAGAACTCCATAACTTTGTGGCCTATATTTTGCATCTCTTAATTCCTACAAGGTAGCTATAAATAATGCCAAAAAACAGCACCATACTACAGTCTTATCCAAAGCCATCAACCGTCCAAGGGAATTATTCGAGATTGTTAAATCCTTATCTAAAGCTCCCGCTGCTAGCATTCACAAGATTCCTGTTAATCCTCAATCACTAGCAAACTATTTTGCTGGCAAATTAAAACAAAGCGTCCCTTCAGTACTTGACCCCCTTCCCCCAATAATGAATAACACTAATGAATTGAAATCTTTCCAACTCATTGATAGAAAGCAATTGCACAATATAATTACAAAACTTAATACAACCACATCTCTCTTGGATCCGTGCCCAGTAGCCTGGATCAAGATAACAAAACTCGATCTTACCCCTTACATCCTGAACATAGTAAACAAATCATTATACCAAGGCTCACTACCAAAGGAACTCAAACACTCTGCAATTCGCCCGTTGCTGAAAAACAAATCTCTAAACAACAATGACCCATCCTCATATCGGCCTATCACCAGTATTCCCTTCCTGACTAAAATCATTGAGCAGGTTGTCTAGCTCCAGCTTCAGGACTTTATAGACATTTCTGCTCCTCTCGATGATCACCAATATGGGTTTTTCCCTTTCCATGGTGTGGAAACTCTCCTCCTTGCCCTGGTTGACTCCCTCATCAGGGGCATGGACAATATCAATCAAGCCTTCATATTAGTATTCCTTGACATATCTGCTGCCTTTGACAGTGTAAATCATAACATCCTCATCTCTAGACTCAGTCAAATAGGTATAAAGGAAGTAGCCCTTGATTGGTTTAAATCATATATAGATAAATGTACACAATATGTACAAATCGATCAAGTTGTGTCGTCACCTTTCTCACAAGAACAGGGAATACCACAGGGCTCTGCACTTTCTGCCCTCCTTTTTAACCTATACCTTCAACCGATATGCACCATATTCAAAAGACACAATATAAACTACCATATTTATGCGGACGACATCATGTTGTTCTCCCCAATTAACATATCTGACCCTAATTATGACAAACTAGCAGCCTGCCTCTCTGAAGCAGAACTATGGCTCCGCTCAAAGAATATGTACATCAATTTCAGAAAGACTGAAGTACTATTTACTTCACAAAACTCCAACTTCACCCCTCCTTCAGACATCAAGTTCCAAAATTTCACCCTCCCAGTGAAACATGAAATAAAATACTTAGGAGTCACCTTTGATAGGACACTTAGGGGTATGTTTACTAAACCATCTTATTGTGTGCTCTGTGACGTTATCACGCGATAAGGTACCTTAGCGCGCGATAACACGCGCTGCGACGCAAACGAGTGCTGAAGGCGGAGAAAGGCTCCCGGAGGGCGGAGGAAGGCTCCCCAGGGGTGGAGAGAAGGGGTCAATGGGTGGAGAGTGGGAGGGGAGAGGCTCTCTGCACACTAACACTGTGAAATCCGAGGCTGAAAACTAACGCCAGTGAAACCCTGGCGTTAGAGCTGATTTAACTGGAAGAGAAACCATTTATGTCAGCAATGTACAGCAAAATCAGGGAAACCTATAAAAAAGTGATAAGTGTGCACGGAATAAAAGTGCAAATAAACATTGAAAAAGACCCCAACAAAATATAAAAAAAACATAACCAAGCTGGGAAATAGTGATATTAATGGGAAACATTGAAAAACACTCCCAAGAAAGCTCCAAAAAAATGATATGAATTTCGGAAGGGTCTACGCTCCGTCCCCATACAAGGTGAATGATCCCACAGTGAAATAGCGCTGATCAGGATTTCCCTCTCCATTGGACAGGTTTCCTATGGCGTGCACATGTTCCACAACAGCAGGGCGGGCATGTTGGAATTGGCAACTGGACAGATGCAGGGAAAGGGGACACAGAGGGCTGCAGACGGCACATGCTGTGCTGCAGCTGGGCCACAGTGCGGACTAGGGTGATGCCTAGGTGGCCCATGGGAATGCTGAAAGAATAGAGCAGCCAGACAGCAACTGATGAGGGCCCAGCATGGGCACGAGTGTGCTTCCCACAGTGTCACAGGGGACAGTACCCAGCAGGTACTGTGGGACCTGGCACTGCCGTACCCCCAAGGGCACAGATCATTGGCAGGCTGTGCTGGGGAGAAGCGTGGACAGCTATGCAGGCACCTCTACCCAAGAACCTGCACCATAGGCAGCCACCTACCCGCCCAATGGATGGCCTGAGACTGCACTCCACCAGCAGCACCAGCAGACGGGCATGTCAGCAGGGTGGCAGAGGGGTACTGGTGGTGGAGGGGGCAGTGGCAGCTGCCTAGAGCAGAATGTAGCCTAGCCCTGTGTAGGTGGGTGCCATGCACTGCAACAGACAGGCCCTGTCTGATGAACAGTCATGGTATCCCCAGGGAATGCACTGTCTCTGTGTCAACACAGTGGTGCAGTGCACACAGCCAGTGTGTTCAGGAGCAGGAGGTCACAGGTTCAAGTCCCAGCTGTGGTTCCTGCCAACCCAGCCCCCATATTTTACCCACTACTACAACGTGCTAATACAGACAGAACCTGTAGTGCAGATGACGTAGATGTAAGGGGAAAATAAGTATTGTAAGGGGAAATCAGTTTCTTGTTATGCAAAGGGACTTCAAAACATTCAATACAGATTGGGCAGATATCTTATTGCTTTGTTATTTCCAGGGAAGTCAAAGAGTCAAGCCCCGCCTTGGCTCCACTGGGGGCATATAGGATCCGGTTTGATTGGTTTGCTTCTGTCCTTGGATGAGCGCCCTCAATTATCCATCAGGATGTAAACCTTCGATAAGAAGCACAATGATAATAGAGATTCCCGATAGAAAACACACGCGTCTCCACGGAACAGGATTGACAGCAATCATTGTGAACAGCTCGGCTCAATCCCCGTCAACTGCGCTGATCTCTTCAGGTGCCATCTTTACACGAGACGCGTGGACTAAGGTGGGATGTTGATCTGTCAGCACGGCAGTTCTGGTCACGGCCAGCATCTCCTCTGGTTTACCGAAGGGCGGATCCCACTGTCCTGCCTTATGGAACAGCTTCACCAGGACCCGATCTCCAGGGCGGAAAGGATGTGTTGGTTCTGTAGAGGGACAGGGTAAAAACTGATAAACCTGTTCAGATACCTCACATAAATATTTAGCTAATTGCACAGCATACTCTTCCTGTGCAGTAGACATGCCCAAAACACCTACATTTTACCCTACAGAGCACAGACACCACAAACATGTGCATTACCTAGAGCAGAGTCTCCCAAATGCAGTCCTGGAGGGCCAAACACCATTCAGGTTCCATGCTGCCTCTAATAAAGATGCCTGTGCTGCATTTCTATGCACCGCCCCCATGGTATGCAGATGTATCTCATGCATATTCATGAGGGACAGCATGAAAACCCAAACAGTGTTTGGCACACCAGGACTGGAGTTGGGAACCTCTGCCGTAAAGCAGCAGCAAACAGGAGCAGACACACTCGCACCCACAGGCTCCATTATCCAATGCCTCCTGGAGAGGCAGGACATTGGGCCCTGCGTGCATCTCCCAATACTAGCACTTGCATACCTTAGCAATGCCACCCTAAACCCGGGAAAACGGTACACAGCTATCAAAAGGTTGCTATGATTACTGGCAGATAGCAATTCTGAAGTACAATTTTCTGATTGAGCTGCATCATGGCAAACTTTCTGATGTCTGTGGAGTGTGCTACAGGTCTTGTGTCTGACAGTGTTTACCACCCTAGGGAGTGACCCCAAAAGTATTGCGTACCATAGCCATGCCTGCACTGTGCCAAGGACTGGAGCGGTGGCCAGGGCTGCCAAACACCTCTATAGTTGTACAATGCTGGCATAGGTGTGGGAGTGTGTGTCTGTCTATCCAGTGTGTGGTGGCTGCAAACACCCTCCACAGCCCACACTGCCAGCACTGTTGCCAGTATTGGCCTGCCAATGTGCATAATGAGGAGCAAGGTACCATGGGTATAGCCCGGACAGGGTGGCCTGGCCAGGATGCATCTGCACAGGGCATAGGGCAATGGCTGGGACATAGAAACATAGAAACATAGAAACATGATGACAGAAAAAGACCACGTGGCCTATCTAGTCTGTCCTTCCATAACAACAACTACAACAGTCCACTTTTTACCTTTAGAGATCCTCTGTGTTGGTCCCATGCTTTTTTTAATTCAGTTACTGTCCTCATCTCTACCACCTCCACTGGGAGACTATTCCATGGGTCCACTACTCTTTCCATAAAGAAATATTTCCGCATATCACTCCTGAATCTATCTCCTTTCACCCTCATCCCATATCTCCTCGTAGCAGAACTTGCTTTCAATTGAAAGAGGCTCTCTCCCTGAACATTTATGCCACGGAGGTATTTAAACATCTCAATCATATCACCTCTATCCCGCCTTTCCTCTAAGGTGTACATATTAAGATCCTTAAGTCTGTCCTCATATGCTTTATAATGAAGCCCATTAATCATTTTAGTGGCCACCCTCTGCACCGACTCCATCCTGTTCACATCCTTTTGAAGGTGCGATCTCCAGAATTGCATACCATACTCCAAATGAGGTCGCACCAAAGACTTATACAGAGGCATTATCACCTCCATTTTTCTGCTAGTCATTCCTCTCCGTATGCACCCAATCATCCTTCTAGCTTTTGCCGTCGCCTTTTCTACCTGTTTAGCTACTTTAAGATTATCAGACACAACCACGCCTAGGTCCCGCTCTTCTTTAGTGGACAAAAGTACTTCACCTCCTATACTGTTTTGCTCCCTTGGATTGCTGCAGCCCAAATGCATGACCTTACATTTTTTAACATTAAATCCCAGCTGCCAAATTCTAGACCATTCTTCAAGCTTAGCTAGATCCCTCCTCATGTTATCTACACCTTCCTGGGTGTCTACTCTATTGCAGATTTTGGTATCATCTGCAAAGAGGCAAACCTTACCCGACAGCCCTTCCGCTATATCACTAACAAAGATGTTAAAAAGAATCGGACCAAGGACAGATCCCTGGGGCACACCACTGGTAACATCCTTCTCCTCAGAGTGAGCTCCATTTACTTGTACACTTTGTCGCCTCCCACCCAACCAATTTCTAACCCAAGCAGTAACTTTAGGGTCCATCCCTAGGGTGCTCAGTTTGTTTATAAGTCGCCCGTGAGGAACAGTGTCAAAGGCTTTACTGAAATCTAAACACACCACATCTAGAGCTCTCCCTCGGTCCAACTCCCTGGTCACCCAGTCAAAGAAATCAATCAGATTTGTCTGACAAGACATGCCTCTGGTGAATCCATGCTGCCTCGGATCCTGTAATACGCTGGACTCCAGAAACCTCACTATTTTCTCTTTCAGCAGCGTTTCCAATAATTTACTCACCACTGAAGTTAAACTAACCAGCCTGTAGTTTTCAACCACATCCTTACTTCCGCTTTTGTGTAAAGGCACCACATGAGCCTCTCTCCAGTCCTTTGGCACCACTCCCGACTCCAACGAGGCATTAAAAAGGTCAGTCAGTGGAGTTGCTAGAACGTCCCCAAGTTCCCTCAGTATTCTAGGATGTATCCCATCCGGTCCCATCGCTTTGTCTACTTTAAGTTGAGCTAGTTTCTCACGAACACGGTCTTCTGAAAATTGTTCAAGATGTCCCTCGCTTCTGAACTTATTTGTGGGTGTTTTCTGAGGTCTTCTAGAGACCTTTACAAAGAGGCCTTCTACCTAGGGGGTAAGAGACCTGTGAAACCTTTTCAATAGGTGTTAACACCAGGTGGCAGATCAAAAGGCCATTTTGAAAGACTCCTCCTATCCAAGCAAGGACTGTTAATTACCCAGGAAGTTGGTCACAGCATTACCTCAGCAGCAGAGGCATAAATAGCTCAACCAGAGCTCTGTGATCCTCTGTCTTGAAGGACTAGAAAGGGGGACTGTTACTTCTGGAGAGAAATCTGCAACTGTGAGTATATACTTCTGGTAATTTTCTAAAAAGAATTCTTTGTATTAAAGCTACTTAATCTGTGAACCCACTGTTTTTTGTTGGATCAGTTAGGGCCTAGTAGCAGCAATTAAAGTTTGAATTTAAAACACAGAGGAGAACTTTCCTGTTACATTTCATACCCAGCAGAGTGCTTGTAGTTTAAATTTAATAGTCACTCAGGGCCAAGTAACAGCAAAGTACTTTTAGTTTAAATTTAACACACAGAAGAGAGCTTTCTGGTTACATTTGGAACCCAGCAGAGAGCTTGTAGTGTACATCTAATAGTCACTCAGGGCCTTGCATCAGAAAAGTACTTTTAGTTTTAAAACACAGAAGAGAGCTTTCTGGTTAAATTTAGAACCCAGCAGAGAGCTTGTAGTTTAAATTTCATAAGAAGTTAGAGCCTAGCAGCAGCTAAGAGCTATAATTTAAATCAAATCAGAATTTAGCTTAGCACAATAGGCAAAACAGGGTCTGTACCCTTTGAGCAACAAATAAAGTCTTCTAGAGACCTTTACAAAGAGGCCTTCTACCTAGGGGGCAAGAGACCTGTAAAACCTTTTCAATAGGTGTTAACACCAGGTGGCAGATCAAAAGGCCATTTTGAAAGACTCCTCCTATCCAAGCAAGGACTGTTAATTACCCAGGAAGTTGGTCACAGCATTACCTCAGCAGCAGAGGCATAAATAGCTCAACCAGAGCTCTGTGATCCTCTGTCTTGAAGGACTAGAAAGGGGGACTGTTACTTCTGGAGAGAAATCTGCAACTGTGAGTATATACTTCTGGTAATTTTCTAAAAAGAATTCTTTGTATTAAAGCTACTTAATCTGTGAACCCACTGTTTTTTGTTGGATCAGTTAGGGCCTAGTAGCAGCAATTAAAGTTTGAATTTAAAACACAGAGGAGAACTTTCCTGTTACATTTCATACTCAGCAGAGAGCTTGTAGTTTAAATTTAATAGTCACTCAGGGCCAAGTAACAGCAAAGTACTTTTAGTTTAAATTTAGCACACAGAAGAGAGCTTTCTGGTTACATTTGGAACCCAGCAGAGAGCTTGTAGTGTACATTTAATAGTCACTCAGGGCCTTGCATCAGAAAAGTACTTTTAGTTTTAAAACACAGAAGAGAGCTTTCTGGTTAAATTTAGAACCCAGCAGAGAGCTTGTATTTTAAATTTCATAAGAAGTTAGAGCCTAGCAGCAGCTAAGAGCTATAATTTAAATCAAATCAGAATTTAGCTTACCTCAGCAGCACAAGACAGGGTACTGTGTAGCAGCCCTCTTTTAATAAGTGTTATTTCCCTCCCTCCCTCCCCACACCCACCCACCCCTGGGATAATCATAGCTTTATAGGTACTTACACATCTTAAAAGACAGGAGGTGGGTCATCGGCTGGAATGGCAGCTTAGGTGGTGAGCTCCGGCGGGCAGCTTAAACTTTGGAGTTTTTCCCCCTTATCCGAGCCCAGGATACGGTGAGCAGCCACAGGCAGTGGTGGAGGAACGTCTGCCGTGCCGTATGGCGACGAGAAAGAAGGCGGCGGACCTGAAGGAGTTTGCATATAGCAGTGCTAAGCCTGCGGGCGGTGAGAAAAAGATGGCGGGGCAAAGCGCGGGAAACGGCGTGGCTCCGGAGAGAAAGGGGCAGCGGAGACGGTGGTTCAAAATGTGACCTGAGAGGAGTTGTGTGGCTGGTTTGGTGAACTCAAAACAGAACTGCAGGTGGTAAAAGCTGAAGTAGGAGACATGTGCGCCGCATTCAAAGAGGAGATGGGCGAGTTGGCGAACAGAGTGGAGGTGCAGGAACAGCAGCTGGGGCACCTGGAAACGCGGCAGACCGGAGTGGAATGTTTGATTAGGGAGCTAGAGGTCTGGAAGGATCAGGTGCTGCTGAAAGTGGAGGACCTGGAAAATCGGTCCCGCAGAAAATAACTTGCGCATCCGCGGGGTGCCGGAGGAGAAGGAGTTCCTAGACGGAGAGAAGGTGGCGCAAGCGGTGCTTCGGTCTATTCTAACGGAGTTGGGGAATGAGACTGAGCAGGTGGGGCTAAAATTGGTATGAGCCCATCGTGCCTTAGGCCCCAGCAGGCCGAATCGCCCAAGGGACATTGTCCTGTGCATGGAGGACTACAAACCTAAAGAGCGAATTCTCACTCTGACGCGTACCCGAAAGGACTTTGTGTGGCAGGGGTACAATTTACAGCTTTACCCGGATTTGGCTGCGGGAACTTTGCAGCGGAGGAGAGAAATGCAGCGAGTCACGACTATTTGGCGGAAGGAAAATGTTCGCTATAGGTGGCTGTACCCTTTTGGCCTTCTTTTTACTGTTGGGCTTAAGAACTGGAAGGTTCATACAGTATCGGAGGCACTGGCAGCTTTTAAAGTGGCGGGGTTGGACAGCGGTCTTCAGAGTGACCTGCCAGAGGGCAGTCAGGGAGAGGAAGCGACGGTGTCTCGGAAGAGTGGAGAGAAGCATCGTCGAAGCCCGGAGGTGGTAGCGGAGGAGCAGCTTGATAGTGATGACAGGGGTGTGGACACCTGAGGAGCCGGGAGATATTGCTGGTTCAACACCTCAGTCTGCAGGACTTTGTTAATCTGTTTTCTGTGAAGTGTTTTAAGTGTGGGGTTGTGTGTTGGTAAGGGATGTGGGAGGGGGGAGCGGGGTGGGTGGTCAGGGTGTCGGTTGGGGTGGGGGAAGTAGTGAGTGAGGAGGGGGACTTCTGTGGTGGGGGAAGGGATGGCAGTGGGGGCTGGGCGGGAGGTGAGGGAGGTGAGGGAGGAGAAGAGTCGGATGGGGGGAGAAGTGGGAGTAAATAGGGAGGGAGGGATCAAGAAGCTGCCTCTGGTTGATGGGCACTACTCTGCAGGAGACCTCCAAGGGTTAGAGGGGGGATGTGGAGGGGGAGGGGGTGGGAGGGAGGGGGACGGAGTTGGGGAGAGGGGTAGGGGGGTGCAGGGAGGGAAGGGGGGAGAGTGGGGTGGGAAGGGAGATGGAGGGGGCGAATAGTGGGACAACAGAATATGGTAGTAGTTACGCTAAATGTGCGAGGGTTGGGCACCTGGAGGAAGCGCCGAATGGTGGAGCGGGAAGGGGACAGGATGCGAGCGGACTTTCTATGCCTCCAAGAGACCCATCTGAAGGTGGGACAAGAGCGGATGCTGCAAACGAAAAAATACCCCAGGGTGGTGTTGGCGGGGCAGAGAGCAGAGACCCGGAAGGGGGGAGTCGGTATCATGGTGGGGGCGGAGTGGGTGGATAGGGTGGTGAGGGAATATAGAGATAAAAAGGGTAGAGCGGTGGGTATTAAAGTTCAAATAGGGAAGGAGCAGGTGTGCATTGTCAGCATGTATGGCCCCAATGAGAAACAAGGGGAGTTTTTTGAGAGGATGCAGAATGACTTGGGAGAATTGAGTGATGCCCCTCTCATTATCGGGGGGGATTTTAATTTGACAGTGAACCCGTGATTAGATAATGGGGGGGGGGCAGTGGTCTGGGTAAGCGGGCGGATAGGGTAAAACTGCTGCACTTGAGAGAGAGGTTGGGGGTAGTAGATGCGTGGAGGAGTCAGAACCCCGGTTGTAAGCAGTATACTTATTACTCCGCACCACATGGCACGTACAGCCAGATAGATATGGTATGGGCGGGTGGGGGATGGGTTAACAGGGTGATGGAGGCAGAACATGGTTCCATCACCTGGTCGGACCATGCACCTGTGCGCGTTAAGTTTAGCTTGGGATATGTGGATGAGGGACTTAAATTTTGGAGGATTAATGAAGCTCTGCTAGAGGAGCCGGAGGTTGTTGAGTGGTTGGGGAAGGTGGTGAAGGAGTATCAGGAACATAACTTGACTGGAGAGGTGGGGCTAGGGATGGTGTGGGATGGGTTGAAGGCTGTGGTGCGGGGCCATTTGGTTCAGGAAGCGGCCCGGGATCGTCGCCGGAAGGGTGAAAAGGAGTATCGGTTGCTGCAGAACATTAGTAGACTAGAAAAGCTGTCACAAGGGGGGCAGATGGGGGGGTTCATGAGCAATTGAGGGTCTTGAGGGGGCAGTTAGAAAAGTTGCTCGCGAGCGAAATAGCGTATGAACTGCGGGTATTGAAGCAAGGTTGGTTTGAGGGGGGAACAGGGTGGGGCGTCGGTTGGCTCAGAGATTGCGAAGTAGGGCAATGCGGTCGAATATTGGGGTGTCAGGGGAGCGGGGGGGGAGGCTGGTACATGGTAACAACGAAATCAGGGCGACTTTTGCAGAGTATTATAAGCAGTTGTATAGTAGTGAGGTGGAGGGGGGGAAAGCTCAGTGCGAAGAATATTTGAAAGAGTGTGCAATGCCGTCCTTGTCGAAAGAGGAGGCGGAGTGGTTAGATAGACCCATATCGGGAGGGGAAGTAGATATGGCGATAGGTTCACTGAAAAGGGGTAAGGCTCCCGGTTTGGACGGGTTGACGGGGAGGTTTTATCAAGTGTTCCGATCGTTGCTGGGGCCTTTGATGGTGGAAGTCTTTAATGGGGTGTTGACAGGAGGGGAGATTCCCCGCTCGATGCGCGAAGCAGGGATAACTCTTATCCCTAAGCTGGGTTAGGACCCAATGGTCTGTGGGTCATATAGGACCATCTCATTATTGAACGTTGATGCTAAACTGTTGGCGAAGGTATTGGCCACTAGATTGGCTGCGGTGATGCCAGTTCTGGTGCATCCAGACCAAACGGGTTTTATAGTAGGGCGGCAAGGGGGAGATAATATACGAAAAATTTGTAATCTTACCTGGGAGGTACAGCGCTCGGGACAGAAAGCTGTCTTTTTGTCGGTGGACGCGGAAAAAGCATTCGATCGGGTGGAATGGCCGTTTATGATTAGTGTGATGGAGAAAGTGGGGTTGGGGCCTAACTTTGTCCAGTGGGTTCAGGCGATGTATGAGGCGCCACAGGCTAGAGTGCGGGTTAATGGCAGCTACTCTGATGCGTTTCGGTTGGGTAGGGGTACTAGGCAGGGCTGCCCCTTGTCCCCTTTACTCTTTGCCTTGGTGATTGAGCTGCTGGCGGAGTGGGTTAGAGGGCTACAGGATATTAAGGGGGTCCTAATGAATTCCCAGGAGGTGAAAATTATGCGGTTTGCTGATGATGTAATCTTCACGCTTAGGGAGCCCGTGTTAACCTTGCCGGTTTTAATGAGGGAAATAGCGCATTATAGTAAGGTGGCGGGTTATAAGATTAATAACAGTAAGTCGGAAATTTTGGGGTTTAACCTAAGTGAGGGGATGGTAGCTGGGTTGAAAGGGGCGTTTGCGTTTAAGTGGGTGGAAGGGAACTATCGATATTTGGGGATCCAGATGGGAAAAAATTTAATGGGGTTGGGGGATGCAAACTACGGTGTGTTGTTGAATGATGTGCGACGGGATTTGCAAAAGTGGAAGGGGTTGTATCTTACATGGTTGGGGCGGATAGCTGTTTTAAAAATGAATGTCCTACCACGTTTTCTTTTTCTATTTAGTTCCTTACCGTGCAAGGTACCCCAGACATATGTGAAGCGGGTCCAGCGGATCATGATGGAGTTTATTTGGGCAGGGAAACGCCCGAGGGTGGCGCGGCGTACGCTGTTTCGGCACAGTAAGGAGGGGGGGATGGGGGTACCCTGGATGGAGAAGTATTATTTAGCTTCTCAGTTGCGGGCGCTACAAAGTTGGCGGGGGGGGGGGGGATGAGACTCCCCGGTGGGTACATCTGGAGCAGAAGCACAGGGATGGGGGAAGTTTGGCAGCGTGGATTTGGGATCCGGGGGCCGTAGCGGAAGGAGGAAGGGGGGGAACCCTTTCAGGGCGCTGACAAAAGAGCTTTGGTTAAGATCGCGGCATCAGTTGTTAGGGGGGAAGCGTTATACTAGGGGTATGTACATTATGGGGGTTCGGGAGTTTGCTCCAGGGAGAGAGGGGGGGGGGTGTTTGGGGAGTGGTGGGGGAAGGGGTTGCGGTTTATGGGGCAGCTACTCCATTCGACGGGGGCCTTGAAAAGATGGGGGAAAGTGCAAAGTGAATTTGGCTTGGAGGGGGGAGGATTTTTTGCATATCTACAGGTAGCTTCTTTTTTGGGCTTGAGGAAGGTTAAAGAGGATTTGGGTCGAGTGGTAACGGTGGTTGAGACCCTTATGGCGCGAGGTGGGAGGAAGGGAGTTATAGCTCAATTGTATGGGGCATTGACTCAGCAGGAGGGGGCGGGGGGGAGAATAAGGGGAGAGGTGGAATGGGAGCAGGTACTTGGGGGGGGAGTGGGATCGAGACAGATGGCGAAGTATTTATGGGTGGTCTAAGCGGGTGGCCCCGGGTACGATTTACTTGGAGAGCAGCCTCAAGATTAGGTATCAGGCTTATTGGACACCGTGGAAAATGAGGAGCTTTTGTAAGGAGGAAACGGGGGAGTGTTGGCGGGGGTGTAAGGGGTGGGGGGACTTGTATCATCTTATGTGGGACTGCCCTGTGGTGCGGAGTATGTGGGTGGATTGGGAGGAGGACATTCGGGAGGTGACGGGGGTTCCTGTGGTACTGCCCCCAGCCATGGCATTGTTGAATGAGTTGGAGGGTGAGGGGGAGCGGGGGCTGCAGCAGATGATTGGCTACTGTATTTCAGCGGCACGGGGGGAGATTTTGTCGAAATGGAAGAGTAGAGAAGTACCAACTAGGCGGGCTATAGTTGCGCGACTGAATGGGTTGAGGGGTATGTGTGAAATTGCGGCCTTTGGGGCGCATAAGGTGCAGAGCTTTCGGCGCATGTGGCAGGGGTATGATGTGTGGCTACAGGAATGGCAGGGAGGGGGGCATACTGGGTAGGGTAACTGGTGGAGGTTGTGGGGGGGAGGAGGTTGGGGTTGGGGGCAAGAAGGGGGTGCCCAGCGGGTGAAGGAAGGGTGGGGAGGGGCAGGGAGAGCAAGAGGGGGAGAGGGGGTCATAGGTGGAGCGTAGAGTGGGTCTGCTTGCTCTGTGGTGTATAGATTGTTCTTGCTGTAGGGTATGGCTCTGGGGGATGTTTTGTTTTGTTTTGCTGTTTGATTATTGATGTTTGAGGTACGTTTTAATTGGGTTTGGTTTGTGCTACACCTGTTCTGATGTTCTTACATTGTGTGCAATTTAAAATACTGTAAAAACCAATAAAGATAAAGTTATAAAAAAAAAAAAAAAGACAGGAGGTGCTTTCAGGTGAAGCTCATTACCCAAATCAGTCATACACTAAGGACCTGAGATTAATTAAGCTTCAGGTGAACAAGGTATATTAAACGTATTAGGTACAGTTTTATTGGTATAAATACCCATAGCAACCCCTAGTAAGTAAGAACTTAAAGATCTAGACACAAACTTAAAACTAAGATGCAGACAGCAGTCCAGCAGCGGGATGGGGGCTTTCCAGTCTTTTGCATTGAGTGTCACATGTATGATTTTCTCCCAGTTGGTGAGAGGTCTTACGTGTGCACTAGGTGCAAGGAGCTCTCTGCTCTCAGGGAACAAGTCCGTTCTCTAGAGGCTAAAGTAGCAGACTTGGAAAACATAAGACAGACAGAGAGGTACATAGATGAGACCTACAGGGATATAGTCCTGAAGTCCCACCTCCAGTCTGGCAGCACCCCTGTTGCCATGGAGGAGAGAGGTCACGTGACAGGAGAGCATCACCCTGGTGCAGCAGGAAGTGATCCTGTAACTAGGACCTGTCTTCCAGGTGATGTAAAACCCTCTCGCACCGAGGAAGTTTCTCCAGGGCCATGTGCCCATGAGGGAAGGGTTAGGACAGCCGTTATAGTTGGTGATTCGATCATTAGGCATGTAGATAGCTGGGTGGCTGGTGGACGTGAGGATCACCTGGTAACATGCCTGCCTGGTGCGAAGGTAGCGGACCTCATGCGCCACCTAGATAAGGTCTTAGATAGTGCTGGGGAGGAGTCTGCTGTCTTGGTACATGTCGGTACCAATGACATAGGAAAATATGGTAGGGATGTTCTGGAGGCAAAATTTAGGCTTTTAGGTAGGAAGTTGAAATCCAGAACTTCCATGGTAGCATTCTCCGAAATGCTTCCTGTTCCACGCACAGGACCTAAAAGGCAGGCAGAGCTCCGGAGTCTCAATGCGTGGATGAGACAATGGTGCAGAGATGAGGGTTTTGGATTTGTTAGGAACTGGGGAACATTCTGGGGAAAGGAGGGGCTCTTCCGAAGGGATGGGCTTCACCTTAACTGGGATGGAACCAGGCTGCTGGCATTAACCTTTAAAAAGGAGATAGAGCAGCTTTTAAACTAGATATTAGGGGAAAGCCGACAGTCGCCCAAGAGCGGATGGTTCGGAAGAATGTATCCTTGAAGGATACTACCAAAAGCAGAGAGGTTCCACAAAAGAGTAAAGTAGCCCAAATGCCCTCAAGTATGGAGCAGACAGAGCTTAAAGATCCCAATTTACCCATGTCTAACAATAGCCAAATTAACATTAATAAAATACATTCTCTAAAATGCTTGTATGAATAAGAATAAGATGGGAGAGTTAGAATATATAGCACTAAATGAAAGGTTAGATATGATTGGAATATCAGAGACATGGTGGAAGGAGGACAACCAGTGGGACACTGTGATACCTGGGTACAAACTATATCGTAATGATAGAGCTGATCAAATTGGTGGAGGGGTTGCGCTCTATGTTAGAGAGGGCATTGACTCAGAAAGGATTAAAGTTTTGCAGGAAACAAAATCTGCAGTAGAATCTATATGGATTGAAATTCCATATAAAAGGGGGAAGGCAATGGCAGTGGGGGTGTACTATCGAGCACCTGGCCAGAATGAACAAATGGATGATGAAATGCTCAAAGAAATCAAGGAAGCTAACAAACGTTACAGCGCAGTAATAATAATGGGTGATTTCAATTACCCCGGTATCGACTGGGTCAGTGTCACGTCAGGACATGCTAGGGAGATAAAGTTCTTAGATTAAATAAATGACTGCTTCTTGGAGCAGCTGGTTCATGAACCAACCAGAGGGGAAGCCATATTAGACCTAGTCCTTAGTGGAACACCAGATCTAGTGCAAGAGACAAGGGTGTTGGGGCCACTTGGCAATAGTGACCATAGCATGATCACCTTTGATTTAATTAGTGGAGGAGGGATAGTAAGGAAATCTACTACCTTTTAACTTTCGAAAGGGAGACTATGATAAAATGAGGAAAACAGTTAAGAAAAAACTAAAAGGAGCAGTTGCAAAGATTAAAGACGTACATCAAGCTTGGGTGTTGTTGAAAAATACTATCTTGGAAGCCCAGACCAGCTGTATTCCATGCTTTAAGAAAAGTGGAAGGAAGTCCAAAAAACTGCCAGCATGGCTTAAAGGTGAAGTCAGAGAGGCTGTTGTTGCCAAAAAAGCATCCTTCAGGAAATGGAAAAAGAGCCAAACGACGAAACCTGGAAACAGCACAAGCACTGGCAAGTCAAATGCAAGGCATTGATAAGGCAGGCAAAGAGAGAATCTGAGAAGAAGCTTGCTGTGGAAGCAAAAACGCAAAATAAAGACCTTTTCAAGTACATTCGTAGCAAAAAACCTGTGAGAGAGTCAGTTGGTCCATTAGATGATAAAGGGGTTAAAGGAGCACTAAGAGGCGACAAGGCAATAGCGGAGAGACTGAATGAATTCTTTGCTTTGGTCTTTACTGAGGAAGATTTAGGGATGTTACCCATGACTGAAGTGGTATTTAAAGGTGCGGAAGAATTGAATGAAATATCGATACATCGGGAAGATGTCTTACAACTATTAGATAAACTGAAGAGTAGCAAATCACCTGGGCCGGATGGTATACATCCAAGGGTGTTGAAAGAACTGAAATATGAGATTGCAGACCTGCTATTAGTAATCTGTGAACTATCATTAAAATCATCTCTAATACCTGAAGATTGGAGGATCGCCAATGTAACACCAATTTTTAAAAAGGGTTCCAGGGGTGATCCGGGAAACTACAGACCGGTGAGCCTGACGTCAGTACCGGGAAAAATGGTAGAAACCATCATAAAGAATAAAATTACTCAGCATGTAGATGGTCACAACCTAATTGGAGACAGCCAACATGGCTTTAGACAAGGAAGATCTTGTCTTACTAATCTGTTATGTTTTTTTGAAGGAGTGAATAAACAGGTGGACAAAGGTGAGTTGGTTGTTATTATGTATCTGGACTTTCAGAAAGCCTTTGACAAGGTCCCTCATCAGAGACTTTTGGCAAAACTAAAGAGTCATGGGATAGGAGGCAGTGTACTATTGTGGATCCAGAACTGGTTAAAAGATAGAAAGCAGAGGGTAGGGCTAAATGGCCAATTTTCCCAATGGAGAAAGGTGAATAGTGGTGTACCCCAAGGATCTGTGCTGGGTCCGCTGCTTTTTGACATATTCATAAATGACCTGGAAAGTGGAATAACGAGTGAGGTTATCAAATTTGCAGATGACACAAAACTATTTAAAGTTGTTAAAACCCAAGAGGATTGTGAAAAATTGCAAGAGGATCTTGATAAATTGGAAGACTGGGCATCAAAATGGCAGATGAAATTTAATGTGGACAAGTGCAAGGTTATGCACCTAGGGAAGAACAACCCAAACTATGGTTACACGATGCAAGGTTCCACATTAGGAACTACCACCCAGGAAAAAGATTTAGGCGTCATTGTGGATACCATGTTAAAACCCTCGGCCCAGTGTGCAGCGACGGCCAAGAGAGCAAATAGAATGCTAGGTATGATAAGGAAAGGAATGGAAAATAAAACAAAAGATATTATAATGTCTCTATATCGTTCCATGGTGAGACCGCACCTTGAATATTGTGTGCAATTCTGGTCGCCGTATCTTAAAAAGGATATAGCGATTTTAGAAAAGGTTCAGAGAAGAGCCACCAAAATGGTAAAGGGGATGGAAGGATACTCCTATGAAGAAAGGCTAAAAAGGTTAGGGCTCTTTAACCTGGAAAAGAGACGGCTGAGGGGAGATATGATAGAAGTCTATAAATTAATGAACGGAGTGGAACGGGTAAACGTAGATCGATTGTTTACGTTATCAGAATATAGAAAGACTAGGGGACATGCAATGAAGCTACAAGGTAAACTATTTAAGACTAATAAAAGAAAATATTTTTTCACTCAACGTGTAATCAAACTCTGGAATTTGTTACCGGAGGATGTAGTAAAGGCTGTTAGTGTAGCTGGGTTTAAAAAAGGTTTGGACAAGTTCCTGGAGGAAAGGTCCATAAACCATTATTAAGAAGTGTCCGAAGATATCAATGCTTGACCCAGTACAAGCATTGTGGAACTTGTGTCTCTTGGGGAAACTGCTAGGTACATATGACCTAGATTGGCCACTGTTGGAAACAGAATACTGGGCTTGATGGATCTTGGTCTGACCCAGTATGGCATATCTTATGTTCTTATGTTCTTATGGTTCTTCATCTGTGAACACAGAACAAAAATATTTGTTAAGCAATTCTGCTTTATCCTTATCAGCTTCTACATATTCCCCCCCTGCACCCTTACTCACCACCGAAGTTAAACTAACCGGCCTGTAGTTTTCAACCACATCCTTACTTCCGCTTTTGTGTAAAGGCACCACATGAGCCTCTCTCCAGTCCTTTGGCACCACTCCCGACTCCAACGAGGCATTGAAAAGGTCAGTCAGTGGAGTTGCTAGAACATCCCCAAGTTCCCTCAGTATTATAGGGTGTATCTCATCCGGTCCCATCGCTTTGTCTACTTTAAGTTGAGCTAGTTTCTCACGAACACAGTCTTCTGAAAATTGTTCAAGATGTCCCTCGCTTCTATTCCTATTTGTGGGTGTTTTCTGAGGTCCTGCTCCTGGTTCTTCATCGGTGAACACAGAACAAAAATATTTGTTAAGCAATTCCGCTTTATCCTTATCAGCTTCTACATATTCCCCTCCCTGCACCCTTGAGTCTGACAATACCACTTTTGCCCTTCCTCTTCACACTAATATATCTGAAAAATGTCTTATCCCCCCATTTTATTGCATTGGCTATTTCCTCCTCCTTTTGAATCTTTGCCTTCTTGAATACTTTGCTAGCTTCTTTTTAATTTTTTCAAATACAGATGCCTGTCTTCCTCTCTCTGTGATCTCTTGTATTTCATGAAGGCCTCCCTCTTTTTCTTCACTTTTTCAGCTACTTCCTTCGAAAACCATAGTGGTCTCCTGTTCCTTTTGCCTTTATTTACCATTTTAACAAAAAGGTTGGTTGCCCTTAAAATATCCCCTTTCAGTTTTGCCCACTGTTTTTCTACATCCCCCAGCTGTTCCCATCCCACTAACGACTCCCTGAGGTATTGGCCCATCTTCGCAAAGTTAGTCTTCCTAAAGTCTAAGATCCTCACCTTGGAATGGATTCTAACAGCCCTAGTCCTAATACTGAACCACACCATCTGGTGATCACTGGATGCAAAATGATCTCCCACTACAACATCAGAAACACTTTCACCATTGGTAAGCACCAAGTCCAGTATGGCCCCTTCACGTGTGGGGTCTGTTACCAATTGCCTGAATAGTTCTCCCTGTAGAGAATCCAGGATCTCCTTACTTCTAGATGATACTGCAGCAGGAATGTGCCAATCAACATCTGGCATATTGAAATCTCCTATCAGTAGCACTTCCCCTTTCCTAGCAATGCTGCGTATGTCTTCAATTAACTCTCTGTCCACCTCTTCCTCTTGTGAGGGAGGTCTGTATATCACACCAATGCAAATAGATTTCTCTTTCCCTCTTTCTAGTTTAACCCACAATGCCTCCTCTCTCCCTTTTAAGCTCTGTAATTCCAAAGCTTTAATAGTAGTTTTTACATATAGTGCCACTCCTCCTCCCCTTCTTCCTACCCTGTCCTTTCTGAATAATGTATAGCCAGGTATAGTTACATCCCAGTCATGGTTTTCTGTGAACCATGTTTCTGTAACTGCCACTAAATCCAAGTCAGCCACTCCCACCAAAGCTTCAACTTCAGGGATCTTATTTCCCATGCTACGTGCATTAATACACACTGCTTTCCATATGTTACCCCTGTTACCCATTTCCATAAAGGTATTTAATGTATCACCTACCTGGGGGCTTTCTTCACCCATCCCCAATGAATCTAGTTTAAAGCCCTCTTCAGTAGATTAGCCAGTCTACTACCGAAGATGTGTTGACCTTTCTTGGACAGATGGATGCCATCTCTGCTCTGCAACCCTTGGAACAGCATCCCATGGTCTAGGAAACCAAAACGCTCTCGATGACACCATCCATGCAGCCAGGATGCGAGCCTCTCTGCCTTGGCCTTTACCCTCAACAGGGAAGATTGTAGAGAACACCACCTGTGCACCTAACTGCTTCACCCTCTGTCCCACAGCCATGAAGTCACTTTTGATACATTCCGTGGTATACCTGGCAGTATCATTTGTTCCAACATGGATTAGCAACATTGGGTAATAGTCAGTGGGCTTGATGAGTCTCGGCAAACTCTCCGTAACATCTTGGATTTTGGCACCAGGCAGACAGCATACCTCTCTGGACATCAAGTCTGGTCGGCAGATGGGTGCCTCAGTACCCCTCAGAAGAGAGTCTCCAACCACCACTACCCTTCGTTTCCTTCTGGTCACTGATTCTGCAACTTTGGGGTACTTGAACTCTGGTTCTTCCCTTCCAGGGATGCTTTCACCTCCTCCACTTCCAGGGCTGCATAATGGTTCTTCAATTCAAGGACTGGAGAAGTTGGATTGATGATTTTGCAGGCCCTGGTGACTTGTGTCCAACCATCGACATTCTGTTGGCACCCATCTTCTCCTGTGCTGGAGAGCTTGGTTGCTGCAAGACGCATCTCATCAATGTACTTCTCACTGTCTTGAATGCTCCTCAGCCTCGCCACCTCCTCTCTGAGTTCCTCCACTTGTTTCCTCAGAGCTTCAGCATGCAGGTACCCTGCACATGGAACCAGTCCTTCAACTGGCATTAGGACCTCTGTCTGGACTGAGGCAGAAGCTGTAACGGGGGCAACATCAATTTTTCCCAGCCATTGTTCTGTTCGTGGAGCTTAGGTATCTGTTAAAGCAAAAGAGAAAGATCTACCAAGTACCAGCCGGTTTCGCAGCTGTCCTTTCAGAGAAAAAGCAGTTAAATCTCTTTAATTATATTCAAAATGTGCTGGTTCAATTCTCTGTGATTTGTTAAAGGGGGAGGTGCCCTATAAAGCAAGACTGCTCACTAGGGGTGGGTGGGAGTCGGGGTGGGTAGGGAGGGAACTAACACCTGATTAGGTGTTAGCAGTTTCTAAACCTGAGGAGGTTACTGGAGTTCAGCAACCTACTGTGCTCAAGGAAAGTTCCCCTAAAGCAGCAAAAAGAAAGTAACCTTGCTTTAAAAAATATACAAAAAACCCTTTTAAGAGCTCCCAGTCAGAGAGCTAGCAATGTAATATAATAAAACAAACAAACAAACCCTCAAATCCTTACTGTTTGTTTGATCTGTGGAGCCCTGGTTAGGAATGCCTCAAAAGGGCAGGGCACTGGAGCCTTTTATGCAGGCTTCAACTGCACTCAGGAAACAGGCCCACTAACTCCTGATTAGGTGTTAGCAGTTTCTAAACCTGAGGAGGTTACTGGAGTTCAGCAACCTACTGTGCTCAAGGAAAGTTCCCCTAAAGCAGCAAAAGAAAGTAACCTTGCTTTAAAAAATATACAAAAAAACCTTTTAAGAGCTCCCAGTCAGAGAGCTAGCAATGTAATATAATAAAACAAACAAACAAACAAACCCTCAAATCCTTACTGTTTGTTTGATCTGTGGAGCCCTGGTTAGGAAAGCCTCAAAAGGGCAGGGCACTGGAGCCTTTTATGCAGGCTTCAACTGCACTCAGGAAACAGGCCCACTAACTCCTGATTAGGTGTTAGCAGTTTCTAAACCTGAGGAGGTTACTGGAGTTCAGCAACCTACTGTGCTCAAGGAAAGTTCCCCTAAAGCAGCAAAAAGAAAGTAACCTTGATTTAAAAAATATACAAAAAAACCTTTTAAGAGCTCCCAGTCAGAGAGCTAGCAATGTAATATAATAAAACAAACCCTCAAATCCTTACTGTTTGTTTGATCTGTGGAGCCCTGGTTAGGAACGCCTCAAAAGGGCACATTGTAGTGCTCGGCCACCACCTGCACAGACAGGGTGGCCACAGCATGTCCTGCTGGGAGATCACTCTCACCCTGACTGAGCAGTGACCACGTCATGGCTAGGTTCCCCCATAGTGCTCTCTAATATTTCTCTCATGTGATATTTATGGGTTCTCTTTTGGGGCCCAATCACTGACCTATCTGCGTGGTGTGTATGCTGACATCCCAGTTCTGGGTGCATGCATCTCCTCCAGGAACATGCACTATGGACTAGCTAGCAGACTGTCTGCAGCTAGTATGTGCTGTGCTGGAACACCTTGCAGGGTGCAGTGGCTGGAGGCTTGCTGCAGGTGAATATCAGATAGTGGAGGGGTGCAGCTGAGCATTTCCGGGCCTAATGTCTGTCTGCTATTGCTTTATAAATGTGTACAGAGCTGCATTGACTGCCCTGTAGGTTGTCTGCTCCCCAGCGGGACTGTGGTTGATGGTCCCCTCTACTGCTGCCATTGCAGGGAGGTAAAATGTGGATCTGTTGGTGGGAGACCCTGTTTCCCACCCTCAGCCCCTAGAGGGTGGGTTGGGTGGTGGTACATAATCCACCTATGGGTCCATAAGGGCTAAACCTGACCGAGAAATACAGACGTATCCAAAGTGTGTCTGCAGGAACTACCTATCTCACACACTAGCATTGCTGGGGACCTGCAGCATGGCCTATTTCTGCCATGGCCGGTGCTGTGAACCTGGTGCTGGGAACCCCACCTCACCCTCAAGGTGAGCACAGTACCCGCACAATGTGACGGTGTGTAGCTACTCTGTGCCAGTAACACACACGGTCAGTTCCCCCTACCAGGCCGAGGTGCTGTGGGGGTGCATACCCCATCTTGTGTTCATCTGTAGACTGCTGATTTGCATGTGCAGTGCATCATGGGTACGGGTGGGTTAACCCTATCCTGGTGATCACAGCAGACTGTTTGTGTGGTGACATGCAGTCCTTCTGCAGCCAGCCAGGGGCTTGTTAGCAGTTGTAGCCCACTGGCTACTTCACTGCCTGTGGAGCCAGAGATCATGGGTTCAAACCCACAGTGGGGTTATTTGATAGGGCTGTCCAAAGCATTATCTATTTTTAATGTACATTAGTGCTGCCAGCAAAACCACCCTCAGCGTACTGTAACCATAAGGTGCCTCAGAAGGCGCTTTATAGGGCGCCCTATACAACACCTTCTGAGGCACCTTATGGTTACAGTCCATATAAGGTGCCTTTTAAGGTATCCCATGGAGCGCCTTATAGGGTGCCCTATAGAGGACATTATAGGGTGCCGTGGCGGACAGTGCACTTTATAATGTGCCCTATGGAGTGCCTTATAGGGTGCCTTATGCGGCACCTTAGGTTACGGCACATGAGGGTGTGTTTGCTGGCAGCAATAATTAAAATACAAATACACTGCCTCAGGAAACAATACTTACATGTCAAAGCTGATGCCTCAGCCAGCCTTATGCATTAGGCACACTGGGGGATCGAACTCATGACCCCTGTATCATCAGTCAGTGTATTAACCATTGTGCTATACCTCTGTTTCTACGTTTGCATTTCTGGGCGCCTACTTAAGATTACCACACGTTAACGCGCTTAGCGGCGCTTCGCCCGATAATGTGCACTGCAGCGCGCATTATCGCGTGATACTCCCATTTTGCTGCTTTAAGACTGAAACGCCCACTCCTTTTATGGCAGCCTGCACACTATCGCCGGGCACACGTTAAGACGGTTTAGTAAACATACCTCTTAGTTTCACTTCTCACATTAAGCAAACAGCCGGAACAATCTTCTTCAAGCTTAGGACTATCCAACAACTAAGACCACTTTTAGACAAGGATGATTTCAGAACAATCACCCAAGCTCTAATAGCTCCACACCTGGATTATTGCAATGGGATACTCCAAGGCATAACAAAGAAGAACCAAAACATTCTCCAAATGGCTCAGAATGTTACCACCCGAATAATTTCTAAGGCCAGCCTATTTGATCACATCTCTCCCAGTCTATACACCCTTCATTGGCTTCCTGTTGCCAGCAGGATCCAATATACAATCATACTGACTACCTTTAAGCTAATTAACAAGATTGCCCCATCATATCTATCTACATTGATACATAGCCCCCCCTGAAGATAGAATGAGAAGAAGAAGGAACCTCAATACCATTCTAGTACCGGACTCTATAAGAAAGACTAAACAAATAACAAGCAACAGCGCTTTTTCCTATGTAGCACCTATGCAATGGAATAATCTTCCAGTTCAGTTAAGGGAGATAAAGGGCCTCCAAACATTCCGAAAGGAACTAAAAACATATTTATTCACTCAGCATTATTATAACTTAGACAATTGCTCAGATCTAGCCCCCCCCCCCAGCATGAACTGTCAAGCCTACACATATACCCTTCCATACAATTACAGTCTCATCCACGCTGAATCACTGACAAGCATTTTCTCCTCTTACAAAAGTAATTTAAATGCCCTAACTGAGTTAGTCAGGCTTCGCTGTATGTGCAAGCTGGGACTGAATCGCAGTCTCAGCCGGCACATACAGTGCTGTTCGCACTTCTGATCCCACAGGGCTAGACGTGCCCTGCTGGATCAGAATTGCGATCTCCTTTGTATGTCCGGGTCAGCCTGGACATACAAAAGAGATCGACGTTGAGGACGGAATCAGGCCCAAATAGAACAAAGGAGGGATGACAGAAGAGAAAGTCCAAATGTCTAGGAAAAGGAAAAACAAAGTAGTTTTGGAAAGAATATATAGCTATGAATGCAGCTGCGAGAGTCCTTTCTGGATCGTCAAGATCTGACCACATAACGCCTATCATGAAAGATCTGCATTGGCTACCTTTACATGCCAGACTCCAATACAAGTCATTAGTCCTTACTTTCAAAGCCCTAAATAACTACCCCCCTACGCCAATCAGCAAGCTAATCCACGGTACCCTGGAAAATAGAAACAGGAGGCCTACTGCAATGAACACTTTAGTAGTCCCCAAGATGATGACTAAGTGTACAAAGGCGACCTCCAACAGGGCCTTCTCTATATTTGCTCCTTTAAACTGGAATGCCCTTCCCCACGAAATCCGTGGCATCAAAAGCCTAGTCCTATTCAGAAAAGCCTTGAAACACCATCTGTTCACAAAATGCTACCCAGAAACCATCCGAGGCAAACACTCACCTGGCAAGTTTCCCACATGACCCAGCCGCCCTAGTACCTTAATACAAACAGAAAATGGTTAGCCTACACATAAGCCCAACCGCTAATCATCATACGTGTACCATAAACCCACAAAAGCACATGCAACTACCAAATGAGTTAGAGTATTGTACATAGTATCAAGTTAACTTGTACATAGTTTTCCCGGTTTATCCCATGTTTAATTTCCTGTTCATTGTAAACTCAGGGGCTTGTTTACAAAGCCGCGGTAGCGGTTTGCGATCGTAATCGGAGCCGCGGCCCCATTGATTTCAATGGGGCCGCGGCTGCGATCGCGATCGCGAACCACTACCGCGGCTTTGTAAACAAGCCCCTCAGTGTTGCTTGTATGCATTGTAGTATGTTTTTGTTCGATGTACATCGCGCTGATTATAATAGCGCGGTATAGAAGAAATGTTAAATAAATAAATAAATATATAAGGTGGCACAACTCTTTAATAGTGGGAATTTGTATCCCATGTCACAAGGTGAAGTAAGCTGCAATTCCCGCCATTGTACAACCTTTGGTTCTGCGTGTGCGTGTGTGAGTGTGTGATTCTGGTTCTCTGTGCTGTTTGCATCTCTGTGTTTGTGTGAAAAGGATTTCACCAGCTTGCTTTTAGTGTAGTTAGGATCATATATCCTTCTCTTCCTCACTGTGCTAGGACCTGTCAAAGGATAGGAAATTCCTCATTTAGTTGTAGCTGTGATAGGAGATGCAGAAGGAAAAAGCATTCTTATTTGCAAAGAGATGATAAGAAAAATAATCCAAATTGCTTTGTATTTAGTCAGTATTATCATGTTCTTTGTATGCTTGCTTCTGTGAGACAAGAAAGTGATATAATAAAGGAACCTTTTTACAAAGAAGAAATCTGTACCAGTTCTGTGTGTAATCTGCATAAGGTGTGCTTTATTGGGAGGTTTGGGGTAAGTTCTTCCTGTATGTAGTTTATAGTGAATCCATCTGGCCAACGGAGTCAGCCCTTTCTTGGTCCGAACACCAGCCAAAGGCATGCACAGCAAAAACACTGTCCTCTGTCTACCAGGGGAAGAAAGGATGGAAATTAAGGCAACCTGCAGGGCCGGTGCAAGGATATGAGGTGCCCTGGTCAAGCCGCCAACCCTGCTGCGCCCTCTGTTTCCACCCCCACCCCCAATGCTGCTGCTACTACCCTTCTCCAGGACCTGCAGCACTTGTAATTCGGTTTAAAGGGCAATGCAGCACTTACGCAAACTTTCTGGTGCTGAGTTGCTCTTCATGCTCTCTGCGACCTGCCTCTTCCGCCCCTGAAAGCGCTGTGTTGCCATTTCAACGGCATTGCTGCCATTGTGGGACCTGGAGAGTGGCAGCAGTGCTGGCAATGGGCACTCTGGAACATGGGCACTCTATGCAACCACATAGTTTGCTCTGGCTATCTGATTTTTAGTGGGTGAATCTGAGACACTTGTTCTCTGTTATGCTATTACTAAGGAAGCAAGTCATTTTTTTGAGGGGGAGTTAAGTGGACAGTTTATATGGAGACTATACCTAAAAGTACATTCTTTAAGTTTTGTTACCACAGAATATTTTGGGGTCCAGTTTGAAAGCCTCAGAGCTGACAAGTATGTCCTGCAAACAAGATAATTAACTATGCACTAGAAAAAATCACCAACACAATCCAACTATTCGCCATCGGGGTCATTCCAAGCCGTGAATAGCAGGGATGGACGTCTCTTTGGGACATCCATCCCCGCTGTTCAGCCCTCTCTGCATCCCCAGATAACCTCCCTGTATGAACAAGGTGTTTGAACGGGGAGGCTAGACGGTGCGGGAAAGGGGCAGCATGGAGTTAGGGCAGGTAGTGGGCGGTCCACAGCTCCAGATGTACAGGACCAATTCTGATGTTGGCCAGCAGACTGAACTGGGAACTTATTTCACCTCTGAGGTGGAATATGTTCCCCTAGATGGTGAGGGAAGGCAGACCTGGGTGGCAGAAGGGGGTCAAAGGGGGTGTAGGTGATTCTCCGCAACCTGACCCTGGCCTTGGGAGGCCAGCTCAGGGGTTGGGCTGTGGGGAATTGAAGAACAGGTCGACAGCCGGGGATCAAGGCTCCTGAATGGAGCCACAGTGTCATGCCAACCGGACGCCATGGCGCCACAGCTCCATTCAGGAGACAACTGAGTTAGCTAGGTAGAGGCCTGTATGTGCGGGCCAACCAGAATCAGGTCCAGGCCTAGTCGCGATTCTGATCCCGCGGGGCTAGACGTGCCCCATGGGATCAGAATCACATCTGCCCCTGTGTGTCTGATTCCAATCGGGCACACAGGGACATGGACATCCTGATCAGAATAAGGCCATAAGGCCCAATATGTAAATTTGTGTCGGGATATGATCAGTCTCAGATTTTAGCTATGTTCCATAGCCTCTAGTTTACTCTAGGAGCAAGGCAAATACTATATCAGTGTTACGAACCATAATCAATAAACTGCAAATGAGGTGCTTTTTCAACCTCTGTGACATAAATGAAAGGGGCTGTTATGCAGATTCTGCTCCAGTCACACCCCTCCATTCCATGAGTGACAGGAAGAGAGAGGTATATTAAGGAGCAAAGTAGCATATCTTTGCTGGTTTTCTGCTGCAGGCTCAGTCCCTCCTGTCTTGTACATGATGCCTCAGAGGGCAGATGTTGGAACAGGAAGCAGAAGGCTGTTCTGTGTGGGGCACTGTCCAGTAGAAATGGGCACAGAAAAACCTTCATCAAGGCACACTGGTTGAGAAGCAAATTACCTTAGAGTACTGCCTTAACATTTCATGGTATACAATAATGCAATAGTTTTCAGACAATGCAGGTGAAAAATTGGTTGATGTGTAGTAACTATTAAATTGATTTCATTAATCATATACAGTACTTATCTTTCTTTGACAACTGAGTTTGAAATAGTGAATCTAAGCATTTGGGGGATGAACTACACAACGAGGAAGCAATGCCTTGCTTGCTTACTGTATTTGGACATTTCTCAAATAATTTCAAAGCTATGAGGTGAAAGCAATTAAAACACAGTTCAAAAAAGGAAACTGCAGTCTAGCATACAAGGCATAGTCACCTTGAAATGTAGACAGAGGTTGGCTTTATCATTTCCTGAATTAATAACACTGTGTATTATGTATACTTAAATCTGTGGTCTTTTTTATACCATGACTGCAGAAGAACCCTGCAACTAAGAAGAGCTGCCAGATGACCCAGTTTCTAAAAAGAAACTTAGACCAGTCTGGTTTTTTGACATACCTGCTGGTACATTTGGTACTGCAATGCTGATTTAAAATGAGAATAAAAACAAGGACTACAAAATGCACTTGTGGCAAAAGTCAGATCTAGTCAAAAATCTTCCTCCAGAAAACTGGAACACTTGGCAGTCCTAAACTGAAATCGGGGTTCTGGTATTCATATTTCATAAACGCTAGGGAGGGAAAATTTTCTAAGAGGAAAAGAAGCTGTGAAAAGGTAGAGGGAAAGAATGATCCAGGTTTGGATTGCAGGTTAATAGCATGAGTAGCAAGATTACATTGCCATCAGTATATGTGATCACGAAGTTGCATACTCATTGCCCAAACAATTTACCAAAAGGGTCACAAAAGGCTTTCTTAAATAAATATATCAAGCTAATCAAATTCGCAAACCAAAATGATAAAAGTTTGATAAAATACACATCTGAAAATCACGAACAATAGGAGAGCCACCAAAACCTTGCTCCAAAGTAAAAACTGGTCTGGTTTTATCAATGAAATTATCTATCAATGTAATTGTCAATCAATGGGGAAACCTCAGAGGACTGTGAATGCATTTCTAAATCTCAACAATGAAGATCAATCAACACATTTCCTGTGCTGAGGAAAAATGGTGGTGGTGGTCCAAAAAGTAACTCATCCAGAGGGCTGTGCTATCTTGCTTGAATTTTCAGTAGTAGTCATTTTTAGTTTGAATTCTCCTTGCCCTATTCTTCACCCCTCAAATTCTAATAATATGTCTGAAATTCAGGAAATTTACCTGGTTATTAGAGTTAGTGCATACATTCCTTTCATGAGTTTTCATGGTGGCTATCCTAATGACTGAAAAACGGCATCTACGTTAGTTCTGTGTTTTATCTAAAAAGGCAAAAGATACTGCTGGATTGATTCATACATGTGCATATTTTAACATTTGTCTTGCCCTTTGTTGGCAATGCTTGTTTTATAAATAGAAACAGTTTTATGTTCAGTCTGGTGAAATAAAGCCAACAATGTTGTAAGAACATAAGAGATGTCATACTGGGTCAGACCAAGGTCCATCAAGCTCAGTATCCTGTTTCCAACAGTGGCCTTGAAGGGGAAAAATGAATCCCCCTTCAGGTACCTTTGTTACAGGTTGAATCCATCTTGCGCTAACGTCTATAGCTCAGGCCTAAGAAAGAAACAGCTTGCTGACTTTTTCACACTGAAACTGCAAAATCAGCAAGATTGAGCAATGAAATGAGCTAATATCCTGTCCCAGAGAGCTGACACAATGAGAGGCTCTGAAAACTACATAGCTAATGAAAAGCTGTCACCTGGGCCTCTTGAATGAACAAAGGGGAACAGAGCGAAGAACTTAGGGGCATGTTTACTAAACCGTCTTAACGTGCGCTCGGCGTTAGTGTGCAGGATGCCATAAAAGGAGTGGGCGTAGCAAAACGGGATTATCGCGCGATAACGTGCGCTGTGCACATTATCGGGTGAGATGCCGCTAAGCACATTAACGCACGGTAATCTTAAGTAGGCGAGCAGACACACAGATACAGAAACAGAGGTGTAGCACAATGGTCAATACATTGACGGATGGTACAGGGGTCATGAATTCGATCCCCCAGTGTGCCTAATGCATAAGGCTGGCAGAGGCATTAGCTTTTATGTGTAATTATTGCTGTTTGAGGCATTTTAGTTGTATTTTAATTAGTGCTGCCAGCAAACACATCTCAGGTCCTTAGTGTATGACTGATTTGGATAACGAGCTTCACCTGAGAGCACCTCCTTTCCTTTAAGATGTGTAAGTACCTATAAAGCTACGATTATACCAGGGCTCAGAGGGTGTTGGGGAGGGAGGGAGGGAGGGAAATAACACTTATTAAAAGAGGGCTGCTACACAGTACTCTGTCCTGTGCTTCTGAGGGAGGGAGGGAGGGACTGACCGACGGACCAACGGATTCAGCTTGCAGAGGGAGCCCCCGCCGGTCAGTCCATGCTGCCGTGGCAGCAGAGGGGGCCCCGCGGCGGCAGCCAGCAGTTTTTGTTTTTAATTAAATTTTACTTTAGGCCAATGGGGGGGGGGGTAGGACTGGTAATGGGCTATTGGGGGGGCTGGGGCTGGGACTGGAAATGGGCTGGGGGGGGTTAAGGCTGGAGGTGGGCTGATGGGGTTAGGACTGGTAATGGGCTGTGGGCTGTTGGGGGGGTTAGAACTGGTAATGGGCTTTTGGGGGGGTTAAGACTGGTAATGGGCTGTGGGCTGTTGGGGGGGTTAGAACTGGTAATGGGCGTTGGGTGGGTTAAGACTGGTAATGGGCTGTGGGCTGATGGGGGCTGTCTGGTAATGGGCTATGGGGGGGCTAGGACTGGAAAGGGGCTGGGGTGGTTAAGACTGGAGGTGGGCTGATGGGGTTAGGACTGGTAATGGGCTGTTGGGGGGGTTTAGAACTGGTAATGGGCTTTGGGGGGGTTAAGACTGGTAATGGGCTGTGGGCTGATGGGGGCTGTCTGGTAATGGGCTATGGGGGGGCTAGGACTGGAAATGGGCTGGGGGGGTTAAGACTGGAGGTGGGCTGATGGGGTTAGGACTGGTAATGGGCTGTGGGCTGATGGGGGGGGTTAGGACTGGCAATGGGCTATGGGGGGGCTGACTGGAAATGGGTTGATGGGGTTAGGACTGGAAGTGGGCTGATGGGGGGTTAGGACTGGTAATGGGTTATAGGGGGGGCTTAAACTGAAAATGGGGTGATGGGGTTAGGACTGTAAGTGGGTTGATGGGGGGCTAGGACTGGTATTGGGTTGGGGGGTTGCTAGGACTGGAAATGGGCTGATGGGTGGCTAGGACTGGAAATGGGCTGATGCAGGGACTAGAAGGGAATGGATGCTGGGTGAGGCTGGAACTAGAAGGGAGCTGATGTTGGGGGAGGATTAGAATGGGATGGGGCTGGAAGAGTAAAATGGAGAAGGGGAAAATATTTTGTGTGGGAGGGATAAAAAATCTACAATTGGCCGGGTATTGGGAGAGTAAGTGGGGATTGAGGATGGAGGGGTAAAATTTGAGTGGATGAAATAGGAATGAGGAAAGAGCAAAAGGAGAAAGATTAGTATGTTAAAGCAGATGTAGAGAGAGAATGGAAAAAAACTAGAAGAGAAGAAAGGACAAATGGACAGCAGACGATGGAGAGTTAGCAGAAGACATGAAGAAACCAGAAGAAAGTGGCTGGAGCAATTGCAGCTGAAAAAAATGCACAAAAGGTAGAAAAATATCTCTTTATTTTGAATTTATTAATTGGAATATGTCAGCTCTGGTAAATGTGCATCATTAACGTCTGCGCTTTGTTTAGTACAAGAGCAAATTAATGTATAGTTTTATTTCTACAGTGTTGTACATTCCAAGTTTGGCTTTTGGGATTCCCAGTTTAATTATTGTCTTCCTGTTTCTAAATTGTGATTACTTGTTTGGTGATGGTCTATGTTCTGCATGTGTAACTGAGCTGAGGTGTTCTGTTTATATAATTCCTATTTGACATTGCCACTTGTTCTCTTTCCCCAGTAGGTCATGTATTGTTGTTCTCTGAAATGTATTGGTTTAATATTTGCAGTGTTGCCTTTTGATTGGTAGAGTATGGTGTTTGTGAGTCCTGGTAGTGCTGTTAGGAAACGGCGGGTTTGCTATGGGTTCTAAATGGGCAGTGTTTGTAGTAGTTCCTAATGTGTCTGGCAGTTGGCACTGGATTATAGTAATGTAGAAATCTTTTAGTCTTTCTTTATCCATACACTCATTAAGAGGCATGTTTACTAAAAGTTAGTATATGGTAACATTATGCAAATATTTATGCAAATGAGGCCCCTTATGCAAATGAGGCCCCGCACCCCCCTTGGGCCGCCCCTGCTGGGGGCCCACAATTTTTGTTGGCGTAGGGCCTCACTCAAGGTAAATCCGGCCCTGCCTTAGGGATCTGTACAGCTCTGCATTGGCTGCCCTGTAGGGTGTCTGTTCCCCAGTATGACTGGGATTGATGGCCCCCCCTCTACTGCCACTGTTGCAGGGAGGTAGAATGTGGATCTGTTGGTGGGGGAATCCTGTATCCCACTCTGAGCCACAGAGGGTGGGCTGGGTGGTGGTACATAACCCGCCTATAGGTCCAAACACCCCCTGTCACTTGCATCGTGTTACCATGGCATGAAAACAGAATATGCACTATTCTGGGTGCATCATAGTCCATAAGGGCCAGATCTAACTGACAACTTCAAATAGATGCTAATGTATCCTAGGTATGTTTGCAGGAACTACCTATCATACACACTGGCACTGATGTGTACCTGTGACATGGCCTATTTCAGCCACTGAAGGTGTTGCGGACCTAGTGCTGGCCACCCCACCTCACCCTCAGGGTGAGCACAATACCCACACAATGCCACTAACACACACTGTCGGCACCCCCTAGAAGGCTGAGGTGCTGTGGGGTGCATACCCCATCTTGTGATCATCTGTAGACTGCTGATATGCATGTGCTGTGCATCATGGGTACGGGTGGGTTGCCCCTATCCTGGTATCCTGGTGTGGTGATGTGAAGTCCTTCTGTAGCCAGCCAGGGATTTGCTAGCAGCTGTAGAGCTGTAGCCCACTGTTTACTTCACTGCCTGTGGAGCCAGAAGTCATGGGTTCTAGCCCACAGTGCAGTCCTTTGATTGGGCTGTCCGAGGCATTGTCTTTTTTTAATGTACATTAATGCTTCCAGCAAAAACACCCTCAGAGTACTGTAACCTTAAGGTGCCTCATAGGGCGTCTTATAAGGCGCCCTATAAAGCACCTTATAAGGTGTCCTATAGGGGACATTGTAGGGTGCATTGGCGGACAGTGCACTTTATAATTTGTCCTCTGGAGTGCCTTATAGGGTGCCTTATGCGGTACCTTAGGTTACGCCACTGTGAGGATGTGTTTGCTGACAGCACTAATTAAAATAATACTACAATGCCTCAAAAAGCACTACTTAAACATAAAGGGAGATGCCTCAATTGGCCTTGTTCATTAGGCACCCTGGGGGATCAAACTCACGTCCCCAGTATTATCAGTCAGTGTATTAACCACTGTGCTACACCTCTGTTGCTACGATTAGATGTCAACGCATCTACTTAAGATTACCACGCGTTAACCTGCTTAGCGGCGTCTCGCCCGATAATGTGTGCAGCGCACATTATCACGTGATAATCCCATTTTGCTACTTTAAGACCGAAACGCCCACTCCTTTTATGGCAGCCTGCACACTATCGCCGGGCACACGTTAAGACTGCTTAGTAAACATACCCCTAAGGGGCTTGTTTACAAAGCTGCGATAGCGGTTCGCGATTGTTATCGGAGCCGCAGCCCCATTGAAATCAATTGGGCCGTGGCTCCGAAAATGATCGTGAACTGCTACCGTGGCTTTGTAAACAAGCCCCTAAAAGTACTTTGCTGATACTAGGCCCCGAGTGACTATTACATTTAAACTACAAACTCTCTGCTTGGTTCCAAATTTAACCAGAAAGCTCTCTTCTGTGTTTTAAACTTAAACTAAAAGTACTTTGCTGATTCTAGGCACTGAGTGACTATTAAATTTAAACTACAAGCTCCCTGCTGGGTATGAAATGCAGAAACATAGAAACATAGAAATATGACGACAGAAAAAGACCACATGGCCTATCTAGTCTGTCCTTCCATAACAACTACAACAGTCCCCTTTTTACCTTTAGAGATCCTCTGTGTTTGTCCCATGCTTTTTTGAATTCAGTTACTGTCCTCATCTCTACCACCTCCACTGGGAGACTATTCCACGGATCCACTACTCTTTCCGTAAAGAAATATTTCCGCATATGACAACTGAATCTATCTCCCTTCACCCTCATCCCATGTCCCATCATAGCAGAACTTGCTTTCAATTGAAAGAGGCTCTCTCCCTGAACATTTATGCCACGGAGGTATTTAAACATCTCAATCATATCACCTCTATCCCGCCTTTCCTCTAAGGTGTACATATTAAGATCCTTCAGTCTGTCCTCATATGCTTTATAATGAAGACCACTAATCATTTTAGTAGCCACCCTCTGCACCGACTCCATCCTGTTCACATCCTTCTGAAGGTGCGGTCTCCAGAATTGCACACTATACTCCAAATGAGGTCGCACCAAAGACTTATACAGAGGCATTATCACCTCCTTTTTTCTGCTAGCCATTCCTCTCCATATGCACCCAAGCATCCTTCTAGCTTTTGCCGTTGCCTTTTCTACCTGTTTAGCTACTTTAAGATCATCAGACACAACCACGCCTAGGTCCCGCTCTTTAGTGGACAAAAGTACTTAACCCCCTATACTATATTGCTCCCTTGGATTGCTAGAGCCCAAATGCATGACCTTACATTTTTTAACAATAAATCCCAGCTGCCAAATTCTAGACCATTCTTCAAGCTTAGCTAGATCCCTCCTCATGTTATCTACCCCTTCCTGGGTGTCTACTCTATTTAAAAATTTTGGTATCATCCGCAAAGAGGCAAACCTTGCCTGAAAGCCCTTCCGCTATATCACTAACAAAGATGTTAAAAAGAATCGGACCAAGGACAGATCCCTGGGGCACACCACTGATAACATCCTTCTCCTCAGAGTGAGCTCCATTTACTTGTACTCTTTGTCGCCTCCCACCCAACCAATTTCTAACCCAAGCAGTAACTTTAGGGTCCATCCCTAGGGTGCTCAGTTTGTTTATAAGTCGCCTGTGAGGAACAGTGTCAAAGGCTTTACTGAAATCTAAATACAACACATCTAGGGCTCTCCCTCGGTCCAACTCCCTGGTCACCCAGTCAAAGAAATCAATCAGATTTGTCTGACAAGACCTGCCTCTGGTGAATCCATGCTGCCTCGGATCCTGTAATCCGCTGGACTCCAGAAACCTCACTATTTTCTCTTTCAGCAGCATTTCCAATAATTTACTCACCACCAAGTTAAACTAACCGGCCTGTAGTTTTAAACCACATCCTTACTTCTGCTTTTGTGTAAAGGCACCACATGAGCCTCTCTCCAGTCCTTTACCACCACTCCCGACTCCAACGAGGCATTGAAAAGGTCAGTCAGTGGAGCTGCTAGAACGTCCCCAAGTTCCCTCAGTATTCTCGGGTGTATCCCATCCGGTCCCATCGCTTTGTCTACTTTAAGATGAGATAGTTTCTCACGAACACAGTCTTTTGAAAATTGTTCAAGATGTCCTTTGCTTCTGTTCCTATTTGTGGGTGTTTTCTGAGGTCCTGCTCCTGGTTCTTCATCTGTGAACACAGAACAAAAATATTTGTTAAGCAATTCCACTTTATCCTTATCAGCTTCTACATATTCCTCCCTGCACCCTTGAGTCTGACAATACCACTCTTGCCCTTCCTCTTCTCACTAATATATCTGAAAAATGTCTTATCCCCCAATTTTATTGCATTGGCTGTTTCCTCCTCCTTTTGAATCTTTGCCTTCTTGACTACTTTGCTAGCTTCTCTAAGTTTTTCCAAATACAGATGCCTGTCTTCCTCTCTCTGTGATCTCTTGTATTTCCCTCTTTTTCTTCACTTTTTCAGCTACTTCATTCGAAAACCATAGTGGTCTCCTTTTCCTTTTATCTTTATTTACCATTTTAACAAAAAGGTTGGTTGCCCTTAAAATATCCCCTTTCAGTTTTTCCCATTGTTTTTCTACATCCCTCAGCTGTTCTCATCCATCTAATGACTCCCTGAGGTATTGGCCCATCTTCGCAAAGTTAGTCTTCCTAAAGTCTATGATCCTCGCCTTTGAATGGATTCTAACAGCCCTAGTCCTAATACTGAACCACACCATCTGGTGATCACTGGATGCAAAATGATCTCCCACTACAACATCAGAAACACTTTCACCATTGGTAAGCACCCAGTCCAGTATGGCCCCTTCACATGTGGGGTCTGTTACCAATTGCCTGAATAGTTCTCCCTGTAGAGAATCCAGGATCTCCTTACTTCTAGATGATACTGCAGAAGGAATGTGCCAATCAACATCTGGCATATTGAAATCTCTTATCAGTAGCACTTCCCCTTTCCTAGCAATGCTGCACATGTCTTCAATTAACTCTCTGTCCACCTCTTCCTCTTGTGAGGGAGGTCTGTATATCACACCAATGTAAATAGATTTCTCTTTCCCTCTTTCTAGTTGAACCCACAATGCCTCCCCTCTCCCTTTTAAGCTCTGTAATTCCACAGCTTTAATAGTAGTTTATCTCCAGGAACAAGCAGGAATGAGTCTTCACAAATGGGTACGTCGGTACCGACGAAGCCTGCATGGGAATGCTCCCCAGCATCCAATCAGAAAGCTTTTGGGAGCATCCCTCGCGCCTGCGCGGTGACTTCCCGCCTTTCCCACTGCCTCTCTTCAGTTTTCGTTTTTCCGTGGAGCCAACAGGACGTCCTCCTGTCACCGCAGAAATCTTATTTCTTTAGAAATCCTTATTTTCTTATTTTCTTGTGGTCGCGGCTGTTTTTCCCGCCGATACCGGTACCGCCGGTGCTTTATTATTTTATTTTCAAACTTAGAGAAATATTTCTCCTCAGTTTTTTGTTTAACTTTTTTGGGCCTACCTGGCCTTTCCAAAATGGAGCCTTCTTCTCCTAAGAAGTGCCTTCACTGTGGAAACTCAGTTTTCTTTTTAGACTCCAATGCTTGGTGTCTATCCTGTCTGAGTCCTGACCGTTTTTCCCCTGATACTTCAGGCTATATGGTTGGGAGAAGACCTTCCCTTTTTCGAGTCTCCCTCGATACCGTTTTTCCTCCTAAGGTGAGGACACCGGTTTATTCTTCTCTCCAGGATCAGGTAACCCACAAACAGTCTGTTAAGACTAGCCATTTCTTGAAGGGTAAGTCTCATGCCCAGCATGATGACGGCTCCGGCCTTATCCTCAAGACCTCATTGGCAATAAAACCTCGGTGGGAGTCTTCGGGCTCCAAAGCATTCACTGGGTTTCAGGTTGTTCCTGGGGCTCACCCCTCACAGAACATACCTGAGCCGTGCCAGGGGGTGGTATCCGCTTCGAGCGGTACCGATAACCCGGCACCGGCATCGGTGTCGAGTGCTGCACTCTTCACCAGGAATCGTCATCTGGTGTCCTCGGTACCTTCGGGGCCGATTGATATGACCCAGATTGGCTTTCCTATATCCCAGCCATGCTCGGGGTTGGTACCGGCTTCGAGCGGTACCGATACCCCAGTATCGGCATCGGTATTGAGTGTTCCACTCTTTACCTGGGATCGTCATCTGGAATCCTCGGTACCTTCGGGACCGATCGATATGACCCAGATTGACTTTCCTATATCTTCACCGTGCTCGGGGTTGGTACCGACTTCGAGCGGTACCGATACCCCGACATCGGTGCCGGTGTCGAGTGTTCCTCTCTTCACCGGGCATCGTCTTCGAACGACCTCGGTAACTTCGGTGCCGTTCGATGAGATTCCAATTGACTTTCAGGTATCGGCATCGCTGATACCACCACCAACATTGGTACCTTCTAGACATGCATCGATAGACTCGCTTGCTTCGATGCCGAGTCTAGAATCGATATCCAGTCTAGATGACTTGGTACCGATGCGTTTCAGAACCGATCCATATCGTTTCCGGCTACGCAGTACCGAGGATATTCACCAAGGCTCTCTGGTTACCTCGGTACCGCTTCAGCAGCCCTCGATTACTGCTTCGATGATGTTATCTCCGATACCGATACCGGTGTCGGGGTCGATTCCTGCAGTTCCATCGGTGCCATCGATCCTTTCTATGCCTAGTTTGGAATCGATACCAGGCACTGACGATGCAGTACTAACTGCCTCAAATCAGAACTGTCAGTATCACAGTCCATCGAGCAGGATTCTTTTTCTGCACCAGTCCATTATATCTTCTGGTGCTCAAGCTGCTCCTTCAACCTCAGCTTGCCCAGGATTAGTTCCTATTGGAAATCCTTCTTTTCAGAAGTTTCTCCTTGACATGGCAGCTTTTCTTGCCATTCCTATTCCTGGGTTTTCTCTTGACCAAGATCCTGCAGAAAAGGAAAACATAATGCTTCCTTTACATCATTCTTTACAGGATCTTCTTCTGAGGATATGGGAATCACCCTTAAAGGTTCCTTTGCCTTCTACAGCCATTGACGTTCTGTATCAGGTACCTCCCTCTCCAGGGTTCCAGAAAAACCAACTTCCACATCATTCCATTGTAGTGGAATCAGCAATGAGGAAGGTAAGAAGCAAGAAGAAGCATTCTTCTTATCCGCCAGGTCGTGCATCTAAAGCACTTGATGCCTTTGGACGTCAAACCTTCCAAACTTCTATGCTGGCTTCAAGAATTATTTCATATATTTTCTATATGAGTCTGACACTTCAGGAGGTCACAGAGAAATTATCTCTCTTCTCTCCTTTTCTGTCAGATCCTAAGGCCTCTGACTATTCCTTGCTTCTTAATCATAGCAGGAATATTTCTTGGTTCCTTTCTCGTGCTTCTCTAGACTCTTTTGAGTCTGTCAGCAGATCCTCTGCTATTGCCATTGGAGCACGTCGTACAGCCTGGCTGCAAGCTTCTGACTTGAGCAGATGGGCACAACATACACTGGGTAATTCTCCTTGTACTGGAGAAAATCTCTTCAATAAAGAGGCTTTACGTCAGGTTGCTCATTGCTCCACTGACTTTCCTAGTTCTGGAAACCGTCCTAAGCCTTCTTTTTCCCCAGGACATAGGAAATGTCCTACCAAACCTTCTTTCCCTAAGAAAAGAAAGTTTCACCCTTCTTCTGCCCATCCTCTTGATGTACCCAAACAAGGGACATCTCATCCTAATCTGAAGTCTCCAGACTCTAACCAGGCTAATCATAGCCAGCAACCATAGGTTCCTGTATGTTGCAATTCTACAGTTAACTTCTTACCAGAAGTTATTCTTCAAACTCTACTCTGGTTTTTCTTTTCAGTATGCTAAGCTGTTAGGATATTTTTGTCCATGGGTTACAGAATTCTCCCTTTCTTTTTATCATAAAGGGAGATTACAATTATCCCATGATAGTTTCTGTCCCCACATGGACATTTTTTCCTTCAGCTGACTTCCCATATGGTACGTCACCTACCAACCCCCACTCTTCCAGGGTTCCCCCTGCTCGAGTTGGTACCATACTGAAACACTTCTCTTCTTTCCAGTGTAGATTTTCTACTATCCTTCAATGCATGCTCTGAACAACTCATCAGACAGGGACAGAAATATCCCCGCTCCCTCTGTCTGTTTTTTTCCCTGTTTTTATACAGGGGAATCCCCTTTTTTCTTTGTTCAGTTGCTGCACATACAGAAGTTCCAGTGCTTACTTTAAAGTTTCTTGCAAGCTACTTTCATTATCTTGCATAATCCTACTCATTGCAGGTTATCTTCTTCTAGCCATATCCTTACCTAGGATGTGGCAGCACTTCTGACTGCTGTCAGTTCTCTCATAATTTTCCTGCACAATGCTCTCTGCAATCTTCAGAGAAGCTTTCTACTATGGGCCCTTGCTGTAGAGCATTCATCTTTGTCTCTGGGGTTTTTTTCCATATAATAGAAAAAGCTTATATAGTCATTCCATGGCTATGTAGGTTCTTTCTACCCTCTTGTCTCCTATTGTGATACAGAAGACAAGCTTTTTCTGCGTGAATGTCCATGGAGTTCCCAATCTGGCAGGAATTTACCCCTTTTTTCCTTGCAGCTTGGTATTTTTTCTACTCCACTTGGACAACGCATACTCTTTTACTATACATGATACTTCTGAGTCCCTTAACTGGGTTATCCAGGTATCTTAGTCCATGTGTTTCCTTGTCCTTTGGACATGTCAGAGTCCTCCAGTACTCCTGACATGCTCTTACCAGACTGCTATTATCCTCTGTTTTTCATGCAACCATACTGGTTATCCACTGAAATGCATTCCTGCACCACGGAAATAGATTCTCTATATCTCTTCAGGTGGTTTTTACCCCCTTATTATTAGATGAATCTTTTCCCTTCACATTCCCCATGTGAATGCTTTGTGGGGCTCCGTTGCAGGCATATATCCTCAGACTTATAACCATACATATTTTTATAATCTGTATGGGCATAAGCCATGCCCATCTCTCTCTCTCTATATATATATATATGTATATATATATATTCTTACTTCTATATATATATATATATCTCACATATTGGACATATCCACGCATATATATATAGATATGTATGTATCTTCAAGTTTATAGATATTTTTATATATATATAAAAATATCTACGTACCTATTGGGAGATGTCCACAGGACGCTAAGTATTACCTTCTACCTCCCTAACTGTCTGTGCTATAAAGCTTTTACCTTCTTAAGGGTCCAGACAGTCAACTTGCCTTTTTTCATATGGCTCAGTAACTGGGAGCGGTTATACACACAATTGCTGCTGTGACGTTAACAGCTTCTATTTTTGTTATAGATCTCCCTATCTCTGAAGTATCAAACTTCTATGTCTTCCTAGCTTTTACCAGCTAGGAAAGACAATGTACATCTTCAGTATTTATGAGTACACTTCTGTTTTCCTTGGGAATAGGGTTTTTTTCCATACCCTCTCTTCCTTTCCGGACTGGACTAATTCTCCAGATCGGTCTTCTTCTTTTGGTCCTCAATGATAATAACTCTGTACCTAAAAGAGTTCTCAGCTTTTTCCCATAAAGCTTTCCATTGAAGACCTGCCGTTCTTCTCCTGCCCCAGTTGACACCTGGGTCACCTGCCCATTCCAGATTTGGAACTTCATCCTCACTGCTGTGAAGTTACCTTGAAGATTCCGCTACTGCATCTACAGTACACTTCATCTCAGTTCTACTTCCTACATTCCAGTAGGTAAGTCCTATGTTGTACTGGTTCATTAAATATTTTAATGATACTTGACATACATTCTAAAGACTCATCTCTCCTGTAGTCTTTAGATTTGCTGTTCCTTGCAGCTCTTCTTTATTCAACTCCTACCCCCATCCCTCAAGGAATGCAGGGGATCCAGGTTTGGAAAATGCCGTCCTGTCCAGGGATACGCATTTTAGGGATTCTCCCCTGGCACCCACAGCTAGGGAGTCCCCATATGTGAAGACTCATTCCTGCTTGTTCCTGGAGATAGCACAGTTACTTACCTGTAACAGGTGATCTCTGGGAACAGCAGGAATTAGTCTTCACAACCCACCCACCTCCCCTAGGAGTTGTATCTATCTATTTCCTTTCCTCTGTCTCTCCTTTCTGTCTCAGCTATGAAACTCAACTGAAGAGAGGCAGTGGGAAAGGCGGGAAGTCACCGCACAGGTGCGAGGGATGCTCCCAGAAAGCTTTCTGATTGGATGCTGGGGAGCATTCCCGTGCAGGCTCCGTCGGTACCGACGTACCCATTTGTGAAGACTAATTCCTGCTGTTCCCAGAGATCACCTGTTACAGGTAAGTAACTGTGCTTTACATATAGTGCCACTCCTCCTCCCCTACTTCCTACCCTGTCCTTTCTGAATAATGTATACCCAGGTATAGTTACATCCCAATCATGGTTTTCTGTGAACCATGTTTCTGTAACTGCCACTAAATCCAAGACAGCCACTCCCACCAAAGCTTCAACATCAGCCATATTATTTCCCATGCTAAGAGCATTTATACACACTGCTTTCCATATGTTACCCATTTCCATAAAGTTATTTAATGTATCACCTACATGGGGACTTTCACTTACCTGGGGGCTTTCTTCACCCATCCCCATCGAATCTAGTGTAAAGCCCTCTTCAGTAGATTAGCCAGTCTACTACTGAAGACGCGTTGACCTTTCTTGGACAGATGATGCCATCTCTGCTCTGAACCAGAAAGTTCTCTTCTGTGTTTTAAATTTAAACTTAAACTGCTGCTACTGGGCCCTGACTAATTTAACAAAAAACACTGTGTTCACAGATTAATTAGCTTTAATACAAAGAAGTCTTTTCAGAAAATTCCCCGAAGTATTGACTCACAATTGTCGATCTCTCTCCAGAAGTAGTAGTCCATTTTTCTAGTCCTGAAAGTCTCTTCTGCCCTAGAATACCATTACCCCAAGTCTTCTGCCTTGGATACTGTGCCTGAGGTCACACGCCTACCTGGAAAAGACCCTGTATTGCCCATTTACACTGTTTGCCTGCTGACACTATTAAAAGGACTATAGAGAGGGGCTATGTGTTTGCCCAGTTGGTGCTCCTAAGGGACTAGATGTCAAGCTCTTGGGACAAGGGACTGCCTGTTTTTAAGTAGCCTTCACCACAAAATAGATTTTGGTTCATGTCTTTTAGTAGCCTGCAGGCCTGTGCTGCCCTAGAGTACCATACACCCAAGTGTGATGCATTGAATACTGTGCCTGAGGTCACACACCCAACATGGGGAAGGCCCTGCACTGCTCAGTTATGCTGTCTGTTTGCTGATACTCTTCAAAGGACCAGGGGTGGTGGTGGGGGGGGGGGGTGTCTAGATGTCAAGCTCTTGGGACCAGTGACTGCTTATCTTTGAGTTTTTATTTTACTTTTTATTTATCTTTTAGATTTATTTACCTATATTCTATGAAAGTGGGATGGAATAGATACAGTAAGGTGCCCTCCCACTTCCACAGCTGCTGTGAGAGATATAGGTAATAGATGAACTAAATTGTTGCAAAAAGAAATTGCATTGTATTATTTGTTTGTGCAATGGAATGCATAGATTTAGATATAGTAACTTCTCTTTCCAGCACTGCCATTGGTTATGTTGTTGCATCCACTACTGCCATTGGTTGTTTTGTTGCACACAGCACAACAAATCTTCTTCCACCAATGTTTAGGAGTAAAAACAACTGAATTGGGAAACTGTAAAGACACTCTCTGCCTTATCCAAACCTTTCAAGTAGACTCTGCTGCACTAAGGGAAGCAAGAACACTCTCAAGCTATTTTATTTTCTGAATCTCTCTTTTGTGCCATCAGTTAGCAAGCAAGGCACCAATCCCTCCTCAGCAATGTTCCTGCTAAGCTGTGTTGAGTCCTCCATCGACATTCCTGCCGTGGGGGGAAGTGCAAAGCAATCGTGGTTAGGATTGCACAGCATTGGGAGGCCCTCGGGACCTGCCTATGCCGGTCAATCCTAAGTGTGATTTTGCACCTCCCCCCACTGGCAGGAATGCCAGAGAAGGACTCAGTGCAGCTTAGCGGGAAAATTGCTCCTCAGTGCTTCAAAGTCAGGCTTGAAGCTGTCTGTGTTTCATCTTCTTTTCAGTACTTAGCCCCAGACAGTCCTAGCAAAGCTGCTATTGTTTTTCCCCTTTCCGATCCAATCCCCAACCAGAGAAAAGCTGCTATTTGTTTTCTCCTTTCTAAATCTAAACCTCAGCCAGCATTTCTTACTCACTCTCAGACAGTCAGTGACAAAATAGTTCTTTGACTTTGGGCTGGCGTGTGTTTTCCAGCCCCACCATGACCTCATCAGCTGTGGGATTTGCAGAACTCAGGAAAGGATAGGTTTCTCTGGTTGCCTGTCAAGACTTCAGCATGGTTGCTTGAAGTGCCTCATTCTGGCTGCTGCTGACCCCTTCTTGCTTTTCCCCCTCCAAGATTGGCTCCAACATGTCTGGCTACACAAGGTTAGGATGAAAATGAAGTTCAGAAATGGTGATTTGTGAAAATTTCCTGATCATGTGCACACAGTTATTTGACATCTGGATTAACCCAAAATTGCAATTTTTGATGCTTTTTCCATTCGTATGAAATTAATAGACATGCCTGATATTGGCTAAATATTGGTGACTATCCATAGAGTTACAAAGAACACCTATGCCCCTCCCTCATTCCAGCTCTGTAAGAATTTTCAGGGGCACTATCCGGATAGTGCTGCAGAAAATTCATGAATAGGGTAATCGTCCAGATGGCAGCTGCCGTTATCTGGTTATTCTGAATAAGTACTTTTGCTTTTGAATATTGGCGCACTATTTGTTCACTTCTTATTTGTATGCATATTAGTTATCTCCAGGAACAAGCAGGAATGTAGTCATCACATATGGGTATCGTTGGTACTGACAGAGCCTGCGTGGGAACGCTCCCCAGCATCCAATTAGAATGCTTTTGGGAGCATCCCACAGCGCCTGCGTGCTGCCTTCCCGCCTTTCCCAAATGCCTCTCTCCAGTTCTTTTTTTTCCGCGGAGCCAGCAGGTCGTGTTCCTGTCACCGCAGAAGAATTTTCTTTTTCTTTATTTCTTTTAGTGGTCGCATCTGCCTTCTTTGACGCTCTACCGGTACCGCCAGTCTTTCTTTTCCTATTTCTAAAAAAAATATATATATATATATCTGTTTTTTTCTATTTTCTTCAGGTGCACCCACCTTTTTGGGCCTTAGGCCCAAAAACTTTCCTTAAAATGGAAAACCTGCCTCAGGTTTTAAAAAGTGCACCAAGTGTGGCGGTACCATTTCTGTCACCGACACCCATGAATGGTGTTTAAAATGTTTAGGTCCTGACCACTCCATCACGGATTGTGTGTCCTGTGCCATGTTGTCTAAAAGAGGTCGGCAGAATCGAGCTGCCAAGCTCAGTACCCTGTTTCCCTCTAATGCGGCTTCGGTAGCATCGATGTCTTCCAGGGCTTCTTCTTCCTCCCGTGGATCTCAGGTAACTAAACATAAATCCAGCCGGTCCTCGAAGGGTAAATCTACTTCTAAGCATCGAGATGCCTCTGGTGTTGCCCTCGAGGATTCTGCACCGGCAAAATTACCCCGGCGGAAGGCTTCGGCTTCCAAAGCGTTATCGGGGTTCCAGGATGTTCTAGATGGCTCAGCCTCGACAGATCTCCTGCTGCCTTGCTCTGGGGTACCGGTGGCTTCCACCGGTGCCGACATCCAGGCATTGGCGGCGTCCATGGACCAGAGAATTCTGACCATGGAACGCAGTCTGGCGGCTTTCCTTGCGGCATCGACGCCATTGGTACCGCGACAGACAACTCCACCGGTACCAGCACTAGCACCGGCATCGGTATCGGTATCGGCACCGGTACCGATAGCATCGACATCGGCATTGGTGTCTGCTATGCCAGTACTCTGTCCTCCGATGCCCTCCGGTACCAATTCTCTGGTACCGGTTATTTCCGGTACCGACCTTGGTCGGTACGGGTATCGGGCTCTGCAGGAGCATCCGGACAGACGATACTTCAAGTCCTCAGAAGAATCTGAGGATTCTAAAAGTTCTGTCAATGCAGCGATGCTTCTTCCAGAGGAGTCCTCCTCCCCTAAATGCAGGATGTCTCCTCCAGAGGACATGTCTTTCCAAGACTTCATCAGAGAGGTGGCTCGGGGCCTGTCCATCACTGTGGCCCCTGAAAAAGAGCCAAGGAGTTGGAAATTTTACAATATCCCAAAACTCCTAAGGAGGCAGCTACCTTACCCATTCATGAGATTCTATATGATCTCATGTTGAGGATGTGGGAAACACCTCTTACCACCTCTCCTCATTCAAGTAGGTTAGATACTATGTATCGTGTCCCTCCTTATCCTGGGTTCCATAAGACTCAACTTCCTCACCACTCTATTGTGGTGGAGTCAGCTATGAGAAGGATTAGAAGTGCAAAAAGACATGCCTCTAATCCTCCAGGACGTGAATGCAGAACCCTGGATGCTTTTGGACGTAGAGTCTTTCAAGCTTCCATGCTTGCTGCAAGAATCAGTTCCTATAGTCTCTACATGGGAATGTTCTTAAAGGAGGTCACAGATAATTTACAGACTTTAAGTCCTTTCATTTCTGAGGATAAAAGACAGGACTTTCTTACTTGGGTCAAACATGCCCAAGATGTCTCTAAATTCTCCAACCGTGCAGCCTTTTACTGCTTTGAGTGTATAAGCAGAACCTCGGCTATTGCCATAGGTGCACATAGAATGGCTTGGCTCCAGGCATCTGATTTAGAGCTCTGGGTACATGATAAATTGGGAAGTATCCCTTGTACTGGTGAGAACCTGTTTGGTAAAGATTGGCAAGAAAAAGCCAATGAAATGGATGCTGAAAATTCCACCTTGGATAGACTATCCAAGTCCACTGCTGATCCTGTTAGAAAGAAGTTGTTCAAGAAAACATCTTTTTCTAAAAAGAAAAGATTTTATCCTGCTTATGGTCAGCAGGCATCTTCTGCAGGTCTGTTTTCAACCAAACGTCAGCAACCACCCAAACAAAAGAAAGCAAAGGCTGCTAGGCCTCCACCAACCCAGCAGCCTCAGCCTCCTCAGGGCCTTTGACTTTCAGCTAGAGAACTTAGCCTTTCTGGTTCTGGAAGGACCAGAACCGTCCACCATTCCAGGAAGGTTATGTCATTTTGCCCCCAGATGGGGGCAAATAACAGCAGAGCATTGGACACTCTCCATCATAAAGGAGGGGTACAATCTTCATTTTTCAAGCATGCCCTCTCACACAATAGTGAAGCAGTTCAATTCTCCGACCTCTCTCATCAACCTGTTAGGTCAGGAGGTTGCCATCCTTCTTTCCCAAGGGGCAATAGAAGAAGTGCCTCTTCATCAACAGGGCACAGGGTTCTAGTCCCCTTATTTTCTTATCCCAAAGAAAACAGGGGGATACAGACCTATCTTAGATCTCAGAGAATTGAACAAATTCCTTGTCAAGGAGAAATTCAAGATGATTTCTCTCGGAGTTCTGCTTCCATACCTTCAGAATCAGGATTGGCTTTGTTCTCTAGATCTCAAGGATGCATACACCCATGCCCTCATCCATCCAACCCACAGAAGGTTCCTTCGATTCCTTTTTCAAGGAAGGCACTACCAATACAGGGTGCTTCCTTTTGGTCTGGCCTCTGCACCAAGGGTGTTCACGAAATGCATGGCTGTGGTAGCAGCATTTCTCCGCACTCTGGGAATATTTGTCTTCCCTTACTTGGACGATTGGCTCATTCGAGCTCCAACACAGTCAGAGGCCAAGACTTCTCTATCCTGCACAATGCGTATCCTTCAGTATTTAGGGCTGGTTATAAACACCCCAAAATCCAGTCTGACTCCCACTCAGTCTTTAGAGTTCATAGGAGCTCTTCTGGATACCATAAGGGCAAGGGCCTATCTTCCTCAGGCCCGTTGCCTTCGCTTGGTGCAGTTAGCTTCTCAAGCAGTGCTAAAGCCTCATCTAACTGCTCGAGAAATGTTGCAGTTGCTGGGCCACATGGCATCCACCGTGCATGTGGTTCCATATGCTTGCCTCCACATGAGGGCAGCTCAGTGGACTCTATCCACCCAATGGACCCAGGCATCAGGGTGTCTGTCAGACAAAATAGCAGACACAAGTCGCCTCATTTTGTCTCTCCAATGGTGGAGGTCCACTCAAAACCTGTTGTTGGGGTACCCTTTCAATAGCCCTTACCCCAAGCAACTCTCACAACAGATGCTTCTCCAAAGGGTTGGGGAGCTCATCTGCAAGACTACTCCACCCAGGGCACCTGGTCTCCTCAAGAGAGTTGTCTGCATATAAATCTCTTGGAACTCAGAGCAATTTTCCTGGCTCTGCGAGTGTTCCACTCCCTGCTCAGCTACAAGACAGTCCTCATTCATACGGACAATCAAGTAGCCATGTTCTATGTGAACAAGCAGGGGGGAACAGGCTCTCTGTCGCTTTGCAACGAAGCTTTGCGACTATGGGCCCTCGCCAGAGAGCATCAGATTCATCTGCTGGCAGTACATCTTCCAGGCATTCAAAACTCTTGGGCGGACAGACTCAGTTGAGTTCTGCTTCCACACGAGTGGTCTCTGCATGCAGACCAGGTGACCAGGATATTTCAACTTTGGGGAACCCCGGACATAGACCTCTTTGAAAGTCCATGGCATGCCAAACTTCCCCGGTTCTGTTCCAGAATTCCGGCTCAGGGGGCTCAGGCCAGGGATGCTTTCCTCCTTTACTGGGGTCAAGACTTCCTGTATGCCTTTCCACCCATTCCCCTAATTCCCAAAACCCTGTTCAAGCTTCAGAGAGATAGAGGCCACATGATTTTCATAGCCCCACATTGGCCACGGCAAGTGTGGTACCCTCTGCTTCTAAATCTCTCTCATGCTCCCTCCCTGGAGTTAGGGTCTGCTCCAGATCTCCTATCTCAGGAGAACGGAATGTTATGGCATCCCAATCCCCAGTCTCTGCATCTTAGGGCTTGGTTGCTGAAGGCCTAGATCTCCAAGATATTAATCTTTCTCAGCAAGTGAAAGATGTTCTTTATGCTTCCAGGAAACCTTTCACTAGACGCTCTTATGCTTTCAAGTGGAAAAGGTTTACTATTTGGTGTTCGTAAAAGGGTCTTAATCCCCTTGCGATACCTCTGCAATCTTTGCTGGAGTATCTCCTCCATTTATCTAATGCAAGCCTTAAGACAAATTCAGTAAGAGTCCATTTGTGTGCTATTGCAGCTTCTCTTAAACCTCTAAATGGACAACCTATTTCTTCTCATCGTCTCATAGAAAGATTTATGAGAGGCCTCCTTCTAACTAAGCCTCCCATTAGACTACCTCCGGTGGCATGGGACTTGAACCTGGTTCTTGGGCAGCTCATGAAGCCACCTTTTGAACCTTTAGCTACCACCTCTTTGAAATTTCTTTCTTGGAAGGTTATCTTTCTCATTGCAATCACATCAGCACTCCACATTAGTGAGTTGCAGGCACTAGTGGCTAATCCACCTTATACAAGGTTCCATCATGACAAGGTAGTCCTTAGGACTCATCCACACTTTATGCCTAAGGTAGTCTCGCCTTTTCATCTCAACCAGGAGATCTGCCTACCTGTCTTTTTTCCAGGACCTCATGCATCAAATGCAGAGAGGAATCTTCATACCTTGGACTGTAAAAGATCTCTAGCTTTTTACTTACAAAGAACACAGCAACATAGAAAGTCCTCTCAACTCTTTGTTGCTTTTGATCCTTCTCATTTGGGACTTCCAGTCTCCAAGAGAACACTATCTAACTGGATTGCTCAGTGTATTTCTTTCGCCTATCAGAGTAAGAACCTTTCTCTGGAGGGCCATGTCACAGCTCACAATGTGAGAGCCATGGCAGCCTCAATGGCTCATCTGAACTCTGTATCTATTGACGACATCTGTCGAGCAGCCACTTGGGCCTCGGTTCATACCTTCACAGCCCATTACTGCTTAGACAAGGACTCCCGCCGGGATGCCTTGTTTGGTCAGGCTGTTCTCAAACACCTGTTCCATGCCTAATCAACTCCTACCCACCATCCTTGGTAGGATGCCAGAGATCCATGGGGGGAAGTGGAGCCCTTCTCAGGGACACACAACCTCTGGAGTCTCTCCCTGGCAGCTAAAGCTAGGGAGTCCCCATATGTGATGACTACATTCCTGCTTGTTCCTGGAGATAGCATAGTTACTCACCTGTAACAGGTGATCTCCGGGAAGAGCAGGAATTTAGTCCTCACAACCCACCCACCTCCCCTAGGAGTTGTATATCTCTATCTATCTCTTTTCCTTTCCCTCGCTCTCTCTCTCTTTGTCTCAGCTCTAAAACTCAACTGGAGAGAGGCAGTTGGGAAAGGCAGGAAGGCAGCACGCAGGCGCTGTGGGATGCTCCCAAAAGCGTTCTAATTGGATGCTGGGGAGCGTTCCCACGCAGGCTCCGTCGGTACTGACAATACCCATATGTGAGGACTAAATTCCTGCTGTTCCTGGAGATCACCTGTTACAGGTGAGTAATTATGCTATACTGCCATTTGATTTGTAATATCATGGTGGTTTACAGTGATGATAAACTGTCATACAGAGATACAAGACAGAAAATAGACAAGGGCAAAATAAAAGAAGTATTAAAAAAGCAGATAAGAAAGGGAGATGCAAAGAGCAACAATATTTTATCCTAAAATACAATGAAGAATATTAAAACATGTGGAGATACATTCCAGCCTGGCAATAAGCACGTTTTGGGGCAGAACAGAAGCGGGACACCCAAAGGTAGACCCGATTCTGATTCCATGGGCCTAGACATGCCTACAGGATCAGATTTGGATCTACAGCATGAAAGTGCAGGCTGGGCCCTGATTCTGGTCAGCCTGCACACCCAGCAGATCCCCCATTACCTCAGTCAGGCTCCTGAATGGAGCCACAGTGCCATGGTGTCCTGTCACCATGGCACCACGGCTCCATTCAGGGGCCTCAAATGCCGGCCGCTGCAGATTTTCTTCTTTCCTCGCAGCTGGACCCTCGATCCGGCCTCCCATGGACAGGGTCCAACTGTGGGGATCTTCCTGCACTCCCCTACATTTTTGTTCTGGCCCGGCCACATGATCCCCCAATGTCCAGGGGGACTTCTTCCACCTCAGTGGTGGAATAAGTCCCCCATCCATTTTCATGGCCCCAGACGTACAGGGCCGACTTCAGAATTGGCCCTGTATGTCCAGAGGCGTGGCCCGTCCATGCCCCTCCCTCACTCTGCCTCTTAGTGCATACAGTAGTGAAGGAGCTCCTATCTCTACTGGAAGCCAACAAAATTAAAAAAGAAGGAGGGCCTCTGTTTATTGTCTTTCAGTGGGCTGGAAAGAGAGGCTGAAGAACCAGATCTTCAGGTATATTTTGAAACAAGTCATGGAGCTCTCTAAATGGATTTCTAGAGGAAGGGCATTCAAACCAGTGATAACACTCTTAAGTAAATCTCTTTTCCAATTGTATGCACTTCGCTGCTTCATATTCCGAGGGGAGTCCAGGGGGGGAATGGGTCAGAATATCTGGAGATTCCGGGGCAGAATAAACGGGCAGCTTCTCTTCTCCGGACTTCCGGGCCCCCCTTGTGGTCGCTAACAATATCCTACACTCTTCCTCATGGCAATGCTTTATCCAGGAGGGCTCCTTTTCACAAATACTTAACCAGGAATCTATATAGGGGAACTGGTCAGGGTGTTCTTTACATACAATCTGGTGAACTAGGGATATGATTCTAACATCAAAGGTACTACCAGGGGGCCACGCGGTGACCAGTACTGGCCACTCCCTATCACAGAGTATTTCTAATCGGGACGGAGACATTTTTATTCCATAGTCTCCGTCAAATCCCTTCTTGAAATTCTTGATCATAGACTTCAGCGGAGTTTGCGTAGACTCCGACCCTCCCATAATGACGTACACAACAACAGACAGTAGGGGCGGGTAGTCAGGCTGTAGGTAAGGGGTCCGTAGGAACAAATAGGTAGACAAACACCGAACGCTTCCTCCTTTTTGCGACCTGGGCGCGGTCGCCCGGCCAGGAACTGCGTTACTCAGGAGTCCGCACTCGCTTGGTCTGTGTTTCAAGACCTCTCATTCACACACACAACCAAATATGCTAGCAATGTTTTCCCAAATTCCCAGGCCTACCTTACTAACCAACAGCAGTAGTTTCGGTCTCGCGCATACTCATGCAAGACGTACTCGGACTGCTGATTAATCAAGGGCAGTAGTTTCAGCCTCACGCATACTCATGCAAGGCGTAGTCAGACTTGCCCTGAGAGGTGATCAGGCTCTCGGTACCATTTTCCCATACCAATTTTCCAACCTATCTATCTGAGTAGTAAAGAAATTTCTACTCACCGGATCCGGTACCCGATACAGAACCAGTTCTTGGGTTGAATCCTGGACTCCTCTTGAGTTTGGAGGTGTACATACATACATCCTTAACGAATTAAACCCCTTCGGGAATCTATCTATTATCAAAAAGACTTTCTAATTGTGAATAATCAATGAAATCATATTTAACACCATTCAAAGAAATCAAGCATTTGCAAGGAAAATGGATAAATAAAGTCCCCCCCCCCCCCCCACAATCAAGACTCAAGGACCAAGCTGCAGGAAGGACTTCCTCCGTGCTTGTGTAAAACGAGATACCTCTGGGAAGATGGATACCTTCTGTCCATGAAAGAGGAAATCTCTCTTAGAAAAATAAATTTTCATAATACTTATTGTAAGCCACTCCCCCTGACTGAATTGTTAAATTATGAAATTGCCAGATTAAGATGTATTTTTATGTCACAGTGTCCGAGGTTGTTGTTCTTAAGTGCAGTCAAGTCGGTGTCGACTCATGACGACCCTCTGTATAGTTGTCCTAAATTGTGTTTGGTCTTCAGTCAGGCAGCTCACTGTTGACAGAATTCAACAATTTCAGTGGGGGACACTCAGAACAAAAAAAAACCCCTTAGATCTGCCAAGAATATTCTTACCGCTCTCCTCCCTCTCACCAGAAGGAAGAGAAGCAAGAAAACAGCTGGCAAATAAAAAAAATCTAAGGGGTATGTTTACTAAATGGCAGTAGCGGCTTCCGTGCGATATCGGAGTCGTGGCACCATTGAAATCACAACCACGGCTCCGATATCGCACGGAAGCAACTACTGCCATTTAGTAAACATACCCCCAAAAGTAAGAATTAGAACCTTGGGAGCACCTGATGTTACAGAATTTATTATTTCAAAAGAACTCTGATAAATGCTAGTATAAGGTAGGAATTTATTCACAAAGTAATTATAAATTATAAATCTGAAAAGATATAAAGCAACCAAATAAAAGAACTTCTCAATACATTATCATACATGTTAAATTTACTTTGAGCTCAAATATAATAGTCTTAGAAATGTGCACAGAAGTAGCATTTATCATTGTTCCATTTGAAGATCGTTGGGGCCCTTTAACCTTGAAGACTTTTTATCCTCTCTGTGAAGTTCGTGCTTCAGAAATTGTTCTTCTGGAACTCGACCTCAGTAGCTTTTCTTCTTTGTCTCAGGAACTTCCAGGACCAGGAACCCAGGATTGCAGAGTATTTTCTACTGGATGTGGATAAAATAACCTGCTCCTGTTCCCTCACTACCTCTAAACACCCTTACCTGTCCCTTCACTCCCTCAAAAAAAAATGCATCCTAAAAAATAACTATATTATCCCTTTAGTAAGGAAAAAAAAAGCAACAGGCTAGCCAAAAAAAATAACAACCCCTTTTTCACCAGTCACTCTCACTTCAGTCTCTTCCCATTCACTCTTTCACTTGTCCTTCCCCTCCTCACACTTCCATTCAGTTTTCCATGTACCTACCTCATAATGCTTCTCATACCTGGGTACCCATATTTAAAGATACAATAGCAACACCCTCTTTCACAGTAAGACTATTGATCCCTCTTATAAATTCCCTATATGGGTTTCAGGACTACCAAGAGGCTTATCTTTTAAACCCTTAACAATTTAGCTTAAAATCCCAACAATTTGATTTTGAATCCCAATTTGTTCTCAGGGTCCCATAAAATATTGATTTCATTTAGATCTATAAGAGGTCAAGAATTCCCTTTTACAGAATAAACCCTCCCTCAATTAAATAAACAAACCTAAAACTACCTTAGGTCCCTCAAAATAATTTATTTCTCAGGGCACCTACCCTAACTCAGTCACTGTACCCTATAGTTTTTTGTTTTCTCCTGTCAGTCAAATTTGTTTTAAAAAATAAATTTCACTCAAACTCATCCTTTTCCCATCCAATCTCATTCAATCTCTCATTTAAACCCCAAACACTCTCAGAAAACACTCAACCGGAGACCTCTAGTATACAGCACCCATCATACACTTCCAGTCTCGTTCATAAACATTCACCAGAATCCACATCACTAAGGTTCTAAATGTCCCTGGTCTGTGCAGCCACCTCTGCTGATGTCATCCATTAGTTCCATTCTAATAGGAATAAAACCCTTATTTTCTCTATTAAATCCTCTGAACCAATTTTCTTCTGTACTTCATAACTCAATGCATTTTTCTTTTTCCATCTGTACCCCTATCAGGCTGAGACAAGCATTTTAGCTTTCCTACCTCAGTCCTCTGACAGTTACAGCTGACCGGTTTGCAACAAAGTATCTAATGCAAATTACTTTCTTCCCTCCTTGACTGGCACTTTTTTTCATAAAATCTGGTATTTTATATCCATTACACCTTTATTATACCGTATTTTCTTTCACAGACTACTGATATGAGCTGTGCACATCTATTATATATTTTATTATGTTTCAAAACAGTCAAATAAGACATAAAAACCAGCATAAAAACCTTCAAAACTCAATTTTTCCCAATCCCTGGGTTTTCCCAAACCCTTCCAGGGCATTTAATTTGTATGAAGCTTCCAAAAAATAAACCTTTAACATGGGGGTTAGGCCCCTCCACCTCATACTTTTAATGAGCTCCATTTTGACTTTGAGCTCTAATATAGCCTTAAAACACATTTTCTAACATCCCAGTACTTCCCTATCTTAACCCGTTTTGGACAACTCGCATATTCTTTCTCTATTCTGGATGATTTATTAGATTTGTTACACTCAAACAACTATGAAATACCGACAATAATAAAAAATATTAAAACCTTGCAGAAAATAGAAGTTTCACATAGGGGTATGTTTACTAAACCGCGCAAAGGTACCTTAGCGCACGCTAATAGTGCATTTTTGTGCCCCTCACACGTGCGTGCTGCACTAACGGGCCCGCACAAGTGCGCAGCGCGCTGATGTGCGATAGAGGCGTGGAAAGGCATTCTGAGGGCGGAGGAAGGCTCCCGAGGGGCGAAGGGACTGGGTCAATGGGTGGAGAGTGGGAGGGGAGAGGCTCCCCGCACAGGAGCAGGGCTGAAATTCAACTAAAAAAATACCGCGAGTGAAAACCTCGCGTTAGAGCCGATTTAAAGGGAAGAGAAACCATTTCTGTCAGCAATGTACAGCAAAACCAAGGAAACTTACAAAACGTGAGCAGTGTGATACATGTGCACAGAACAAAATAGCAAATAAAAATTGAAAATGACCACAACAAAATTCTAATAAATTATAATCCAGCTGGACAATAGTGATAGTCATGGAAAACATCAGAAATCACTCCCAAGAAAGTCCCAAAAAAAGAAATATGAATTTTAGAAGGGTCTACGCTCAGTCCCCATACAAGGTGAATGATCCCACAGTGAAATTGTGCAGAGCAGGGTCATAAACCCTGCTCTGCACAATTTCACTGTGGGATCATTCACCTTGTATGGGGACGGAGCGTAGAAAATAATAATTATTATGACTCCTGCGGCCAGGTTTCCTATCTCCAGGGACTGCACTGTCTCTGTGGCCACAGTGTGGTGCAGTGAACACAGACAGTGTGTTCAGGAGCCAAAGATCACCAGTTCAAGTTCTAGCTGGGGCTCCTGCAAACCCAATCCCCATATTTTACCACTAAACCATGATAGTAAAGACCAACCTTTTTTGCAGATAACATAAGCATGGTCCAAACACCTCTATTTTACCCTACAGAGCACAGACACCAGAAACATGCGTATTACCTAGACCACAGTCCCTTCAATGCAGTCCTGGAGGGCCACATATCATTTAGCTGTGATGCTGTCAGAAATATAAGGCCATGTCAGCATGGTGGCGGAGGGGTACCGTTGGTGGAGGGGGCAGTGGCTGCTGCCCATAGCAGACGGTGGCCTAGCCCCCTTCACGTGGGTGCAGTGCCCTCCAACAGACAGGCCCTGTCTGACAAACAGCCATGGACTCCCCAGGGAATGCACTGTTTTTGTGCTAAGACGGTGGTGCAGCGGACACAGCCAGTGCTTTTAGGACCAGAAGGTCACAGGTTCAAATCACAGCTGGGGTTCCTGGTAACCCAATCCCCTTATTTTACCCATGAAGAAATCATGATAGTAAAGACTGAACCATTATTGCTGAGACCATACGCATGGGTCAAAAACCTCTATTTTACCCTACACAGCACAAACACCATAGAAATGTGCATTACCTATGGCAGAATCCCCCAAATGCAGTCCAGAAGGGCCAAACACCATTCAGGTTCCATGCTGCCTCTAATAAAGATGCCTGTGCTGCATATCTATGCACCATCCCCATGGTATGCAGATGTATCCCATGCATATTCATGAGGGACAGCATGAAAACCCGAACAGTGTTTGGCACACCAGGACTGGAGTTGGGAACCTCTGCCGTAAAGCAGCAGCCAACAGGGCCAGACACACCCACACCCACACCCACAGGCCCCATTGGCTAATGCCTCCTGGAGAGGCAGGACATTGGGCCCTGCGTGCATCTATTCAGGCAATTGGTAACAGACCCCACACGTGAAGGGGCCATACTGGACTTGGTACTTACCAATGGTGAGCGTGTTTCTGATGTTATAGTGGGAGATCATTTTGCATCCAGTGACCACCAGATGGTGTGGTTCAGTATTAGGACTAGGGCTGTTAGAATCCATTCCAAGGTGAAGATCTTAGACTTTAGGAAGACTAACTTTGCGAAGATGGGCTAATACCTCAGGGAGTCGTTAGTGGGATGGGAACAGCTGGGGGATGTAGAAAAACAGTGGGCAAAACTGAAAGGGGGTATTTTAAAGGCAACCAACCTTTTTGTTAAAATGGTAAATAAAGGCAAAAGGAACAGGAGACCACTATGGTTTTCGAAGGAAGTAGCTGAAAAAGTGAAGAAAAAGAGGGAGGCCTTCATGAACTACAAGAGATCACAGAGAGAGGAAGACAGACATCTGTATTTGGAAAAACTTAGAGAAGCTAGCAAAGTAGTCAAGAAGGCAAAGATTCAAAAGGAGGAGGAAATAGCCAATACAATAAAATGGGGGGATAAGACATTTTTCAGATATATTAGTGAGAAGAGGAAGGGCAAAAGTGGTATTGTCAGACTCAAGGGTGCAGGGGGGGAATATGTAGAAGCTGATAAGGATAAAGCGGAATTGCTTAACAAATATTTTTGTTCTGTGTTCACAGGTGAAGAACCAGGAGCAGGACCTCAGAAAACACCCACAAATAAGAACAGAAGCGAGGGACATCTTCAACAATTTTCAGAAGACTGTGTTCGTGAGAAACTAGCTCAACTTAAAGTAGACAAAGCGATGGGACCGGATGGGATACACCCTAGAATACTGAGGGAACTTGGGGACGTTCTAGCAACTCCACTGACTGACCTTTTCAATGCCTCGTTGGAGTCGGGAGTGGTGCCAAAGGACTGGAGAGAGGCTCATGTGGTGCCTTTACACAAAAGCAGAAGTAAGGATGTGGTTGAAAACTACAGGCCGGTTAGTTTAACTTCAGTGGTGAGTAAATTATTGGAAACGCTGCTGAAAGAGAAAATAGTGAGGTTTCTGGAGTTCGGCGGATTACAGGATCCGAGGCAGCATGGATTCACCAGAGGCAGGTCTTGTCAGACAAATCTGATCGATTTCTTTGACTGGGTGACCAGGGAGTTGGACCGAGGGAGAGCTCTAGATGTGGTGTATTTAGATTTCAGTAAAGCCTTTGACACTGTTCCTCACAGGCGACTTATAAACAAACTGAGCACCCTAGGGATGGACCCTAAAGTTACTGTTTGGGTTAGAAATTGGTTGGGTGGGAGGCGACAAAGAGTTCAAGTAAATGGAGCTCACTCTGAGGAGAAGGATGTTACCAGTGGTGTACCCCAGGGATCTGTCCTTGGTCCGATTCTTTTTAACATCTTTGTTAGTGATATAGCGGAAGAGCTGTCGGGTAAGGTTTGCCTCTTTGCGGATGATACCAAAATCTGTAATAGAGTAGACACCCAGGAAGGTGTAGATAACATGAGGAGGGATCTAGCTAAGCTTGAAGAATGGTCTAGAATTTGGCAGCTGGGATTTAATGTTAAAAAATGTAAGGTCATGCATTTGGGCTGCAGCAATCCAAGGGAGCAATACAGTATAGGAGGTGAAGTACTTTTGTCCACTAAAGAAGAGCGGGACCTAGGCGTGGTTGTGTCTGATGATCTTAAAGTAGCTAAACAGGTAGAAAAGGCGACGGCAAAAGCTAGAAGGATGCTTGGATGCATACGGAGAGGAATGGCTAGCAGAAAAAAGGAGGTGATAATACCTCTGTATAAGTCTTTGGTGCGACCTCATTTGGAGTATGGTGTGCAATTCTGGAGACCGCACCTTCAAAAGGATGTGAACAGGATGGAATCGGTGCAGAGGGTTGCTACTAAAATGATTAATGGGCTTCATTATAAAGCATATGAGGACAGACTTAAGGATCTTAATATGTACACCTTAGAGGAAAGGCGGGATAGAGGTGATATGATTGAGATGTTTAAATACCTCCATGGCATAAATGTTCAGGGAGAGAGCCTCTTTCAATTGAAAGCAAGTTCTGCTACGAGGGGACATGGGATGAGGGTGAAGGGAGATAGATTCAGGAGTGATATGCGGAAATATTTCTTTACAGAAAGAGTAGTGGATCCGTGGAATAGTCTCCCAGTGGAGGTGGTAGAGATGAGGACAGTAACTGAATTCAAAAAAGCATGGGACCAACACAGAGGATCTCTAAAGGTAGAAAGTGGACTGTTGTAGTTGTTGTTATGGAAGGACAGACTAGATGGGCCTTGTGGTCTTTTTCTGTCATCATGTTTCTATGTTTCTATCTCCCAATACTAGCACTTGCATACCTTAGCAATGCCACCCTACACCTGGGTATACGGTACACACCTATCAAACGTTTCCTATGATTACTGGCAGATAGCAAGTCCTACGTTAAGCACAGTTTGCTCATTGAGCTCCATCATAACAATCTTTCTGATGTCAGCGGTGTGTGCCTCAGGTCTGGTCTCTGACAGTGTTTACCACCCTGGGGAGTGACCCCCAACAGTATTGCGTAGCATATCCATGCCTGTACTATGCCCAGGACTGGTGTGGTGGGCAGGGCTGCTAAACTCCTCTATAGTAGCACAATGCTGGCATAGGTGTGTGAGTGTGTGTCTGTCTATACAGGGTGTGGTTGGCTGCAAACACCTTCCACAACCCACACTGCCAGCACTGTTGCCAGTATTGGCCTGCCAATGTGCATAATGAGGAGCAAGGTACCATGGGTATAGCCCAGACAGGATGACCTGGCCAGCATGCATCTGCACAGGGCATAGGGCACTGGCTGGGACATTGTAGTGCCTGGCCACCACCTACACAGAAAGGGTGACCTCAGTATGTCCTACTGGGGGATCACTCTCACCCTGACTGTGCAGTGACGACAGCATGGCTAGGCACCCCCATAGTGCTATATAGTATTAATCTCATGTGATATTTATGGGTTTTCTTTTGGTGCCCAGTCACTGATTTATCTGCTTGTTGTTTATGCTGACATCCCAGTTCTGGGTGCATGCATTTCCGCTGGGAACATGCACTATGGACTAGCTAGCAGACTGTTTGTAGCTGGTATGTGTCTTGTTGGAGTGGCTTGCAGGGTGCAGCGGCTGAAGGCTTGCTGCAGGAGAATATCAGATAGTGGTGGGGTGCAGTTTAGCATATCCAGGCCTAAAGTCTGTCTGCTATTGTGTTATGAATGTGTACAGAGCTGCATTGACTTCCCTATAAGGTGTCTGTTCCCCAGCAGGACTGGTGTTGATGGTCCTCTCTACTGCCACCATTGCAGGGAGGTAGAATGTGGATCTGTTGATGGGAGACCCTGTTTGCCACCCTCAGTCCTGGGGTAGAAGGTGCTACATGGCCCATCTAGAGGTCCACAGGGGCTACACCTGATGGAGACAAACAGAGATATCCAAGGTGTTTCTGCAGAAACTACCCATCTCACAGATTAACACTGCTTTGGACCTCCAGCATGGCCTCTTTCAGTCATGGAAGGTGCTCTGTACCTGGTGCTGGGCGCCTCACCGCACCCTCAGGGTGAGCACAGTACCCGCACAATGTGACGGTGTGTAGCTACTCTGTGCTGGAAAAACACATGGTGAGTACCCCCTACCAGGCCGAGGTGCTGTGGGGGTGCACATGGTCACTTCCCCCTACCAGGCAGAGGTGCTGTGGGGGTGCATTCCCCATCTTGTGTTTATCTGTGGACAGCTGATTTGAATGTGCAGTGCATCATGGGTATGGGTTGGCTAACCCTATCCTGGTGACCACAGCAGACTGTCTGTGTGGTGACGTGCACTCCCTCTGCAGCCAGCCAGGGGCTTGCTGGCAGCTATAGGGCTTTAGCACAATGGTTACTTCACTGCTTGTGAAGCCAGAGGTCATGGGTTCAAACCCACATTGGGGTTATTTGTTGGGGCTGCCCAGAGCATTATCTCTTTTTAATGTACATTATTGCTGCCAGCAAAAACACCCTCATCGTACTGTACCCATAAGGTGCCTCAGAGGGCGCTTTATAGGGCGCCCTATAGGTTACCTTATGGTTACCGTCCATATAAGGTGCACTATACGTTATCCTGTGGAGCAACTTATAGGGTGCCCTATAGGGGAAATTGTAGGGTGCCGTGGTGGACAGTGCACTTTATAATGTGCCCTATGGAGTGCTTTATAGGGTGCCTTATGCGGCACCTTCAATTACGGCACGTGAGGACCTGTTTGCTGGCAGCAATTAATAAAATACAACTAAAGTGCTACAGGAAAAAATACATGCATTGCAAAGCTGATGCCACAGCCAGCCTTACATATTAGGCACACTGGGGAGCAAACTCATGTCCCCTGTATCAGCAGTCTGTGCCTTACCCATTGTGCTACACTGCTGCTGCTCCTCCTTGCATGTCAGCACACCTACTTATGCTGTGCATTCCTTAAACTGCACAGTGCTGCCATCAAAAACATTGCTGTGACCTTGCGGTAACTCATACGGCACCATATAAAGCGCCCTATAAGCAACATTCTAGGGTGCCTTGGTGGACAGTGCACTTTAAAATGTGCCTTATGGGGCGCCTTATGTTAACACGCTTTGAGAGTGCATTTGCTAGTAGTAGTAATTAAAATAAAAAATAAAATGCCTCCTAAAGCAAACTTACCCATAATAGGTAATGCCTCAGCCAGCCTTCTTCATTGGGCACAGTGAACCCATGATTGCTGCACTATTGGTCAGTGTCTTAATCATTGTGCTGTGGCTCTGTTCCTGTGCTTGCACATCAGCGCGCCACCTTATGCTGCCCAATATTAAACTGGCTCCTAAAGTAATGCCTCAGCCAGCCATCTTTATTGGGTACTGTGGGTGATTGAACCCTTGATCCTTGCACTATTGGTCAGTGTCTTAACCATTGTGCTGTGGCTCTGCTCTTCTGCTTACACATCAGCGCGCCACTTATGCCTGCTGCGCAGCTTTCTCATGCGTTAATATGCGGGGCGCACATGGGCGCCGCGCACCTTAGCGCATATTTAAATCCCGGTTTTTCTTTTTCAGAAAGAAACGCCCACTCCTTATATGGCACCCGCACACTAGCGCGGCCCGCACATTAGCGGGGTTTTAGTAAACATACCCCATAGTGTATGTTTTTCATACACTGATCCAATATAGTATAGTGTCCATCTTCAGAAAAGATAGGATTCAGTTCCAATATTCATTGACATAAACATACTGTATGATACTATTGAAACTGCAGTTTTCATTTAAAACACTTTATTATAATATAATATAGTTTGTCAACAGTCCATTCTGCTGGCGGAATATGATACACGTGAAAACACTTCTGATGCAGTGCATCGATATTGCACCATTGAAACACCTAGAACAAAATGCTTGACAGCAATTAGTTTCAACAACATATTAGCAAGCGTATGAAAAACATACAAGGCCAATATACGCACCAATAACTTTGACACTTAGGGGTATGTTTACTAAAGGGCGCTATTTGCGCTGCTGTCACGTTATAGCCCGCTAAGGCGCCTTATCACGTGATAATGGTGCTTTACCGGGCGAATAGGCACTTTATCGCGCGTTAACGCATGCAGCGGCGCAAACGAGCGCTGAAGAAGGAGAAAGGCTCCTGGAGGCCAGAGGAAGGCTCCCCAGGGGCGGAGAGAGAAGGTCAATGGGTGGAGAGTGGGAGGGGAGAGGCTCCCTGCACACTAACACTGTGGATTCCTGGGCTGAAAACTAACGCGAGTGAAACCCTAGCGTTAGAGCAGATTTAAAGGGAAGAGAAACTATTTCCGTCAGCAATGTACAGCAAAGCCAGGGAAACCAACAAAAAGTGATAAGTGTGATACATGTGTACGGAACAAAAGGGCAAATAAACATTGAAAATGACCTGAACAAACTGGAAAAAAACAATAACCAAGCTGGTCAATAGTGATATTAATGGGAAACATCAAAAAACACTACCAGGAAAGCTCCAAAAAAAGGATATCAATTTTGGAAGGGGCTATGCTCTGTCCCCATACAAGGTGAATGATCCCATAGTGAAATAGCGCTGATCAGGTTTTTCCCTTTCTATTGGACAGGTTTCCTATGGCATGTACATGTCCCACAACTGCAGGGTGGGCATGTCAGAATGGACAACTGGACAGATGCTGGAAAAGGGGATACAGAGGGCTGCAGGCGGCACATGCTGTGGTGCTGCTGGGCCAGAGTGCGGACTGGGGTGATGCCTAGGTGGCCCATAGGAATGCTGAAACAGTAGAGCCGCCAGACAGCAACTTATGAGGGCCCAACATAGGCATAAGTGTGTTTCCCACAGTGTCACAGGGGATAGTACCAAGCAGGTACCCCCAAGGGCACAGAACATTGGCAGGCGGTGCTGGGGGGAAGCGTGGATGTCTATGCAGGCACCCCTACCCCAGAACCCACACCATAGGCAGCCGCCTACTGGCACACTGGATGAACTGAGACTGCGCACCACCAGCACCACCAGCAGAAGGGTATGTCAGCATGGCAACAGAGGGGTACTGGTGGTGGAGGGGGCAGTGGCAGCTGCCCACTGCAGACCATGGCATAGCCCTGTTTAGGTGGGTGCCATGCACTGCATCAGACAGGCCCTGTCTGACGAACAGTCATGGTATCCACAGGAAATGAACTGTCCCTGTGGCAACAGTGTGGTGCAGTACACACAGCCAGTGTGTTCAGGAGCAGAAGGGCACAGGTTCAATTCCCAGCTGTGGCTCCCACCAACCCAGTCCTCATATTTTACCCAGTACTAAACCGTGGCAATAAAGAGGAAACCTTTATTGCAGATAACATAAACATGCCTATTCATTAGGGACAGCATGAAAACCCGAACAGTGTTTGGCCCACCAGGACTGGAGTTGGAAACCTCTGCCCTAGAGCAGCGGCCAACAGGGGCAGAAACACCCACACCCACAGGCGCTATTATCTAAAGCCTCCTGGAGAGGCAGGATGTTGGGCCCTGCGTGCAGCACCATCTCCCAATACTAGCACTTGCATACCATAGCACTGCCACCCTAAACCTGGGAATATGGTACACATATATCAAAAGGTTGCTATGATTACTGGCAGATAGCAAACCCTAGGTTAAGCACAATCTGCTCATTGAGCTGTACCATAGCAACCTCTCTGATGTCTGTGGAGTGTTTTTCATGTCTGGTGTTTGACAGTGTTTACCACCCTGGGGAGTGACCCCAACAGTATTGCGTACCATAGCCATACCTGCACTGTGCCCAGGACTGGTGCGGTGGCCAGGGCTGCCAAAAGACTATATAGTTGCACAATGCTGGCATAGGTGTGGAAGTGTGTGTCTGTCTACCCAGTGTGTGGTGGCTGCCCACACTGCTTGTACTGTTGCCAGTGTCAGCCTGCCAATGTGCATAATGAGGAGCAAGGTACCATGGATATAGCCCGGACAGGGTGGCCTGGCCAGGATGCATCTGCACAGGGCATAGGGCAATGGCTCGGACATTGTAGTGCCTGGCCACCACCTGCACGGACAGGGTGGCTACAGCATGTCCTGCTGGGAGTTCACTCTCACCCTGACTGAGCAGTGACCACAGCATGGCTAGGTCCCCCATAGTGCTATATAGCTTTTCTTTCATGTGATATTTATGGGTTTTCTTTTGGGGCCCAATCACTGATTTATCTGCTTGGTGTATATGTTGACATCCCAGTTCTGAGTACATGCATCTTCTCCAGGAACATGCACTATGGACTAGCTAGCAGACTGTCTGCAGCTAGTATGTGTCTGGTTGGAGCACCTTGCAGGGTGCAGTGGCTGGAGGCTTGTTGCTGGAGAATGTCAGATAGTGGTGGGGGGGCAGCTGAGCATTTCCAGGCCTACTGTCTGTCTGCTATTGTTTTATGGATGTTTAGAGATCTGCATTGCCTGCCCTGTTGGGTGTCTGTTCCCCAGCAGGACTGGGGTTGATGGTCCCCTCTACTGCCACCATTGCAGAGAGGTAGAATGTGGATCTGTTGGTGAGAGATCCTGTTTCCCACCCTGAGCCCCAGAAGGTGGGTTGGGTGGTGGTACATAATCTGCCTAAGGGTCCAAACACCACCCCCTCCCCCCTCCCCTCCCCTCTCTCCCCCCTCCCCTCTCCCCCTCCCCTCCCCTCTCCCCCTTCCCCTCCCCTCTTTCCCCTCCCCTCCCCTCTCCCCCCCTCCCCTCTCCCCTCCCCTCCCTCCCCCCTCCCCTCTCCCCCTCCTTTCCCCTCCCCCCTCCCCCTCCCCTCTCCCCTCTCCCCCCTCCCCCCTCTCCCCTCTCCCCCTCCCCCCTCCCCCCTCCCCCTCCCCCCTCCCCCTCCCCTCCCCTCCCTCCCCCCTCCCCTCCCCTCCCCCTCCCCTCCCCTCCCCTCCCCTCCCTCCCCTCCCCTCCCCTCCCCCTACATCATGTGACCATGGCATCAACACAGGATATGCACTATTCTGGGTGCATCATAACCCATAAGGGTTAGACATGACTGAGAAATACAGATGGACACAAATGCATCCTAAGTGTGTTTGCAAGAACTATCTATCACACACACACTAGCACTGATGGGGACCTGCAGTATGGTGTATTTCAGTCATGAAAGTTGCTGTGGACCTGTTGCTGGGCGCCGCACCTCACCTTCAGGGTGAGCACAGTACCCGCACAATGTGACGGTCTGTAGCTACTCTGTGCCAGTAACACACACGGTCAGTACCAGGCTGAGGTGCTGTGGGGGTGCATACCCCATCTTGTGATCATCTGTAGACTGCTGATTTGCATGTGCAGTGCATCATGGGTATGGGTGGGTTAACCCTATCCTGGTAACCACAGCAGACAGTTTGTGTGGTGACCTGCAGTCCTTCTGTAGCCAGCCAGGGGTTTGTTAGTAGCTGTAGCCCACTGGTTACGGGTCACTGCCTGTGGAGCCAGAGGTCATGGGTTTGATCCCACAGTGGGGTCATTTGATAGGGCTGTCTGAGGCATTTTCTTTTTTAATTTAAATTAGTGCTGCCAGCAAAAACACCCTCACAGTGCTGTAGCCTTAAGGTGCCTCATAAGGCGCCCTCTAAAGCGCTCTATAAGGCGCCTTATAAGGCGCCCTATAGGGAACATTGTAAGGTGCCATGGCAGACAGTGCACTTTATAATATGCCCTCTGGAGTGCCTTATAGGGCGCCTTATGCGACACCTTAGGTTACGGCGCTGTGAGGGTGTGTTTGCTGGCAGCACTAATTTAAATTAAAAAAGAAAATGCCTCAGACAGCACTGATTTAAAGTAAAGGGTAATGTCTCTGACAGCCTTACTCATCAAGCCCACTGGGAGATCAAACTCATGACCCCTGTTTCATCAGTCAATGTATTAACCATTGTGCTACACCTCTGTTGATGTGCTTGTAGGTCAGTGTGAGTGCACTTAATTAAGGCTAACGCGCATTAACATGCCACGGTTCCCTCTATCGCACAAAAACATACCTTATCGCACCATAACCCTAAATGCTACCTTAAGACCAGAACGCCCACTACCTTATATGGCATCCTGCACACTAACGCCGGCTGTACGTTAAGACTGCTTAGTAAACATACCCCTAAGTAACTTACAGTTATCTAAACCTATTTTCTATAGTCTACAAATACTTTTATTTGCTAAATAGTAGCTATTACAGCATTAAACTACTTACTATTTTTCATGATCTTTTTAGGTTGAGCCGCCAGTACCATCAAAATCAGCAAACTTCAAATACCTATTAAACTAACTAGATCTCAGATAAAAAATCTGTATATAATGCTTTTTGACAGAACGATAATAGCTAAACATAGTTCCATTGAATTTATAGCCATTAATTAGTAAACAGTTGAGTAGTAAGTATGGAAACCTTATGTATGTAAAACATACGCTGGTCCAAAATGTTTAATTTTTATTTTGAACAGCTGTTGTTTTGTTTTTTGTTTTTTTGTTTTTTTAAATCTGCATCCAGCCTTCCTATTGATTTACAAGCCCGGCTGTCCTGCTATCTGCCTGCCACTTTTGGCCATCTTCGGGCCATACTCTCCTATTTTCAAGCCATTTTGTCTCAGAAAATAATATTTGGGACTTCCTTTATTTTAATGTTGGGCCCCCCATGGCCCAATTTCCCTTCTCTGCCCAATCAGAACCATCTGGGTCTAGCCCAGTCCCACTCCAATGCTCAATGCTAAGACCACAAGGCTATTGCAGCCACCATGAGAGTTCCAAGGCCCCTTCACATAGGGACTTTGCGATCTTCCACAATCCAGAGATTCCCCTTGTGCACCACTGACCTGCCTCTATGGCCCAATTGCCTCTGGGACCCCCCCTCTCAATCCCAGGCCTTACAGGGCCCTTTTCTTCTGCCCCTCCTCCTGCTTCCCTTCTGCCATCGGGGATGGAATGGTAATAGCCACCACTCTCCCCGAAGACAGAAGGGAAACTCTGGCTCCTCCCTCATACATCAGGGACAGCCGCACAACCCGCAGCTCTCCTCGATGCTCCCAGGCTCACCCCCAAGTGATCATGGCAGCTGCACAAAGCTGTGGCTGCACCCAATCACTGCCAGCATGCCTCCATGACCACTGGGGCCAGCTGCGAACCTTATGGCTGCAGCCGACGGCCATTCTCCTGCTCCCCCGCTCAATTAAATGCCCAGGATGGGCCAAAAATAACTGCAGCCGATCTTCTGCTGCTTCTGCAGCCCTCAAACCCCAATGGCAGCCAGAAGCCAGCCACGGGATGTCAGCAGACCGCTAACCATCCCCAGCCAGGTAAAAAAACATTTATTTAGTCTACTTGACTGCATTATCGGCAACAGTCTACGACCTGTCTGGTCACCTAAAGGTAAATAGTTACCCCTAGTTATCCAAGTTTTAGTACCTGTTCCTTGTAAACACAGATCAGCCAATGAAATGTGTATGTTTCTATGTTCCATGTAAACCGCACTGATGTTGAATAGCGCGGTATAAAAGAGACTGTAAATAAATAAATAAATGGTAGCTAAGGACACCAACAATGTGGCCTGGGAGGTGACAACCTCTTTAGAATTTTCCAAAAAATCAGTTAAATCAAAATCAGACGGTTCTCTCACCTGAGCCACATCATCAGTCCGAAATACTAACCGCTCTGGCAGATAATACACATGGGAGACCAATATAGCATCAGCCGCAGATAACAATAATATATCTTCGCAATATTTTTTAAATAGCAACAGAGGGGACATAAAATGTGTCTTTGGAAAATTGAACAACCTTAAATTTTTAGCTCTACAGGCATTCTCTAAGGTCTCAATCTGTTTATATAATACAAAAGTATCCTTTAGCACTGTAGCACCAGCAGACTGTAGTGATTCTATTTGGTCTTCTACTTTGTCCACCCGCTTAGACACCAGAGACATACTTGAGTCCACCTCTTGAAGTTTTAGAACAACTTGTTCAGAAAATGTGACAGTTTGTTCCATAAATCCAGACAGCATAACATTTGTTTCAGAAACAGTCTTCTAAATATCCAACAATGTAACTTTCAGGGGATTAGCCGCGGGAGTCAATTTTGGACCACTCAGTGTCTTAGCCAATTGAGTAGGCACCAATAAAATTGAGCCAGTAGCCTGAATTCGTAAGCCTGCTGAAGGAGCAATCTCCTTCACAACATCAGTGGCTAAGAATGGGGCAGAAGCCTCCCCATCCATACAGGTCTGAAGAGAACCTGGGTTGGGGGGCAGGGTCCTGACGATGGAACTAAGAGAAGCCCCAGATGTAGGTGAGATTAAGAAAAGCTGAATCCAAGCCTACCTTCAGCTCTCCCAAGGTCTAGACATGCTGATCCATAGGGCCAGTAGACCCCTTGGGTGTTGAGGCAGGCGTGATATTTTCTTCACAGACTTATTTTTCCTCTTCACATTATCCTCGGGCATCTTTAGCAGCAACACAATGGGAAAATCCCATCTAGGCCCCAAAGGGGCACCAAAGAGATGAACTCCTTTGGTCATGTGTCCCTTTGAGCACATGACTGTGGGCTGTGTCCATGGCTGCGGAGTAGCTGTTGGCATTTAAATGCCTCCAGAAGGTCTCCCACAGAAGACATTGAAGTAGGGAGAGTGTTATCCACTGCATGACCAGTTAGGTACTGGAGAGTCTGCTCATGCAGCCAGAGCCCCAATTACCTCCAACAAACTGCTTTTCACTGGTGGAATTTCTTGGCAATGTATCACCAGAAGTAGATTGCCAGCCTTTTCTTCCAAGGCAATGGAGGGTAAATTGACTTACCCAAGGTCACAAGGAGTGCCAGTGGGAATTGAACCCTTGATCTTCTGGGTACTAGGCTACTCCTCCACACTGGTGGAGTAGCTTCTGGCATTTAAATACCCCCAGAAGGTCTCCCCCAGATGACATTGAAGTAGGGGGAGTGTCCTCCTCTGCATGCACCAATCAGGTAGTGGAGAGCCCGCTCACACAGCCAGAGCCACAGTTACCTCCTCCAACTGCTTCTCCAACACCACCTCAGTTAGAATCTTTAATGGTAGTCTTTATTAATGTTTATTTTACCCATCAAATCTCTTTAGAACTAAAATTATCAATATTGTCTTCTTTAAGTAACCCATGTAATCATTTTTGATAAAGTCAGCATATTGCACAATAAAGCGCAATTGTTTCAGACTATACAACATCTCAATCCTGCATCAGGATATACTTATCTTATTTTGGTGCTTTCATCTTCATGCCTTGCCATAACTATTTATATTACACAGTCTGATTCACTGTTTACTCCTTTCCAAGAGCTACATCCTTCTTCATTTAATCCACTTCTGTATCCACTTCAGCCATTTCAGCCACTTCAGCCATTTCAGCATCAACATCAGGGGTATTGCACCATTTTCTCATTACAAAATCAGGTTTAATAAGTGACAGTGAGTCAATCTGAAGAGTTGTAATGACTGCTCAGTGTCCTCTGGTTTTCCTCTTAAGTTGATGGTCCATCAGTTTCAGGTTTCTGAGGACAAAATTGGTAAACACCATAATCATTTGATCATCAGATTCAGCAAGACCTCCTTAGTAACCACTGAAGAATCCAGAACACAAGGATGTACATGGAACTAAAATTTCATTTTCAAAACATGAAAGGATCATATTGAATAATGGGAACAAGAAAGATTCAATTTTGAAAGACTTGTTCTAATAAGGCTTGTTGCCTCTTGGTATGATTAACTATTAATGACATACACTCTGCAGAAGATAACATGGCTACCAATGATGTTTTCTGTATATATTACTTGACTTTCCCCTATACAGAAAAGACAAATTATAAGATAAGTTTCTGCTACATACTACATTCATGTACATTGTATAGAAATATATCAGCGTGAACTTCGGAATTAAAACATTGTGACCACCAGTACGTCATGAATGCAAGTGTTATGAAACTTAACATGAACTGTGGTCGTTGATGCGAAGCTAGTACAATGGGGAGTTTATCCCATAACAAGTACTGAAAACAGTCTGAGACCCAGTTCTAATCAAGCTCAAATGTGAGATATAGAAAGAAAGTGGTTTTGAGAATTTCATAACTAATTAAGTAAATAGCCTTTGACATTTTTGAGGAGTAGATTCTATATATATATATAGCAATTAGCTGAATCCTCTATGAAATAGACCTACAATTTTTGGAGTGTTTGGTAGGTCAAACTTGAGCCAACTTAGTGTGATCTAAGAAAGGTTTGGCAGGAGTGTTGAGAGGCATGAATTCACCTCCAGTTGATTCACCAGAAGAAGTGTCAAAAGTTACAATTTTTTTTCTCTGAGTGCGAGCATGGTTCATCCATTGATAGACCCATCCTTTAACATAATCAGATTCTTCTCTTTGAAATACCTTCAATTTGATTTGTTTGAGTTCCTGTTAGAATTTATCCAAATCTTGTTGAAAAGCTCTGAACTGTGGTGAATATTGATCAGATTCAACCTGATCTTAATAGTAGTTAATTTGATCTGTTCTTGAGATTATAGATCAGTGAATAGGTTAGTCATTTCTACAATCAACAGAATCAAATCAAATGAACATTTATCAAGTTTTTATTCCATTTGGTGACAAACTGGATACAATGAAGCCTACAGTATTCCTCTAAAGAGTAGAGGAGTAGTCTAGTGGATAGGGCAGCAACCTAGGATCAGAAAGACTAGTGTTTGATTCCTACTGACTCTCCTTGTGGCCTTGGGCAAGTCAGTTAACCCTCCACTGCCTCAGATACAACCTTAGATTGTAAGCTCTCTGGAGACAGGGAAATACCTATAGTATCTGATTGTAACTTGTCTTGATCTACTACTGGAAAGGTGTGAGTTAAAAACTACTGAGATTGAATCAAACATTTCTGAAGACCAAGAAGACTAAACTCAAAAGCAGTGCTTATTGAAGCTTGATTCAAAATCCTATTCAAAATAGCTAAGCAAATCTGAGAACTCCGTAGACATGAGAAGGCATGTTTTAAGTAGGACGTGGAGATCAGAACTTAGACATCATGGTCAGAACATGATCAATTCTGATGGTGATTTAGGAACAGCTTTGCTAAAAGTGGAGCTGTTTCTAAAAGCAATTAATATTGTGAAAAGCCTCAAGTCCTAGGTAACTATTGAAGTAGTCATGGCCAAAACTGCCTATATTACTACCTTATAGGTGAACTCTTCTTGTATCCTAAAAGGATACACTCCTTGTATTTGCAGACTCAGACAGTGTCCTTGAATCCTTGAAGATTGGCATATGGAAGAGTGAGCCGGGGTCTTGCTGAAAGGACCAGCAGCAATCACTGCCATCCCCAAATACCTTGGCCAATCTTACAAGGATCCACAAAACCCTATGGGCTACAAAAATGTAGTTTGTGCAAGTGAGGCTGACAATGATCTTTGCACTAGCACCTCACAAAACTTTCCCATTACCAAGCAGATAGCTCATCCTCCGAATCCTTCTCCCACACTTTGGGGTATGTTTACTAAACAGCGCTAACATTGCTGTGGTGACGTTATCGCGTGATAAGTGACATTATCGCTCGATAATTGCGCATTACCGTGCAATAATGTCACATATCACATGATAATGTCTCCGTCAGCGTTAAGGCACACAGAGGGTGGAGTAAGGCTCCCCAGAGGGCAGAGATAAGGGGTCAAAGGGCGGAGAGTGGGTGGGGAGAGGCCCCAGGCACACTAACACTGTGAAATCAGGGTCTGAAAATTAACGCCACTGAAAACCTTGCATTAGAGGCACATTTGCAGAGAGAGAAACCAGTTCAGTCAGCAATGTACAGCAAAGGCAGGGAGACCCAGATAAGTGATAGAAGTGATACATGTGCAGTAACAAAACATGCAAAAACCAGAGAGATAATGACCAGAACCAAAATAGAAATACAAAACACCGAGCTGCCAATAGAAAAAACAATGATAAACGGTAATCAACACTACCCATAAAGAATAAAAAGGAAGATGTCACTTTTGGAAGGGTCAATTCTGATTCCCCCTACAAAGTGAATGTTCCAACATTGATAGTGTTGATGAGGGTTTGCTGTGGTGTATATTGGGCAGCTGGCCTATGTGGCTTTCACATGTGCAGCAAAAGCAGAGTGGTCACGTAGGAAAGGGCACTATGGTGATGGTGTAAATGGGGTACAGGGGGCTGCAGGCGGCACATGCAGTGGGCCAGCTGGGGAACAGTGTGGACTAGGCAGATGCCTACCTGGCACATAGGAATGCAGAAACTGAAAAGCAGCAAGACAGCAATTGACCAGGGTCCAACATGGCCATGAGTGTGTGTCCCACAGTGTCCCAGGGGACAGTACCCAGCAGGTACCCCCAAGGGCACAGAACATTGGCAGGCGGTGCCAGGGGGAAGTGCTGATGTCCATGTCAGCACCCCTACCCCATATCACACACCATAGGCAGCTGCCTACCGGCACACTCGATGGCCTGGGACTGCGCACCACCAGCACCACTGGCATAAGGGCATGTCAGCATGGTGGTGGAGGGGTGCTGGTGGTGGAGGGGGCAGTGGCATCTGCCCACAGCAGACCAAGGCCAAGCCCTGTTTAGGTGGGTGCCGTGCACTGCAACAGACAAGGTCTGTCTGACGAACAGTAATGATATCCCCAGGGAATGAGCTGCCTCCGTTTGATGCAGTACACACAGTCAGTGTGTCCTGGGGCAGAAGGCCACAGGTTGAAGTCCCAGCTGTGGCTCCTGCAGACCATGTCCCTATATTTTACCCAGTACTAAACCGTGGTAATAAAGAAGGAACCTTTATTGCAGATAAAATAAACACACCATAAATGCCTATATTTTACCCTACAGAGTACATACACCATAAACATGTGCAACACCTAGAGCAGAGTTTCCCAACTGCAGTCCTGAAGGGCCAAACATGCTGTCCCTAATAAATATGCCTGTGATGCATTTGTATGCACCGCCCTAATGTATGCAACTGCATCATGCATATTCATTAGGGACAGCATGAAAACCTGAACCGTGTTTGGCCCACCAGGACCGGAGTTGGGAATCTCTGCCCTAGAGCAGCGGCCAACAGGGGCACAAACACCCACACCCACAGGCTCCACTATCCAAAGCCTCATGGAGAGTCAGGCTGTTGGGCCCTGCACGGAGCAGCATCTACCAATACTAGCACCTGCAGACCTTAGCAATGTCGTCTTAACTTGGAAACACGTTCCACATAAATTAAAAGGTTGCTATGATTAATGTCAGATAACAAATCCTAAGTTAAACACAATTTGTTGACAGAGATTCATCATAGCAACCTTTCTGATATCTGTGGAGGGTGTTTCAGTTTTTGTTTCTGACAGTGTTTACTACCCCGGGGAGTGACCCTAACAGTATCGAGTACCATAGCAATGCCTGCGCTGTACCCAGGACTGGTGTGGCGGCCAGGGCTGCCAAACACCTCTATATTTGCACAATGCTGAAATAGGTGTGGGAGTGTGTGTTTGTCTATCCAGTGTGTTGTGGCTGCCTACACCTTACTGAGTCCACATTGCTTGTACTGTTTCTAGTGTTAGCCTGCCAATGTGCATAATGAGGAGCAAGGTACTGTAGGTATGGCCCGGACAGGGTGGACTGGGCAGGATGCATCTGCACAGGGCATAGGGAAATGTCTGGGACATTGTACTGCCCGACCACCACCTGCACAGACAGGGTGGCCACAGCATGTCATGCTGGGGGGGGGGGGGTCACTCTCACCCTGACTGAGCAGTGACCATGGCATGGCTAGGTTCCCCCACAGTGCTATGTAGTATTTCTCTCAAGTGATATCTATGAGTTCCCTTTTCTGGGGCCCAATCACTGACTTACCTGTGTTTTTTGGGTGCACACAGTTTCTCCAGAAACATGCACTATGTACTAGCTAGTAGACTGTCTGCAGTTAGCATGTGTATGGCTGAAACAACTTGCAGGGTGCAGTGGGTGGAGACTGACTGTGCTCTCTGCTGGTGAATGTCAGGGGGTGGTGGGTGGCAGTTGAGCTTTTCCAGGCCTACTGCCTGTCTGCCAGTGCCCTAGATCAGGGGTTGGCAACTCTGGTCCTGGAGGGCTGCAGACCAGTCAGATTTTTGGGATATCCCTAATGAATATGTATGTGATATATATGCATTAGAGATATCCTGCCAACCTGACTGGTTTGTGGCCCTCCAGGGCTGGATTTGGAAACCCTTGCTTTACACCTCTGTCATTTAAGATTGTGAGTGGGCAAGGTGCAGATGTCCAAGACATCAAAAAGGTTAGATATAATTTGTCACATTCCTCCTCACTTCTCACCACCACCAAAATATTGTCTATTAGCGGATAGGGCACTTTATAATGTGCCCTATGGAGTGCCTTATAGGGCGCCTTATGCAGCACCTTAGGTTACGGCACTGGGAGGGTGTTTTTGCTGGCAGCACTGATTTAAATTAAAAGGAAATGCCTCAGACAGCCTCTTACATAACACCACTGCAGGATCAAACTCATGACCTCTGCTTCTACAGTCATTGCAGTAACCAGTGGGCTACATCTTTATTGCTTCTAACACTGCGCTGGCATGAACTTAGGATAAACGCACGTTAACGTGCCACGGCGCCCACTATCGCACGATACCGATTCCTTGCAACCTTCCCTCAGGACCGCCCACTACCTTATATGGCATTCTTCACATTAACGCTGCAACTAGTGCCGGTAACATTAAGACAGTTTAGTAAACATACTCCTTTCTGTGTACCCAAACTACTTTTATTAGCCACATCTCACAAAATCTTCTAGAATTTAGATGAAATGCCATGTTCAACCAAAAGCTTAAGACAGATGGCTCACACTTCCCAATCCTCTTCCACATTCTACCCAGTCTTAAGATACTGCCAAAAGCAATGGGACAGCTGCACCCACTGGTAAATGACTTTCTCAGGAAGCCCATATTCCTCTCATAGGTAAGCAAAGGCTTTTTTTAAATTTCTGGCCATCAAGCACTTGACCCAATGTCCATATGCCAGTCCCTTCCAACAGTCACCCTCTAACAGGTTCTGATTATGCCATATACAGTAGGCATTTCTAAAGACTGCTTACTGTGCATATGGATAGCTACAGATGTAAAAATGCAGAAAGTGTGGTGGCTGTCTTTAGTGGCGGTGAAGTAATTCCATGAAAAATGAAGCTACCATGTCCTGCTCCAAATTACTGTATATCATACAGGATAGGAATGCCTCCCTTTCTTCTGGCACCAGTGGGTCCCCTGGCAAAGTCTGAAAGCTATATGATAGTACCTATAGATTTTGGCAATTTTAATTTGCTTAACGCTATCTGAAGGATCTTGCTCAAAACATAAATTATCTTAAGACAGATCATCATTTTTATGACTATCTAACCTGCTCCACAAACTCAGATACAGAGAGGACCACTTATCCATTAGCATCTGAACAAGCTTCAAAAGAAAAATGTATATTCAACTCAATTACCTCTTCGAGCAAATGTGCAAACCATATTTCTAGATATTTCCGTTTATCACCTCTCCACTGAAAAAGAAGCCCAGCAGCATCAGACTGAACCATCTTCCGATTAAGAGGCTGAAACTCTATTTGTGCCAGGGAGCGGGTGTAAATCTGGACATGGACAATTTTCAGCTTACATGTGTGTACCCTATATGAATTGGGGAATACATACTGTATTCAGCTTTTTGCCCCACTCAGGGCACACCCTTGACACACTCCTGACACACCCCATATTCTCTTGACATGTGCAGAAAGTCATGCGTAACTTTTGCCCTTTCTAAAATAGCAATTTACATGGTTGCACAATTTATATGTGTATATGACCGCTTATATGCATTTAAATCACGAATAAAGCTTTTAAAATAACTCTCATTGTAAGCATCTAACAAATAATAAATGCTCAAAAAAAATATATGGATGGAATATGCAAACAAAAATGGTACTGACTTAATTAAAACATAATACAAAAGACTCATCAGTGCCAAAAACAAAAAACAAATGAATTTGTTATACTCAAAAAAGGAAATTGAAAACTAAATCATTATAGATGCAAGCACAGACCAAATTAACTGCTAATAAAGATCTATTAATCATCTATAGATGATTTAGTTTTCAATTTCCTTTTTAGAGTATAACTAATTAGGTTGTTTTTTATTTTCTGGCACTGGTAAGTCTTTTGCGTTATCTACAAACCTCTGAAAGAAGAAAGTTTGTATGTTTGTTTGTTCTTCATGCATTTGGACACGGTGCGAGCAAATGCAACAAAACGTTTCAGGGACCGTCCTCTCATCCAGAAGGAGGTCAACAATTACATTTTGGGGAGACAACATCTGTCTCCTACTTGCACCAAGCCCACCTTTCTGACCAATGAGATTTCAGCATTCCACACTATCAGAAAACAACTAAGCAGCACGCTTCAAACAAAAAAACTAACAAACTTGCAAACATCGGTTCCCTGCTTGCAACAGACCTTCCTATCTATCAGACCAATGACTGTGGTATTCAGTAGTATCAAAGAACTACTGAACAGTGCACTTCAAACAAACTCATGGAGAAACAAACATTCTGCTTTATATGTATAAGAAGAATATACCACCAAAACAAAGAGCCCATTTGAGCAGAAATAATTCATCTGTGAATGGTGTGGTAGCTTACCAAGACCATATTTGACAGTCAGTGTTCAAAACAAGTGACCTCATGAACAGTTGAGACTCCAGACCACAGACACACCAGATTCAACAATCATCTAGACTGCCCCCCCCCCCTTGAGGTTTACCAAGTACTGCCTCTATGGGTCACAGTGGTATGTACTATATACGCCAAAGGGGTCCACAATCACCCATTCCGTAGGTGAGGAACAGGTGTTTGGGCCTGTGGGATGGCTGTAGGACCAGCAACCCCAGTCCAGCTAGCAAAATACAGCTCTCCAGCACTGGTGGGCCAGGGCCATACCTATGAGTGGGGAAATGGCAGACCAGCAGCACAGCTGGGAGTAGAGTTGGATCTCCAACTGCCTCACCCCACAGTCTGCCATCTACCAGCAAATGGCACCTGGAGCACCCTACAAGGTGTTCCAACCAGGTACAGACAGTGGTATTTCAGCAAATGGGCCCCAGAACTAGGAACACATAAGCATCACAGGAAGCAGATAATGCAAAGCACTATGTGGGAACATAGACATGCCATGATCACTGCTCGGTCAGAGTGAGAGTGACCTCACCGCATGACATACTGTGGCCATCCTTTCCATGCAGGTGGTAGTAGGGCACTACAGTGTCCCAGCCAGTATCCTGCACCCTGTGCAGATGCAACCTGGCCAATCCGCCCTGTCCGGCTCATACCCACAATACCCTGCTCCTCATTATGCACATTTGCAGGCTAATGCTGTAACAGTGGAACATTGCTGGCCCAGAGCAGTGCAGGCAGCCACAAAACAATGGATGGACATTCAAAAACATGCGCGCGCACACACACACATACTCCTATTGCAGCATTGTGCAATGATGGGGGTGGGTGGCCACCCTGGTCCTGATCACAGTGCCGACACTGAAACACTGTGCAGGAGGTGGTAGTAGTGCTCTGGTGATAATTGCAGCTCCGTGCTGGGGCCAACAGCCTGACTCTCCATGAAGCTTTGGATAGTGGAGCCTGTGTGAGTGGGTGTTTGTACCCCTGTTGGCTGCTGGTTGGGGGATTTCACATTCTGATGTTGTATCTGCATTGAATGGTAAAACATAAGGATGTACTCTGTAGGAGCCACAGCTGGGACATGAATCAGTGATCTTCTGTTCCATGACACACTGTCTGCACCACACCGCTGCCCCAGAAGCACAGTAGTTCCTGAGGCTACCTATGCTTTTCATAAGGTAGACCTTGTCTGTTGCACTGTCTACCACACACTGGGACAGGTAATGGGCTTGGTCCGCTGAGGGCAGGTGTCACTGCCCCAGTCACCACCAGCACCCTCCCCCCACCATGCTGACATGCCCATATGCTGTTGGTGCTGATGGTTCACTGTCCCAAGCCATCCACTGTGCAGGTAGGAGGATGCCTAGGGTATGGGTTCTGGAGTGGGGGGGCCTACATGGACATCCACACATTCCACACATTCCACACATCTCCGCCTGCCACTGTTATGTCCCTTCCACATGGGCAGGTGATGGCTTTGGGTGTCAGGTTGGTGATCCCGCAGCTCTTGGCTAGGGTGGACCTGGTAGATAGCTGGCATTATGCAAACCGACTATGGACTGGCTAGGGCAGGCAGTGTGGGTATGGTATACCCTGTTTGGACTACTGGGTGTACATCTGTTTCAGATGACATGTGGTCATACTCTGCACTACCTTACCAGGAGCTGTAGTAAGGGGTGTTTGTTTAGTTGGGTGTCTGGTCTATTTTGGACGTACCCTGGGGAAGATGCATAGACCCTTGTTGGCGTGATCCCCAGATGTGCATTGCTTTCCCCATTACAGGCATTGTGGTTCCTGTGTGACGTTTGGGATACCTCCTGGCCATGTGTCCCCTGGATGTGACACTGTAGAGCACAGACTGCTGTGCATGTATGGCCATGATCAGATGCTGTCTCGCTGCTAGTTTGTTTCTGTGTTCCTATATGTCACCTAGGCGGCTGCCTAGTCCCCTCTGCACCCTGGCTGCACCCATTGCCTGTACTGCATGCAGCCCCCTATGCCCCATTTACGGCATCACCATAGTGGCCTTTCATACCTGGCCACTATGCTGTTGCTGCACATGTAGCACTACTATCACCTTTCTTGGGCTCCCTGCCTATGCTGTACATTGCTGACTGAAATGGTTTCTCTCTCCTGCAAATGTGCCTCTAACGTGAGGTATACACTTGTGTTAATTTTATGGTCTTAAGATCAATGCGTTAGTGTAGCAGGGGCCTCTCCCCGCCCACTCACCACCCATTGATCCCTTCTCTCCGCCCTCTCTTCACCCCTCACCGGTCCTTACCGCAGCCGGAAACGTTAACGCAGGTTATATAACGTTAACGCACGTTAAGTAACTTTAACGTGCGTTAACGTTACTTAACGTGCATTAACGTAGCCACGGCTATGTTTTCGCAGTTTAGTAAACATACCCCTTACAGGTATGTTTACTAAAGGGCGGTAAGGGGGCAAGTGTGCTGTTAACAAGCGTTATCGGTGCTCTTGAGTGGTTAACGCCATGGAAAGTGCCGCTAACACTGCATTAATGAGCTTGAAAGGGGCCCGCAGCATTAAGGGAAAAGGAGGTGGAGAGTGGGCATTAATGGGGCAGAGACTAGGTGTTGACAGTGTGTGCTCCTTTACCTCTGGGTTGCACAATTGCACATTAGAAGCCTCAGCGCTGGGAACTCTAGTGCCAAGTAAAACCTTGAAGAAAGGGGTATTTTTGAGAGGAATGTGCCTATTTCAACATCTGCAATGTGCTCTACACACAGGTGATCCCAAGAAAATGATAGTAGTGCTCCATTAGCAGCAACAAGCATAGTGCCCTATTATGACAGGGCATTATGTTGATAGTGCAAGTTTGGCAAAAAGAGATGCCACACGGGTGATGTTGTGGGGATGGCATATCCACTAGGCTGACAAGGCAGCTGCTTATGGAGAACATCTGTGATGGCAGTTACGACTCTGCTGTGGCAGCGGCAGCACACATACATGCTGTCACAGTTAGAAAGGAGTTCTGCCACTCTCAGTGCCACCATGCTGCCATGTTAGCATTGTGTGAGGGTGGGGGTGGTGACAAAATATCTGCAGCCTGCTTCTAGAGAAATAAGTGTCACGCCGCTGTGTGTCAAGTGCAATGCTGCAGTTGCCACTGTCAGTGGGCAAGCATGTAAGCACCAGGTACAGCAGAGTACATCCTACTCCCTTCCTCCCGAGGTCTAAGGCAGCAGCACCTGTGCCCACATCCCACAGTGAAGGGGAGCAGGAGTGGCATGGTGTGAATTGCTGCACGTGTACTTCCTCAATAAGACCACCGGCAGCACTGAGGTGGTGGCTGGGTTACACTTGCAGGGAGGGAAGGATTGGTTTGCATGCTGCCTATCACTATCTGTGATAGTTTGCCTACTGGATGGGACATGGCTAGTTTTCCTACTGGATGGGCTGGGCCTGGGATCAGGATGCCCCCTACTTGTGCATATTGAGTAGATATGTGCATGTGATGTGTAAAGATGCCACTAAGCCAGGAATACTATGCAATATGAGAACATCCCATGTCTGAGTTAAAAATGAACACTCTGCTCTCTCACCTGCCAATTGATGACCAGAATCAGTGCATGCTCCAGTGACCCCTCCATAACTCAGTACTCAATCAGTCACAATTATCTGAATCACATATGAATCTAGATAACCTCTTGTGGTCTGCAACATATGAGAGTAGTCCATGACTGGCCCACAAGCACACAGCATGCAATGGGTACATTTGTCATTCTGCTAGGACACCAATGGCTGGAATGTGTGTGTTCGGGTATCATGGCCTGCCTCTCTGACTGGACAGATTCCATATGCACAGCATGCATGTCAGTTACATCAGCATCATAGCAAGGCTGTGCAACATGCAGACCTCAAAAGACATCCCTCTAACATATTTGCCTAACAAACCTCGTCAGACAAGTATGACACAAAGCCTGCAGACAGCTAAGCAGAAATAGGCACACCCCAAGTCATGCCCACATGCACCCTGGCAGTAATGACCTATATACTCATAGACTGATGCATACATGCTGCTGCTCCGTGGCTCAAAACACATGGCCAGTGTGTGTATGAGCGAGTAGAACATGGGTTCAAGGTCAACCAGTGGATCAGGGATGCATTCTCTAGGTATTTTACCTTTATCATACCTATCTGGAACAGAGCCATTATGTGTAACCCCCCATATTTTGTCCAGCATGAGTCCTCACACTTGGCGGTCACATTGAGAAACCGCATGATGTAAAGCTAGATGGCAGAGCACTCTGAGTGGGCATTGGTAGCACCTGTACTTTTCAGAGCATGCTAATAATGCCATTGAACAGGCACTGGCAATAGTGGAGCATTAAAGGAGGCCTAAGGAGCAGGTGACAATGTGCACAACTTTTGGTCAGTGGAGTCATGTGTGTATGTGTGTCCCCAGAGGACTGTGAGCTACAGCAATGCAGTGTGCATGCATGTGATGGCCAGGCTTTATGTCTCTGCATACAACATGCTGCAGGTCAGCTCTTCAGCAACTGTACATACAGTGTGAGACTGCATGTGCAAGCTCTCTTGCTGTGAAGTGCTCTTGGGCAGGAGGAGGTTCCACTGTGTCTGTACTTTGGGTGTGTGCATGTGCTGCACTGGCCAGTTCGACAGGGTCCATGGTGAGGGACATAACATTATGTAGGTGTGCTAGTATGGCACTATTTAGACATACTTGTATGCCACCTTACCCTACAATCAAAGTGGTTACATCACATCACAATTGGGTTATATTCAACATGTGGGTATTTTACATTTAACATGAGGGTATTTATTTATTTATTTATTTAGCATATATTTGTATGCCGCTACTTCCAGTGATCAGTAGCAGCTTGATTACAGCGTGATATTGACAAATCATGACATAAATTTAATGGAGTATTTAACAACATTAAGACAACACAGGTTGAGGGTTACATTTATCATGATGGTGTCATAAGTCTAGCTGGGTTAGTTAAGTATTGAGCTTGCAGTGGAGTTTACGTTTCAATCCCGCTCGGGTGGGGGATGTTGTGTATCTGATGAGGACTGTTGTCTGTGCCATGCTCACTGCCACAAGCTGTGTAGGGGGACAGAGTGTTTGGGGATGTGTCAGATATAGGTCACTGTGGCCCAACATGCACTCAAGACCTGTCTGCAGCCTAATTTCCAGTGCACATTGCATTGCATTAGCATTAGCATTATACAAGTTCAAAGTCAAAGGGTAAACAAATGAATGGAAAAGGATTCTGTGGAATACTCAATCTATCTTTTATTTTAATTGTATATTGTGTTGGTGTTTCACTTCATACATTCAAGCATTCACAATAAGGAAACAGTAATGGCTAGATCTTACAAACAGAAAAAGGAAACAACATTATAGGTCATTCAGAAACCATATTCACTTAGCCCACAATACAACTGCAGGTCATTCAAGACCCTTTTCACTTAGCCCGCAATACACTCAGGTCATTTTAATGCCAGGAACAGTCTGGTGTCTGCTTTGACTGGCAGACACACATTTTTCTGCCTTTTTATGTGTTCCGATAGCACATTGAGTCTGCAAACATGACATTTCAGATCATGCCCTTCTGGCAGCATGACTTTATAGGTGCTGCTGTAGCCCACTGCATAGGGTCAAACATGTTCACTCTGCAACTTTATGTCACCTGAGTAGATGAATAGCCTAATGGTTAGAAATGGTTTGGGAACCAAGGTCCCAGCGTTTGATTCCCGCTTACCCTCCTTGTGCGATGGGTGGGAATGCTTTATAGAGACTTTTTTTGTATGACAAATCTTTCATACAATGACCTCTTCTCCTTGTGGCCTCGGGCAAGTCACTTAACCCTCTGATGAATGCAGGTCCCTGTTTTTAATGTGCATTACCAGATTTTAGGTACAATGTACACTGCTTTGACTAAACTGATCATGCGGTATAATAAATACCAGTTAAAGAAATACATAAATGAAAAAAAAAGGTTAAAGTATTCCATCATAACTGTGACTGTGCAGCTTTGATTCCATCACACCTATGCATTACATGCAGCCACATCCTACCCCTTGGATGGCCACCTGCAGGGATCATCAGACTTCTTTGCTTGCTCTTTAAGGCCAGTATGAGCAACTCTTGTCTAGGTGCTGTATGCACATTTGTCTGGAGAGTTGTATGGTGGTTGGGAGGATGCGACAGCTGTGAGACCCACAAGTCTGGTATTGGGCCTTCCCTGTGGCACAGCCAGACTTTTTTCCCACACACTGCAACTGCATTTGTGAGGTCACATCAGGTACATTGATGCTGCAAGCCTATGCCACACTCTCATCTACTGCCATACTTCCTTCAGCCCATCCATCAACATCTGCCAGTTATGTGCAGTCATTTCTTCTCATGCCATCTGCTATACCATGGCCCACACGGGAACCTTTTCCTCTTTTTGATGTATCCCTCATGCCTCTCGTGTGACTGATCTGCTTGTCACCACTCCTGCTCCATCATCCTTTTGTTGCACACATCATGGAGATTCTGGCTCAGCAGGGGGACACGTCTTCCCCGTCCTATGCCACACAATGACATTACAGCATTTCACATGGGCACCTCTCATTGGATCAGTACAGCTGCCTCACACACGCTTAGCCCACTTACTGATTGGCATGTTGGATGCCCCAGGACCTGTCAACTCCTACCTGTCTTTCCATCCATCAGCTTTACCTTGACATTTGCTGGGCCTCCCTTATCCTGCATTAGGGTGAAAGCCATTTTCAGGCATTAAGTGCATGCTTGGCACCTTAATGCCCGGTGTCCTGTTAGTGCACGATAATCGAACCCTTGCGTCATTACTGCCAGATGCCTACTACTCACCCCAAGCCTTTATCAAGCAAAAAGACCCTTAACACTGACGTTTTTGCTTGATCTCTGATGCTCCCTTAACACTCTTTAGTAAACATATTTCTTAGTCAAATAGTGAAAAAATATTGCTACTACTCACCTAACATGGTCACAAATGGATGGATAGTATCTGACCATTTAGCAATTTAAATGGCCTGAAATAATATGTATATTTTTTGAAAATATATGGAAAAGCTAATTACATAGTCACCAGTGAATGCAAAATTGCCTTTGAATATCATTTTGATATAGGGGTATGTTTACTAAACTGCGATAATGTTGCAGCGGCACAGTTTGCACGCGATACATAACGTTATCGTGCGATGCTTAACGTTATCGTGCATTAAAGTCTCCGGCAGCGTTAAGGCACACAGAGGGTGGAATAAGGCTCCCCAGAGGGTGGAGAGAAGGAGTCAATGGGCGGAGAGTGGGCAGAGAGAGGCTCCATGCACACTAACGCTGTGAAATGAAGGTCTGAAAATTAGCGCCAGTGAAAACCTTGCGTTAGAAGCACATTTGCAGGAGAGAGAAACCAGTTCAGTCAGCAATGTACAGCAAAGGCAGGGAGACCCAGAAAAATGATAGTAGTGATACATGTGCAGCAACAGCATAGTGCCCAGGTACGAAAGGGCACTATGGTGAGGCTGCAAATGGGGTACAAAGAGCTGAAGGTGGGACATGCAGTGGGGCAGCTGGGGCACAGGGTGGACTACGCAGATGCCTAGGTGGCACATAGGAACCCAGAAACTGCAAATCAGCAAGCCAGCAACTGACTAAGGTCAAAAATGCCCACGAGTGTGTATCCCACAGTGTCCCAGGGGACAGTACCCAGCAAGTACCCCAAAGGGCACATACCATTGACAGGTGGTGCTGGGGGGAAGCGCGGATGTCTATGAAGGCACCCCTACCCCAGATCCCACACCATAGGCAGCCACCTACCGGCACATTGGATGGCCTGGGACTGCGCAAAACCAGCCCACCGGCATAAGGGCATGGCAGCATGGTGGGGGAGGGGTTCTGTTGGTGAAGGGGGCAGTGGCAGCTGCCCACAGCAGACCAAGGCCAAGCCCTGTTTAGGTGGGTGGCATGCAGTGCAACAGACAAGGGCTGTCTGAAGAACAGTAATGGTATCCCCAGGGAATGACCTGCCTCTGTGGCAACAGTTTGGTGCAGTACACACAGCCAGTATGTTCAGCGGCAGAAAGTCACAGGTTCAAGTCCCAGCTGTGGCCCCTGCAGACCATGTCCCTATATTTTACCCTGCAGCGCACATACACCATAAACATGTGCAGTCCCTAGAGCAGAGGTTCCCAACTGCAGTCCTGGAGGGCCAAACACCATTCAGGATATCATGCTGTCCCTAATACATATGCATGTGATTCATTGGTATGCAGTGCCCCCATTGTATGCAAATGTATCTCATGCATATTTATTAGGGACAGCCTGCAAACCTGAATCTTGTGTGGCCCACCAGAACCGGAGTTGGGAACCTCTACCCTAGCGCATCAGCCAACAGGGGCACAAAAACCCACACCCACAAGCTCCACTATCGAAAGCCTCATGGAGATTCAGGCTGTTGGGCCCTGCGCGGAGCAGCAGCTACCAATACTAGCACCTGCATACCTTAGCAATGCCTGCACTGTGCCTAGGACTGGTGTGGCGGCCAGGGCTGACAACCACCTCTATCTTTGCCCAATGCTGAAATAGGTGTGGGAGTATGTGTATGGCTATTTTGTGTTTTGTGGCTGCCTACACCTTTTTGAGCCCCCAATGCTTGCACTGTTTCCAGTGTTAGCCTGCCAATGTGCATAATGAAGAGCAAGGTATCGTGGGTATGGCCCAGACATGGCGGTCTGCGCAGGATGCATCTTCACAGGGTATAGGGCAATGGCTGGGACATTGTAGTGTCCAACAACCACCTGCACGGACAAGGTGGCCAAAGCATGTCATGCTGCGAGGTCACTCTCACCCTGACTGAGTAGTGACCATGGCATGGCTAGGTTCGCACATAGTGCTCCTCTCAAGTGATATCTATGAGTTCTGTTTTCTGCAGCCCAATCACTGTCATACTTGATTGGTGTATGTGCTTGCATCCCATTTTGGGGTGCACACAGATCTTACAGGAATGTGCACTATGTACTAGCTAGCAGACTGTCTGCAGTTAGCATGTGCATGGCTGGAACACCTTGCAGTGGGTGGAGACTGATGGTGTCTTCTGCTGGGGTATGTCAAATTGTGGTGCGGAGAAGCTAAGTTTTTCCAGGCCTAGTACCTGTCTGCCAATGCCCTATGAAATATGTACAGATCTGCATTGATTGCCCTGGAGGGTGCCTATTCCCGCAGCAGGACTAGGGTGGTGGTCCCCTCTACTGCCTCGGTTGTAGAGTGTGGATCTGTTGGTGGGAGATCCTGTCCCTCACCCTGACCCAAAAAGGGCAGGTTGGGTAGTGCTACATAATCCGCTTTTGGGTCCAAACACCACCCTTCTCTCATAACATGTGACCATGGCAACCACATAGGATATGCACTATTCTGGGTGCATTATAGTCCACTAGGACTAGACGTGACTGGGAAATGCAGATGAACACAGGTTTATTCTAGATGTGGCTGCAAGGACTACCTATCAGACACTAGCACTGATGGGGACCTGCAGAATAGCCTACCTCAGCCAAGCCAATGTGCAGGTTTGCAGGCTGTCCCTCTGCAACTTCCTCTCTTCACCGGAGCAGCGGCACAGAGGGCAGAGCACGTGTGCTTCTCCCGCACCTCCCCTAACCAATCGGGGCCTGATCTTCTCAGTTAAAAGCGGCTGCACGCCGCCGGGAGTCCCTCTGCAACTTCCTCTCTTCACCGGAGCAGCGGCACAGAGGGCAGAGCACGTGTGCTCCTCCCGCACCTCCCCTAACCAATCGGGGCCTAATCTTCTCAGTTAAAAGCGGCTGCACGCCGCCGGGAGTCCCTCTGCAACTTCCTCTCTTCACCGGAGCAGCGGCACAGAGGGCGGAGCACGTGTGCTCCTCCCGCACCTCCCCTAACCAATCGGGGCCTGATCTTCTCAGTTAAAAGCACCTGCACGCCGCCGGGAGTCCCTCTGCAACTTCCTCTCTTCACCGGAGCAGCGGCACAGAGGGCAGAGCACGTGTGCTCCTCCCGCACCTCCCCTAACCAATCGGGGCCTGATCTTCTCAGTTAAAAGCGGCTGCACGCCGCCGGGAGTCCCTCTGCAACTTCCTCTCTTCACCGGAGCAGCGGCACAGAGGGCAGAGCACGTGTGCTCCTCCTGCACCTCCCCTAACCAATCAGGGCCTGATCTTCTCAGTTAAAAGCGACTGCACGCCAAGGCGTGCCCGCGCCTTGCGGGCCCGTGCCTGAGGGCCTCGCAAGAGGGCCCTTTGGCACGGCCCTTAGGCAGAGGCCTTACCGAAAACGCCTGATCAACATCCGACGGACACAACGCTAGCCTACCTCTCCATTGCAAAACAGCTTGAGTTCCCTTCTGGTTGAACTCGCGATCGACGCAAACATCGAAGCAGCAACAGCGATATTCAAGCACCTATCAGCCTAAGCTCCTCGAGAACTGAGAGCACCCCCTGCAACAACACGTCAAAAGACCAAGGACACAGCAAGTATAACTGTTTTGTTGACAATAACCTGCTCCTTTACACTCTACCGCCAATAACCAGCATACTACATGAACTTATCACCAGTTATTACAATACTGTTGTCAGTAAGAACTTATCACCAGTTATTACAATACTGTTGTCAGTAAGAACTTATCACCAGTCAGTAAGAACTTATCACCAGCCATTACAATACTGTTGTCAGTAAGAACTTATCACCAGTTATTACAATACTGTTGTCAGTAAGAACTTATCACCAGCTATTACAATACTGTTGTCAGTAAGAACTTATCACCAGCCATTACAATACTGTTATCAGTACTAATTAGCCTCTCAAAAGCTATTATACTGTTATTTGCAACTCAATAACCTTTATACTATTGCCAATACTAAATTAGCACATTGTACTACCACTGTCTATAGTCCTTTAACTGTTGCCAATAACAATTAGTCATTGTACTGTTGATAGCAATTGCGGGTCACTGCACTGCTGCTAGTCATTGCACTATTTCTATTTAATCTAAAATCTATAAGGTCCTGTTATCACTCACTACCCTCCTTACCTTTGGGCTCCCCTGCATCATAAACGCCCTCAACCACGATACTAGCTACATACCAATACTACATACATATGGAAGGAGATGGTTTGAATTCCCCCACCACACAACTGCAAAACGCAACCACACATCCCACTCCCATCTACTTAGCATTCCCCTTCAAGTCATCAACAAAGCACAATCTGAGAAACTCCATCGACAACGCCTCCTAAAATGTGCATTGATAAATGCCAGATCCATACGATCAAAATGGCCTGCAGTCATGGACTTGATTCCTCAATACAAGCTCGACATCCTGATGGTCACGGAATCATGGCTATCTGATTGCGACAACATCCTCCTGAATCAGATGCTGCCTCCTGGATTTGACCTCTACACATGCCACAGATCCACTCAAAAAGGAGGCGGAACGCTCATCCTCGCCAAAACAGATCTTAATTTCAAGCTATGCAACTCCTCCAGCTCAACCCACCTTGACTACCTCACTATATCTAATGAACTCTGCTCAATCAACCTGATTTATCGAGCACCCTCCCCATCACCGGATGACCTTCCAACAATAATCGAGCTTGCATGCGCAACATCCACCTCACGCTCTCCAAATTGGATAGTTGGTGATTTCAACCTCCCATCTCTCCATGACAGCCACTCTGAAGCATTTCTAGACGCACTAGGGGATCTAGGCTACAAACAATATGTCGATTCTCCCACCCACACTAAAGGAGGTAAACTAGACCTCATCTTCGCACCCCATTCCAACACCTTAACACACCAAGCCCTTGAACTATCGGTTATAGCTCTCTCCTCCATCTTCCCCTGCTCCGTGCTCCCCGAACGGGTAGAGCACACCTGAGCAGGATCCAGCCATCCTCCCTGCTCAGGAGCCTCCGGTCCAATCGGGACTGTGGGAGGCGGAGCCTACACGAAAGAAAAGCAGCCGCCGTCGGAAGGAAGCTCTCTCCTCCATCTTCCCCTGCTCCGTGCTCCCCGAACGGGTAGAGCACACCTGAGCAGGATCCAGCCATCCTCCCTGCTCAGGAGCCTCCGGTCCAATCGGGACTGTGGGAGGCGGAGCCTACACGAAAGAAAAGCAGCCGCCGTCGGAAGGAAGCTCTCTCCTCCATCTTCCCCTGCTCCGTGCTCCCCGAACGGGTAGAGCACACCTGAGCAGGATCCAGCCATCCTCCCTGCTCAGGAGCCTCCGGTCCAATCGGGACTGTGGGAGGCGGAGCCTACACGAAAGAAAAGCAGCCGCCGTCGGAAGGAAGCTCTCTCCTCCATCTTCCCCTGCTCCGTGCTCCCCGAACGGGTAGAGCACACCTGAGCAGGATCCAGCCATCCTCCCTGCTCAGGAGCCTCCGGTCCAATCGGGACTGTGGGAGGCGGAGCCTACACGAAAGAAAAGCAGCCGCCGTCGGAAGGAAGCTCTCTCCTCCATCTTCCCCTGCTCCGTGCTCCCCGAACGGGTAGAGCACACCTGAGCAGGATCCAGCCATCCTCCCTGCTCAGGAGCCTCCGGTCCAATCGGGACTGTGGGAGGCGGAGCCTACACGAAAGAAAAGCAGCCGCCGTCAGGCGGGCCCGCCCCTGTCGGGCCCGCGCCTGAGGGCCTCGCCAGAGGGCCCTTTGGCACGGCCCTTAGGCAAAGGCCCCCTAGGAAGGATCCTGAAGACCCCAACATACAGCAACGAAAGCAATCCACAGCCTGCACAAACCCATAAGAAAAACGTTTCACCTGCTCCAATGCGACCACCACAGGATCTCACAGCAAGTACAATACAACGTGTTACTCAAAAGATTGCATTCAACTGTGTCTCATACTGTTGCCAGTAGTCATACCATAATCTTTTCCATAATCGTATACTGTTGTCAGTAGCCATACCCCTCCCCCAACCTATACTGTATGTCAGTATCCATATCTCCACCATAAACATATACTCTCTCCAGTAGTCATACCTCTCCCTAAACCATACTGTCGCCAGTAGTATCATAAAGTTCAGTAGTACTCATCTTAGCAGTTACACTTTTATCATAACCATAATCGGTGTCAGTAGTAGTCAGACTGTTGTCAGCACCCTCTCTAAATACTATATACTATATACTGTACCATATACTGTACCATATACTGTACCATATACTATATACTGTACCATTTCACCGCATATCATACTCTGTATTATTATATCACTGTATATACTGTACCATACTACTGCATATTATATACTGATATATCACTGATATATCACTGATATATTGAACCACACCTTAACACAGCCTTTCTATACTGCATTTAGTAAGTTTACATTTACTATAGTTTATGCTATAAACTCCCTCCCAATAATATAAGAATCTCACACACTTTATGCTATAAACTCCCTCCCAATAATATAAGAATCTCACACACTTCCCTAACTAAGAAACTAGAATGGCTCTCCACCTCATCACCTTTCTCAGTTTTTTCCTCCTCACAGACTGGCTAGGGACCTCCCTTGCCTACTCTCCCCCCACCAATTATATACCGATCCTTAAGAATCACGGAAAACAATGGTCTAACAACCCTTATCATCAGCCAGATAAGGAAGCTCGTATACGACACTCTCACCTCATCCATATAGCAATACACCAAAGCAACAACACTAAACACAACACCACCCCCAACTCCCACAAAACCTAAGATGTGCTCTCATAAATGCACGCTCAATTCGAAAAAATGGCCTGTAATCCTAGACATAATTACCCTTCACAATCTGGATGCACTCATGATCACCGAAACCTGGCTATCTAAAGAAGACAATGTCCTCATAAACCAACTCACTCCACCTAACTTCTCTATACACACAACCCATAGAGAAAACAGGAAGGGAGGAGGAGCACTAATACTCACCAAGTCTGAACTCCTTTTTAACATGACCTGCTCCCTTAGTACAAGCAACCTAGATATAATCACCATAATGAACAAACAATGCTCCATCAACCTAGTTTATAGAGCCCCCTCAAGTTCGCCGGATGAACTTTCCACTATATTAGACCTAGCTGCCAATACCAGCAACCCCCACCCCACTAACTGGATAATGGGAGACCTCAACCTCCCTTCACTGCAGCAAAACCAGTCATCCTCACTCCTCAACGCCATCAAAGACCTTGGATATCAACAGCTTATCACAGAGCCCACACACACTAAAGGAAACGTTCTTGATATGGTCTTCGCTCCCCAAGCTGTCTCCGAGCAGAACTCCAAAATTGTAAAGTCGATCACCAATGTACCATGGTCAGACCATAAGCTTATAATCTTACAAATCCCTCTGAGCAACAATCATCTTCGTAGCAACAGAAATCCAGTCAACACATATAGAACAACAAGAGGTTTCCGACCTTTCAATAGAGAACTCATACTATCAAGTACCCAGTCACTCCTAAACAACACAGTACCTAACCTTAATGAGTCTGTTACCGCCTGGTTCAACAACCTCAATACCATTGCTCTACTACCTCCCAAAAAGAACATAACACCAAAAAAAAGAACCCCTGCGCCATGGTTTTCCCCTGAACTACAGTCCTCACTTTCCCATCTACGAAGACTGGAAAAACGCTGGCGCCGCTCACTCTCCAGCGATGATCACGCAGCCTACAATCAACACCTTACATCCCACCGCAATGCAATCTCAACCACAAGGAAACAATACCACAATGATATGCTCAAAAGATCTTTGAACAAACCGCGGGACCTTTTCAACCTGGTCAAATCACTAGCAAAAGAACCATCCTCTGAACAAAAAGAAGATATCCACCCACAGGAATTTGCTGATTACTTACAATCGAAACTTCTACAAACAGATGAACTCTCCAAAACCACCGCATATGAAACAACTTGCATAACACCCCTAACTTCACTCACTACACCCTCAGTTAAACACATTGAAGACACAATCGCCTCACTCAACACATCGACTGCACAAACCGACCCATGCCCTGCCTTTTGGATAAAGGATCTCCGAAGCTCATTTAGCCCTTTCATTGCTAGACTAATTAACCGCTCTTTTACAACTGGCTCTTTCCCATCTGCTTTAAAGCTCACATCCATTAGACCTCTACTAAAAAACGCAAAACTAGACCCTAAACGGCCTGATTCTTACAGACCAATAGCCAGCATCCCCCTACTGGCAAAGATCTTTGAGAAAGAAGCACAAAGACAAATCCAAGACCATATAGATTCTGCAGCCCCCCTGGACCATGCACAACACGGTTTCAGAGAGTTCCATGGTGTTGAGACTCTACTTACCACTCTTTTCAACGATGTTCTCACCACCATAGACAACTTACAGCAAGGCGTTGTACTAATCTTCCTGGATATAGCAGCAGCGTTCGATTCAGTAAACCATGAGATCCTCCTAGGCCGTCTGATGGAAAAAGGCATCTGCAACTTAGCGCTCGAATGGTGCAAATCATATCTCGACACCAGAATGCAATTTGTAAAATCCGCAACAGGAGAATCTAAACTCTTCCAACAGAAACAAGGAGTCCCACAAGGGTCCTCTCTCTCCTCTCTCATGTTCAATATCTACATGCAGCCGATCTGCAACATCATCAGATCCTTCAATGTGAAATGTATGATTTATGCTGACGATATCCTTCTCTACATGCCATTTTCCACAAAGCAAATGGACTTAATTCCCATAACGAATTGTTTCAATGCAGTCTCTGATTGGCTCCTATCACAGAACCTCCGCATTCAACACAAAAAAACCGAGGTGCTATTCATCTCCAGAGACCCCAACTTCACCCCACCATCATATATAAACGTCAAGGGTGCTGAACTATACACCAAGGAAACAATAAAATACCTCGGTGTCACCATTGACCATCGGCTCAACATGATACCACACATAAATAATATCGTAAAAGCTGTGTACTACAAGATACGCACGCTCAAGCACCTACGTCCCCTACTTGACCCAGAAGACTTCAGAACCATTTACCAAGCATTAATCTTACCACATTTTGACTTCGCCAACTCAATTCTTCAAGGGCTCCCACAATCCACCCTGAGCCCATTACAGCTCGCCATGAATACGGCTGCAAGGATTCTCCAAGGAGTTTCCAGAAGTGAGCATATCACTCCTATCCTCAAACAGCTTCATTGGCTCCCCATACACGGTAGGCTAATGTTTAAAACCCTGATTCTTACATTTAAGGCCATCAAGGGTATATCCTCAAACTCACTTTCCGAGCTCATCAAATTAGTTCCATCAAACAGAATTAGAAGACAGGCAGCACTAAACTCCTTAGTAGTTCCAAAGGACATAATAACCTGCAATCTATCTACAGCGAACAGAGCTTTCGTGTTTTGCGCACCAAAATGCTGGAACTCCCTCCCCTCAGACATCCGTACCATAACTGACCTGGCCCAATTCAGAAAGGCCATTAAATTCATCCTATTCACCAAATACTACCCCACATAAAATTTCAGCTTAACAGTCCCACATCTACCCTGCCAATTTTTTCCTTTTCCCGCGTCCTCTATATTCTCGCACAACAACCATGCCAAATCATGTACATAGTTTGATTATGTTATCTAATAACAGATTACGTATTCCATGTATATAGTTCTATATATATGTTATCTAGTTAACATACTACATATTCCATGTATATAGTTCTATATATATATGTTATCTAGTTAACATACTACATATTCCATGTATATAACTCTCCCAGTTTAATCCAAGTTGTTACCCCTGTTTTATGTAACACTGAACAGCCTGCTGTTCCGGTGCTAGTTGTTGTTCCATGTGAACCGCGCTGATCCCAAAGAGTGCGGTATATAAGAAACTGAAATAAATAAATAAATAAAATAAATAAATACCAGTACCATGGTCTGATCACAACCTTATTCAATTCAATATACCCACCTATACCTCTCACGTGAGTCAAATACCATCTAACTCACCCGGAACCCACGCAGTCCGTTTTCAACCTCTCAACCGTGACAAGGTCCTAGATAACCTCCAACCACTCTTGACCGACACCTCCCTCAACTTAGATGACCTGGTATCCAAATGGGACGAGAACCTCAGAGCCGCCTCATGTACAGTGCACAAGGATAAGAAAATAAGAAAACGAGAACATGCACCATGGTTCTCTACTGACCTTCGTACATCTCTCATCCACCTACGCAAACTTGAAAGACAGTGGCGCCAAACCCACTCACCAGAAGCCCTTGAAACATATAATTCACACCTAGCTACCCACCGTGAGAAGGTAACACTGAGTAAGAAGCTATACCACACAAACCTACTGAAACGCTCCATCAATAAACCTCATGCTCTATTCAACTTAGTAAAATCCATAACAAGAGAGCCAGTTTCAGCCCAACCTGCAATGCCTCGGCCACAGGACTACGCAAACTACCTGCAATCAAAAATGATTAAGACCAGCACAAGCATAAATACCATCAACCCCATTATATCACCTAAGGCATCTCAAATAACTCCATTTTGCAACTTCAATACTATATCATCTAATGAAATTGAGAAAATTGTCGCCTCCATCAATCCTAGCACGGCACCTAACGACCCTTGCCCAGCCAACTGGATCAAAGATCTGCGACATGATCTAAGCCAAATCCTATGCAAAATACTGAACCAGTCCTTTCTAACAGGCTCATTCCCCCAGAGTCTTAAACACACCTCTATCAAGCCTCTACTAAAAAACAGTAAGCTTGATTCATCCAAAGCTGAATCATTTAGGCCAATCTCAAGCATCCCCCAGCTTGCAAAAATCATCGAGAAAGCTGCCCAACTACAACTCCAGCATCACATTGACACAGAAGCACCACTAGACAAATCACAACATGGATTCAGAGAAGCACATGGAGTTGACACAATCCTTACAACCCTATTCAACGATCTGATCACAGGAATAAACAACATCAAACAAGGATTTATTCTCATCTTTTTAGACATTTCCGCTGCATTCGATTCTGTGAACCACGATATACTACTGCAACGTCTGAGAGAGAAGGGGATTCGAAGCACAGCACTGGAATGGTGTAGATCCTACCTTTCCAATAGGTGGCAACAAGTTAAAACAGGCCAGGAATCCTCAGAACCATTCCTACAGTCTCAAGGTGTACCACAAGGATCTTCACTATCGGCGTTAATGTTCAATATTTATATGCAGCCGATATGCGAATTGATCAGATCCTTCAACGTACAATGCCTGGCATACGCTGATGACATCCTCATATACATGCCATTCAAAACTGACCAACCAGTGTTTACTCCAATAATCAACTGCTTCGGAGCAGTAGCTGAATGGCTGCTGACTCAAAACCTAAGAATAAATCATAGCAAAACTGATGTTCTATTTGTCACAAGGAATCTTAAGTTCGTACCTCCTCCGTCGCTGCTGGTCAACAACATAGAACTGACGTCCAAACCCACGATCCGATACCTCGGCATAACATTAGATCAACACCTGGATATGACAATGCATGTGAAGAATGTGACAAAGAATATATATCATAAGATCAGAACACTACGCCACCTCCGTCCACTACTGGACTATACTGATTACCGATCAACCTTCCAGGCACTAGTCCTCCCACATCTAGATTTTGCAAACATCATCCTCCACGGGCTCTCTCAATCAACCTTAAATCCACTTCGTCTGGCTATGAATACAGCTGCAAGAGTCCTCTCTGGATCACCAAGGTCTGCTCATATAACGCCTATCATGAAAGACCTACACTGGCTACCTCTACAAGCCAGACTCTCATATAAGTCACTAGTCTTGACCTTCAAAGCCATGAATATCTACCCACCAACACCAATCAGAAAACTAATCCACAACACCCCTGAAAATAGAAACAGAAAGACTACAACTATAAACACCTTAATAGTTCCCAAGATGATGACATCATGTACTAAAGCTACATCAAACAGAGCTTTTTCATTATTCGCACCCAGGAACTGGAATATACTTCCCCATGAAATCCGCGGCATCAAAAGCCTATTACAATTCCGCAAAGCCGTAAAGCATCACTTATTCACAAAATACTACCCAGAAGTGACCATGGACACTCACACAGCCAACAGGCCTCCCACTCACACCAAACACCTTAGCACCTTTATCCAACCTGAAAATGGTTAGTTCCCACGATATTTCACTTTACTACTATTGACCCATGCCACCCATGAATACACGTACAATATCCACTCGAGTTTAAATATGGTATATAATAAAAGCATATTCATAGTATAATGTTGACTGTACATAGTTATCCCTGTTATTCCATGTTATATATTCCCTTGTTCTCTGTAAACTCGATGTTACCTGTACACATTGCAGTATATTTTGTTCAATGTACATCGCACTGATTTTTAATAGCGCGGTATATAAGAGATGTTAAATAAATAAATAAATAAATAAATAAGCCAGGTGTTGCGGACCTGGTGCTGGGCGCCCCACCTCATCCTCAGGGTAAGCACAGGAAATGCACAATTTGATGGTTTGTAGCTACTCTGTGCCAGTAACACACACAGTCAATTCCCCCTACCAGGCTGGGGTGCTGTAGAGGCGCATACCCCATCTTGTGTTCAGATGTAGACTGCCGATCTGCATGTGCAGTGCATCATGGGTACGGGTGGGTTTACCCTATCCTGGTAACCACAGCAGACAGTTTGTGCAGTGACCTGCAGTCTTTCTGTAGCCAGCCAGCACTGTGCTAGCAACTGTAGAGATATAGCCTACTGGTTACTGCAATGACTGTGGAAGCAGAGGTTATGGGTTCAATCCTGTAGTGGTGTTATTTGATAAGGCTGTCTGAGGCATTTCCTTTTAATTTAAATCTGTGCTGCCAGCAAAAACACCCTCACAGTGCCGTAGCCTAAGGTGTTTCATAAGGCGCCCTATAGGGCACATTATAAGGTGCCTTGGCGGACAGGCCACCTGGAGAAATACCACAGCTGTGGCTGTCCTCCACCCCTTTAGATGTCTCAGAAGCAGGTAGGGAAGGGGTCCCTGCAGAGGCAGATGGTTGGGGGTGGCAGTGTGGCCATCCATGTATGCCTCGGCACCCTATCCAGACCTGGCACTCTAGGCACCCACCAAACCTGCATGTTTGATGGGCAGGGACTGCACACCACCCCCACTGACAGCACACAAACATGGTGTGGGGGTGTTTGTGGTGGGTGCAGTGGTACCTGCCTGCAGCAGACAAAAGCCATGTCCTGGTCTTGTGTGCAGTGCGCATTGGAACTTGTGGTTTGCACAGGATATATATTTGTGTCAGCGGGTAGCTCAATGGCTTGAGCCATCTTAGTGTGGGTCTGCCATGGACATGGCCTGGGTACACATATCTGTTCATGCTGAGAGGCCACTCTCACTAAGCTGTGACCATGTGCTACTTAGGGCCAAGCTGTAGTGATATGTGATCCATTTGTTTAATGATCGTCCTGTCAGTACTCGGGTTGCTGGCTGTCCACACTATTTGTATAGAAGCAATGTGTTCATGGAGACTATGTGCACAAGCAGCATGTGGTGACTAGCAGATTGGGCAGATGGTATGTGAGTGGCTGACACAGGATGGTCTTGCCGAACATATGCAGGCTGTCTGGGATTCAACTGGGTGATATGAATTCTCAGAAAGTGAAGTTAACAGCTATTCTTGGGCTGCTGGTAGCTATGGTATTGGCAGGCCTTTTTATGGGGTGTCAGAACCCCCCCTGCTAGACAATATTCACAGGAATTGGGCTCCTTGTTAACAGCTGCCACAGCCTCAGGGAGTAACATGAGATATCCATGGCCTACAGGAGCAGGACACAAGGCACAGATGAGACAAGCCACTCTGGCATGCTACAACTGTACTGCATGCCAAGTGACTAGTATCACACACTTCAGACAACACCTGTAATACACAGGCAGAGACAGGTGGTGTGTGCCCTCCATCACAATCAGGATGACTGCAGAAACATGTCATTTGCACAGATGACAGCTGTCATGTGCATGAAGCACACATTATCCCTGCATAATACAGGGATACACACTCGTGGATACACACTCGTGGTGGATTGCTACATTATCCATATGGCCATCAGTTACATATATGTGCTCAGATAATATGGTGCATCATGGTTGATGGAGGGGCTAACCAATACCGGTACCCAGGGCCCCAATTGCAACCATAGCAGTGATTGTAATCACTGCCACAATGCCCAGTACCCGCTTGTTGTCTATGATGGTAGTAGATGTGTTCATGGTCCCCCGAGGAGGGTAGGATGATCAGCAATGGACCGCTGGGGTCATGCATGTGGTTTGCATTAGGTGTATGTGCACCTTTCTTACTGTGTACAGCAGGTGACAAGGGACTGCACACCCTGCACATGTACTGCCTCAGTGGTTACTGCCACACTGTGATGCAGAAGACCTCTGCTTGTGACTGTTATTTGGTGTTGGAAATACAGTAAGGGAGGGGCATATTGACCTCACATGTGGATTTGCCTTTGTACAAGGGATGTGTTCTGCAGCAGTGTGTCTGTTATACAGCTAGCGTGCTGCATGTGCAGTGCAGGGCATACTGCATGTGCACTGCTATAGGCAGGCCCTAGGTGCGGTGTTCCATTGTCAATGATTATGCCAACCATGTTTTTGCATGTCCACAATTTCGCCCATTGCAGGCAGGGAGCTATGGTCTCTTTGCTTCAAGACAGAACTGTGCAGCAGTGTGTGGAGGTATCGACTAATGGTTAGAGCACTGGCTTTGTAACCAGGGTTTGACTCCCACTTGTTCTCTTTGTAGCTGTGGGACACTCACTTCAATATACTGCTAGAAACAGACCTGGGTCTGCATTGACTGAAGGACACAAATTCTTTTACTTTTTAATGTGTTATGATAGCACTTTGGGTTTGCAAACGTGCACATTGCAATCATGACCATCTGACAGCATGACTTTATAGACTCTTCTGTAGCCCATTGCAAAGGGTTTTGTATGTTTACTCAGAAGATGTATCACAGGAGTTGTCCAACTGGATTGGTCCTGGTCTGTCTTTACTACATCCTCTTGTTGGTTTTCTCCTAAGTCCTTTTCTAGGATTTCATTTCCATTTTTTGCTTCTTCACTCTCCCTGTTTTCTGCCTTTCCTTCCTTTTATTTTTCCCCAAAGTTGATTCTTCTGGTTCATTTTTTCTTCCATTTCTCTCATCTGCCTTTTTACCTAACTATAGCTAGATTTCATTCCTCCTTATTCTTTCTCTCTCTCTGGTCTCTCTCCTTTCATTTTTCACCTACTTAACCAGCTTTCCTTTTCCTACTCTTACTTCCCTTGTACTCCCATTCCCACACATTTATCTCCCCCAGCCTCTTATTCCCCCATCTTTCAACCACTTTCTAGCCCCCATTTCCTCCCTATGTATTCATCCCCTCCCCAGCCTTATCTATCTTCTTCTGCCTCTCTTTTCCAGCTCCTTCCCATTTATAAGTGGCTACATTTATGAGTGGCTTGCTCTTTTTCAACTTTAGCTTGAATTTGCATACTAGTAGTTGGTGATATGTGTCAGTCAGCTCCAGGTTTTGTCTTCATTGATGTTATTGAGCTTTTCCATCATTAACTTCCACAGATGTAGTCTGTTTTAGATACAAATTTATTTATATTCTCTTATATACCACACTATTCTGCATCAGTGCGGTTTACATTGAACAAACTGAAATTACATTGAACAGGGCATTATAACTTGGAAATAACTATTTTACAGGGAACATGGGCTATGGAGGGTTAAATGGCTTGCCCAAGACCACTTGTGGGACTAGATACCCCAGTCCTTCCAGCCCAAGGTTGCTGTCCTCTAGTGGGATTTGAACCACCGACCTTCCGGCCTGAAGTACCTTGCTCCAACCACTAGGCCACTCCTCCACTCCAAATGATACAGCTCCAGAAGAGTTATGGGATGGCATCAAGAAGGTTGTATTGGAAGAAAGCGATAAATCTCTATAAAAGATGAAAAAGCAAAAACGGCCAAAATGGATGACCGAAGAAACTCTGATAATTGTCCAGAAATGCAGGAAGCTAAAGTCAGAGGAGAAAGAGAGGCAATCACAGAACTCAACAGAGATTTCCAATGTCCAGCAGGATGAGACAAGAAGAACTACAATGATGCATGCAAGGAAATAGAAGCAGAAACTATTAGAGGAAGAACAGTATCGGCTTTTCTAAAGCTAGGAGAGTTAAAGAAAAAATTCCAATCTCAAATTGGAATGTTACAAGATGCTCAAGGATCCATGTTGAATGATACTGAGAAGATCAAGAATAGGTGGAAAGAATATACAGAGTCATTATACAATAAAGATCAAGTGGACCAACAGCTGTTTCAACATTGTACCTTATGATAAGGAACCATTGGTGATGAAAGAAGAAGTCGAAACAGCATTGAAAGCCTTATCAAAGAACAAAGCAGCAGGCATTGATGGTATTCTGATTGAAGTATTACAGGAATCGGATGCAACTGTTACCATAATTACAAGGCTCTGCCAGGAAATTTAGAATACAACATCATAGCCAACTGACTGGAAAAAAATCTGTGTTTATACCAATACTGAAGAAAGGCGATATGGTTGACTGTGGAAATTATCGCACAATCGCGCTGATCCCACATGCCAGTCAAATTCTACTCAAAATCATTCAACAGAGACTACAACCATACCTGGAATGAGAACTGCCTGAACTGTAAGAAGGGTTCAGGAAAAGGCGAGGAATGAGAGGCATCATTGCGGATGTGAGATGGATCCTTGAATAGACAAAAGCATACCAAAAAGATATCTATATGTGTTTTATCGACTACAGCAAAGCATGAGAAAATCTGGGCCACATTAAGAAGTGTAGATATACCAGAACATAAAAACATAAGATATGCCATACTGGGTCAGACCAAGGTCCATCAAGCCCAGTATCCTGTTTCCAACAGTGGCCAACCTAGGTCATACGTACCTAGCAGCTTCCCCAAAAGACACAGGTTCCGCAATGCTTGTCCCTTCTTAATAATGGTTTATGGACCTTTCCTCCAGGAACTTGTCCAAACCTTTTTGTCCAACTTGTCCAACACCTGATTGTTCTCTTGCACAACCTTTGCATTGATCAAAAAGCAACAGTTTGTATGGAACAAAGATAAACAGAATGGTTTAAAATCAGCAAAGGTGTACAGCGAGGCTGCATACTTTCCCTCTACCTGTTTAATTTATATGCAGAACAAATCATCAGAGAAACAGGACTGTATGAAGACAACTGAGGTGTGAGGATTGGTGAAAGACTCATCAACAACCTTCGCTATGCTGATGATATCACATTATTGGCTAAAAGCGAAGACAATCTGAAACATTTGCTTCTCAAGATCAAGGAACATAGGGGCATGTTTACTAAACACCGTTGCTGTGCGGGTTCCCGTTAGTGTGCGGGTGCCATATAAGGAGTGGGCGGACCAGCCAGAAAAAAGGAAAAAACGGACCGTACCTGTGCGCATCGCGCTAATGTGCGGGTCCCACATTAGCGCGTGGGAAGGCTAAGCGGGGCGCTGCCAGGCACATAGAAGAACACAGCCGTAGCACAATGTTGAAGACAAAAATCAATGGTGCAGGGGCCATGGGTTCAATCCCCCAGTGTGCGCAACCAAAGAAGGCAGGGTGAGGCATGAATATTAATGGTAAAATATCATTTTAGGAGGCATACCACATTAGGGCGGCTGTCGGTGTTGCGCTGTTACGTTTTTGCGGCAGTAATTAATATGTTGCGTTATGAATTTCGCTGTAAAATCTGTGGTGCATTAGGCGGCGCGCTGTACGTCGCTTGCGTTACGTGCGTCGTTAGGCTGTGCGCGGGACATCTTTTGCGTATTGTGAGGCAGTAGGTGGTGCTGTGTTAGTTGTTGACGGCATGAAGTGGTGGGAAAATATCCAAACACAGGACCCGAGACGTAGCACAATGGGGAAGACACCAACCAATAGTGCAGGGCCCACGGGTTCAATACCCCATTGTGTGCAATACAGAAAGGCTGGCCGAGGCATAACTAGTACTGCTGGACAAGAAAGTTGATGGAGGCACACTAATTTTGGCCGTCACCAGGCGTCGCGCGGGTAAGTTTTTGCGGCAGTAACTAATATTGATCCACATTATGCGTCTCGCTGGCAGATGTGGGGGTCGTGAGTTGATGCGCTGGAAATGTGGGCGGCATCGGGCGTCGCGCTGTTACGCTTGTGCGGGTCTGGCAGCAGTAGGCGTCGCGCTGTTAGTTGTGAACGGCATAAGGCTGTGCGCAAATGTCCATACACAGGAACTGAGCCGTAGCACAATGGCAAAGACATTAACCAATGGTGCAGGGGCTACGGGTGCAATCACCCAGTGTGTGCAAGCCAACAATTCTGGCTGAACCATGCCTAGTAATGTTTTAAAAAATATATTTAGGAGGCATACCACATTAGGGCGGCTGTCGGTGTTACGTTGTTGCGCCAGTAATTAATATGTTGCGTTATGAATTTCGCTGTAAAATCTGTGGTGCATTAGGCGGCGCGCTGTACGTCGCTTGCGTTTCGTGCGTCGTTAGGCTGTGCGCGGGACATCTTTTGCGTATTGTGAGGCAGTAGGTGGTGCTGTGTGAGTTGTTGACGGCATGAAGCGTTGGGAAAATATCTAAACACAGGACTCGAGACGTAGCACAATGGGGAAGACACCAACCAATGGTGCAGGGCCCACGGGTTCAATACCCCATTTTGTGCAATACAGAAAGGCTGGCCGAGGCATAACTAGTACTGCTGGACAAGAAAGGTGATGGAGGCACACTAATTTTGGCCGTCGCGCGGGTACGTTTTTGCGGCAGTAACTAATATTGATCCGCATTATGCGTCTCGCTGGCAGATGTGGGGGTCGTGAGTTGATGCGGTGGAAATGTGGGCGGCATCAGGCGTCGCGCTGTTACTCTTGTGCGGGTCTGGCAGCAGTAGGCGTCGCGCTGTTAATTGTGAACGGCATAAGGCTGTGCGCACATGTCCATACACAGGAACTGAGCCATAGCACAATGGCGAAGACATTAACCAATAGTGTAGGGAGCATGTCCCCTATCCCCCACAGTGTTAGTCCACAACGAGGCATATTTTTAGGGGTGAGAGAACCAATGTTTAGCATAAGGCGTTGCGTTGATGGGCATGAGGCGGTGAAAAATATCCTTTTGGAGGCACTGTAATAGTAGCCTGCAGAAGTGGCGCATTGATGGGTATGCACAGGAACAGACCCACAGCACAATGATGATGACACTGACCAATGGTGCATTGATCAGGGGTTGTATACACGGCTGTGCAGAAATAGAAAAAGGCTGGGTGATGCATCACCTGTCCTAGGTAATATTGCCAGATGAGGAGCATGAAGTTATTGCCCACATAATGTGTAAGAGGCAAAACGCGCTGGTGCTTATATCAGAGCCAAATGAACAGAGCCACAGCAGAAGGGTTAGCACACTGCCCAATGGTGCTGGCATCATGGGTCCAATCCCCTGCTGTGTTCAATGAATAAGGCTGGTTGAGCCATCAACCTGTCATGAACTAGGAGCCATGTAACCCTCAATTGTATGTACTACTGATAGCAAATGAACTATGGAAAGTACTGTAATAGCAGGTAATGCATAAGGTGCCCATCAAGGTACCTCAGAGGTCAAATTGTAGCGTACACTCTCCACAAACGAAACACACAATGATGTGTAGTATAGAGTGTTGCGTTTTGTGTGCCGTAGGAGGCAGGGCATTGACCAAACACAGTCAGTGCTAGTACCATGTGTATTGTAATGTATGGAAATCCAAAGTAGGTGAGCAGACATGCAAGATGGAACAGCAGTGTAGCAGAATGGTCATGGCACTGACTGAACGTGAAGGGGTCATGTGTCAAATTGAGCAGTGACTAAGCCTGGGTTACCTACATCTGCGTACAGCATGCAATTGGAGACAGCGATCTGTGTTGCCAGCTAAACACAAGCCCACCCCAGTGCACAGGAGTATGTCACCCTGTCGGGTGTCACTGAATGCACATCATAAACCACCATTTCAGTGATGGCGAGTTCACATATAACCCAAACACTGCACAGAGCTGAAAGGAAACGTCAAGCAGAACGACAAGAACCACAGACATCACATGTGCTGCAGTACAATAATGACATCCAGGACATGTGGCATCTACATAAATACACACACAAATTGGGTCTAGATGGAGCTATGTACAGAGTGATGCAAATGTAACATCCAATCATGATCGTGTGCGACAGACAACGTGAAGATGTGTCCAGCAGATGCGCCTGAAATAGCACAACAGGTGAAATCTCATGATGATAGTGGACCAGCGGTTATAGGCAGAGCACACACACACGAGCCAACCATGGAGAGATGAAATGCAGGAAGGTGTAGGAGTGCAGGATGGCTTGTAGCAGCATGCACATCAGGGCAGGATGACACAAGAGCTGGGAGTCAGAAGATGGACAGAACCATGGGTCAAAACTCAGATGAGGGTACAATGTGCTTACATCACAAACCTGCCAACATCTGGCCGCCAAAGAAATGGAAACGACATCTGCACGACAAGCAGACACAGCCAACAGAACAGAGATTAATCACACCGAGCGGACCACTCCCCAAAAAACAAAAAAGCAACCAAAGGTAGCACAGAACAACAAACTTCCACGTCATTAGCAAAGGGCTGCATTCACAAGCAGTCAAGCCACCCACACAGCACGCGTGCTGGTTGTAAGGACAGGCAAACCCACAGGAGGAAAGCCTGAATAAATGCACCTGGTGATCTGCTGTGTTCAGATCACATCACTTTTTGTATATGGTACCAGGGACACATGCACACCACACAAAAGGATATGTTATGCAGTGGATACAGCATGCAAAAGGAACAGAACACATCACACCCAATCGTAAAGGACCCACACATACCCCTTACTTGAAAACACTGACTAAATGCAAAGCCAACCCACCCACCCACCAATCAAACACAGAACACAACACCAAATCACAACCCAACAGTAATGAAACGCACATGGAAGAACTACCAGACCAGACGCTTCCAAAGGCTTCAATGTACCTCTGAAATTTAAATAATGCCTGTAATGGACAGTGACATCTAGCGTCCTAACTGTATGCCTCCTCTTTACGCAAAACCCTACCAAAGCAGCCCCGGAACAATAAGACAGGCCAAATATCTTCTAGAATATAGCTTGAAAAAAAGCATTACCAGGAATCCCCCAAACCCCTACACATAATCAACCCTAGAACGAATCAGACACTGTTCACAATCTGTCAATGTCCATAGCATGTCCTATGTGCCCTGTGGTCACCCTTAATGTAGCCTCCCTGGGGATGGCCCTGCCCTACCTGTAAACCCCCACCCCTTGTAATGTAATGCAGATATGACCCGCAGAAATGTTGCATCAACATACACCTACATAACTGAATAAAAACAAAAAAACAACCAGAGGAAAGTAAATAACCAACAAGGGCAGTGCTTGCTGTGTGCTTGAGCTGCCCAGCAATTGCTGTGGGGACAGACACATCCCTGTGACATGACTGTTTAGGCGGGAGATATTAACAAGCAACATGACCTGTGGTTACCCATGTTCCATTCCTATGCACACATGGTTCATCACACAGCTACGCATGTGGTGCAGGTAAAATTATGATGGCCATGGCCACGCTGCATGTCCAACCAGGTGTATGGACCTTCCCATGCTTGCCTACATGTTGTGTGTTTAAGGTAAACCCGTGACCAGTGAGGCAGGTTCAAAACATGTTTATTAAAACAACATACACACACAATGGCCAACATGCCCAACATAAACACACGCATTCAGGTGGGGGCGGTAGGGAAACACAGCACAGCATGAGGGCACATAGGGGCAATCACAGGTGCCAGCCCGTTGGTACCTGTAAGGCTGTCCGGGCATGTGGCCAGTCGGGAGTAGCAAGATGCACCAGCCTACTACGTTGCCACCTGCCCCACGAACAATCCCAAGTTCAGACACTAGCAGGGAGGCTTGGAAAAGCGGGACCGACACGGATGTCCGTGTCGTACGTCATCCAGGGCCATGAAAACATCGGGGGGATACCACCTGACAGCACACAGAACAAACCTTGTCTGTGTACGGTTTCTGGGTGTGCTTGGCATGTAGCATGTAAGGTTGTGCCAGTGGGCCACTTGGCGGAAGCACATCGATCGCTGATCACGTCCGTCGGAACGTGCAGACGCCTGCAATGCCGGACTGGTGCCCACCGGTGGCCCTGCTGCTGGGCTCGTGTTCACCCCCACCCAACTCCGAAAAACCCCGTCACCCGCTACTTATCCTATACCCACACCCCCAACCCTCCCTGCCCACACAATCAGGAACCCCAAAATCACCCTCCCCCCTAGGCCTGCACCGGCCGTGCCGGGCCATCGTTGCCCGTCTCTTCCCCTTGCACCCCCCTCCTGTCCCATCTTTCAGGCTGCCCCTGGTTAGGGGTTTGGGGAGCCTTTCTGCCATCTTCCTCGTCCCACTCTCAACACATCACTGGAGGAAACCACCACCACATACTGTCACCTCTTCTGGTCCTGAATGGTGGCTGGCTCCATCCCTCCAGGCTGGTCGGTCCTCCTCCTCCACCACTCCTCCTCCTCGCTCCTAGGTTGTGTGAAGGTGGGGGGCCTCCGGCGGACTGTGGGCCAGAGGCTTGTCGGGCGAGGCTATCGCTGGCATCACTGTCTGTTGACGGATGAAAATACATCAGGTGATGTCCATGTGTGTCCACATACCAAATATGCAGATACAGGTGGGAGACAAGGCTGGTGGCCCTCTGGCACACATCTGTAACCTGTGAGTTGACCATTCCATTACTCACCATCGTCCGGTGGTGATGGCGCTACCTGCAGGCACGTTGTAATGGAACTCCGGGTGGAAATTTGCGAGAGTTCGCGCCCCTTCTTCCTCAGCGTCCTCCACCTGTGGATATGAAAAAGTCTGTCTGAGTGTCAACACATACCACCGGTCACTGGGGCTATGGGTGAACATACGCTTGACTTGTCTGGCTACGCACCATGCTTCTCCACGCACCCATGCTGTTTTGGGCATATAGAGCATAGTAACCAGACCTCCAGCAGTCAGTCCCTCCCACATGTGCAAATAAGGTTATGCACATAGGTGTCAACTGCCTGGTATGACATGTAGCATAGCTTACATCCACCTGCACTGTCAGTAGGGCACCTCACACCATCAGCAATCACAAAATGTGCCTGCATGCTGCTTACCTTCACCCATATCCCCACAACCAACATGTCAAACACAATGGTGGACTGGGTGGGGAGTGTTGAGCTGTGAGAGACAGGGGTGTAGCACATGACGCGTGGCCATACGTGGTGGGCGTACTGATCACAATGCGAAGACAGCGCAGGGGCATGAAATAAGAGGGGCGGGGGGGTGTAGAATCACCTATAAGGGACAACATGGTGGTGCAAATTGTGTAGGTCACCATACCCGGCTGTGCAATGACAGCAAGGCTGTCTCAAGAGGTGTGGTGTGTTTGATCGGTCTCCTGGGACAAGAGGGCAGGACAGGGTGAAACGCTGGAGGAGTGACTCAACTCTGACGCGTTTCGGCCACTGTTAATGGATTACCATAGTGTGTATCCCCTGTGGGGCAGCTCACCTACTCACAGGTTGGCTTCTGTGTCCCACCTCTATGGGTGGTTGACCTCATGGACAGCCTGTTGTTGTGTACCTGGTCTTTTCTACAGCATCACCATAACACATCGCATCATCAGTATGTGTCTGTGCCCTCAGGTTGAGCCCTGTTGCTTAGGCGCATAGTTGGGGATGGGGTCATACACAACCTTGCGCCTGCTGTGCGATGCCCCTACTTGTAAAACCTTGTAAGCTAGTGTGTACCAGCTACACACGGCATGCAGGGGTAATAGTAGTGAAAATTGTACCTCACATTGGTGTTTGGTGAAGGGTGGGTTGTGTTGTTTTGGTGGTCGCTTTTGCATGGGCCAACACCCTCCTGACGCCACCCAATAGGTTGTACAGTGTTCCCAGTACTCATATGGTGTTGTAGGCACAAACACATGCATAGGGCGGTACAATGGTGTATTCATTCCCAGAGCCATGTCCAAAATCTTAGTCAGTGGTTGGCAGGGGACGGTGGAGAGGAAAATGTAACCTGGGAACCAAGCCGTGGGTGGGAATGTCCAATACCTCAGTGGGGTATTTGGTATTGGCAATCGGACTAGTACAAAGCTTACGGCTCGTGGTGTTTCCCCAAGGATATGGTGGCCGTGTGCGAAACATTGTACACTTCTGTCATGTAGAGCTGGGTCTGTGTGTCCATGAGTGGGCCATCATGAACGGAGGGGCCTACGATTAGGAAATGCACAGTGTGTAGGTCATTGTTGTCCTTGTATTTTGCTGTGTTAGTACCTGTTTTTTTGGCACAACCCTGCACAGGGCCAGACGTGTCAGTCATTACACCTCATAGATCCGTGCTGTCCACTGTGTCCATTGCTACAGTCTAGAATCGACACATACAGTGGGTGGTATCAGGACCATGATCGTGTGGACAGACATGGCACTTTTGGAGGCAAATGATGCCACAATGTCCAAGGGCGGGGACCCTCACCCGCCATGCGTACCAGCACTTATGCCAGCCACACATAGATAAACCGTTGGCGCATCATTTGACACACCTCTGAGCGTACAACCATGACTGGTTCAGGCATAACGAACAACCTACCTTCCACATGTTCATAAGTTGTGGCAGGGCCAAATCTAGGTGACTCTAAACATGTGTCATGAGAGACGCCATTTCAAACGTATCATCCCATGCAACCACCTTTGTTTTTGGGACAGTATCTTCTGTGTGAGGGCAGGGATCTCATGGCACATTCCACAAGGCAGAAACACAAGCAAGCTGTTCATAGAACTCAGTGTAACAGATGGGTCGAAAAACATGTTCATCTGTTGGCCCACAAATTGTGTTGGGTAAAATAAACTGCCCGACTTAAACAAAACAATGGGCGTTGTGGCACAGGGGGATTTCCATTTTGCACCAGCTGGATAACCGTCTAACGCTGACTAGTTATTATCACAACATGTTGACAATTGTGGGTAGGGTTGGGGGCGGGGATATCCCCTCATGTGCCGGGTGCTTATGCCTGTATGTTCTTGAGTGATACAGCAGTGGTGGGTGGACCCTCCGGACTCTCCCTGGCGTATTGGGGGATTATGGATGGATATCAGATAATGTCCCCTGTGTTGACATCTCATTTTTCTGACTGCAACTGGAGTGGAACATGTCCACAGGCCAGGCCAGCAACAGTGGGTCTGAAAGTAGGGGTGGATCTATTTTCCGTTTTGGATTCATGCTGGGCACCCCCTTGCCAATTTAATTACGGGCTAGAAGCCGTTCCATTCTCTAGGCACCTAGGGGATGAAAATAGTTGCATGTGAGTTTTTTGGGAGCGTGCATGTTGGAACACCGGCGGCGCAGTGTCTGCGTTTACATGGTACCAAGTGTCCCACAAATAGCCATCTGCAGTGAGGTCCATCTGGACCATG